>JAYKAV010002941.1:0-188696 GCA_035582835.1 Phoebastria nigripes | reverse complement strand
TAAACAGTCCCAGTTCCCTCAGCCGCTCCTCAGAAGACTTGTGCTCCAGACCCTTCACCAGCTTCATTGCCCTCCTCTGGACATGCTCCAGCACCTCAATGTCCTTCTTGTAGTGAGGGGCCCAAAACTCAACACAGTATTCAAGGTGGGGCCTCACCAGCGCCAAGTACAGGGGGACAATTACCTTCCTACTCCTGCTGGCCACACTATTTCTGATACAGGCCAGGATGCCATTGGCCTTCTTGGCCACCTGGGCACACTGCCGGCTCATATTCAGCCGGCTGTCAACCAGCACCCCCAGGTCCTTTTCCGCCAGGCAGCTTTCCAGCCCCTCTTCCCCCAGCCTGTAGCGTTGCATGGGGTTGTTGTGACCCAAAGGCAGGACCCGTCACTTGGCCTTGTTGAACCTCATGCAGTTAGCCTCAGCCCATCGCTCCAGCCTGTCCAGGTCCCTCTGCAGAGCCTTCCTACCCTCGAGCAGATCGACACTCTCGCCCAGCTTGGTGTCATCTGCAAACTTACTGAGGGTGCACTCGATCCACTCATCCAGATGGTTGATAAAGATATTGAACAAGACCGGCCCCAAAACAGAGCCCTGGGGGACACCAGGGTGATTAGATCCAGGAAGCCCCAAAAGTAATTTGACTCATAGGAAACTCAGCAATATATGAAGCAAACCTGGTTAGCAACCAAAAAGGGCAACTATTGCTGAAGGAAAATTAAAGCAAGATAGATGATCTGAGGGAAATTAGTTCTTTTCAATAATTTAAAAAGAGATCTTTCGTGAGACTTGTAAAAGTGTCTGTTGGATGAAGAAAGATCTCACTGCAGAGGACATAACAATTTCCCTCCTGAAAGTATGCTGTATGGTGTGGGTTAACATGCCTTTTTCTGTGTTTGTACAAGTCCAACTGGTGGAGAAGTTCCTGTAAAATAAATGAGGATATGAAATTTTGGAGACCTGAAATATGCTCTAAATTCATTTTTGGTTATTTCTGCTGCTTCAGGGAGAAATTAATCAGCCAAAATTCTTCTATCTAGAATAGTTCTAACTGGATAACCTTTGAAAAAAATGTGGAAGCTAAATGTAATATAAGCATACAGATCTCTTCTCCAGGGACAAAATAAGCAGGTGAAAAATACTTTCAGAGTACAATCATGCAACCCCAGCATGTATGAGGAGTCTGCTCCCTTTTTCTTCAAGGAGCCTGCTACAGCCTCACCTGAATGCTGCTTCTTCTGAGGCAACCGTCTGCTCCCACTCATTTATTTATCTCTCAGTTCTCTTGTTCAGGCATCAACGTGTAGTCCAAGGAAACAGCTGTCGTATTATACCTAGTAATTAAATGTACTGTAATTAGCAGCATTAAGTCAGAATCTTCATTGCCACCCAAAAGAAAAASAACTTAAAAGTAAAACAAAGGTTTGCTTTTCTAGAGCTGTAAAAGAGATTAGGGAAGTGAAAAGCTGTCTTCCCTCCTATATCCAAACAGTGTCCTTAGAGGTAAAGCAGACTAGAGGGTAAAGAATAACTTAGCTTTGAAAAGGAGCTTTGTGGTCTCCATTTACCTGGCAGCCCTGGATCTCAGAGACCTTCAAGGTGAGCAATAGCAGCCCCCAGCTGTGTCTGTTGCAGATTGAAGCAGTAGAGTGGCTGGCCAAGGCCGTTTGTGTAATAACTGAAAGGAGCATTATTTTCTTTCTCTGGTATGAACCACAAAAGATTAACATAAGTAAGGACCCCACAAGCTATGCTTGAGGATTTTAGGGAGACGGGTGAGGCAAACTTCTACAGTGAAAGCAAATCAATCAACCTGATTTTCTTAATCTTCTTTTGTCTCCTTAAAATCTTTTTTTTTTTTTTTTTTGGTATCTATCTGACCTGTTTCTAATAAATATTACATCTTGCAGTCCAATTTCACAGTCACTAATATGGATGGAGGTAGTGGGGGGTGGGAGTAAGCTCTAAGCATGTTTGGAAGAATGTCTTCATTTTGCCCTTGCAGAAATGCTGTATCTTCCCTTGGGTGTGTGTGGTGTGACATGGTGTCAAGCAAACACCAGAGAATTTCCTAGTGCACATATTGGCAAGTGAGCACGCCTATTTGTGTCAATAAGAGATGCATATGTCTCTGAGAGGAAATTCAGGTCCTACACATCTGAAAACATAACGTTAGAAAATAAACATGGCTGTATCAGGTCAGATCAAAGGTCCACCAAATCAACGTGTTGTTTCTGGAAGTGGCCAACAGCAAATAACTGTCAAAATGTGACACTAGGCCAGGGTCGAGCAAAGTTCTCCTGGAGCGTTCTTAAATCTACAACTGATCTGCAGTTCAGGAACCTCCCAAATCAAAGTTGGTGTCTTTGTAAGGAAAGCCCTTGTGCAGTGCATTGCTATGAGTAAAAAGGAAGAAGGACAGTCAGAGGTAGATCATGAATGCAGAGCTTAGTCCCAGGAGATATGAGCTTTAATACTAGTACTGGCACTATTAGTGATTTTGTGTGTGTCATTACATATATATGTCTTTGCTTTTTCTCTGTAACTCTCTTTCATGACTACTTTAGACAGTGAGCAACTCAGGCTAGACACTGTATTTTACTATGTACCTGTGTTGTTGCCCTTTGGACTTTGAGGTTCCAAGCTCTTTTGATTACTCAAGTACTACCATAAAGCAACACTACTTCAGTGAGCTCAATAGGCAGTCTTGCTCAATAGGAGCATTGGTAATGAATATATCCTTCTCATGACATGACAAATCATGAGTGTGTCCAATTAAATGATTTACTTCCTGAAGGATCAGATCTTTCTTACCTAAGACTAACATTAACAACCAAGGTAAGGTAGCTTTATCAGTCAATACACTTGAGTAGAGTTGTGCCTTAGCACTGCAGAAAATGGCACTGGCTGGGAACTCAGGATGTCATTCAAGTCTTTGGCTTCTGCACTGTAGGATCATCTCTAACTAATTCATGCTTGATCCACCTTTGGATGGATCTGCTTACAATYTTTCAAAGATAAAAATTCCACAGCCTCTTCAGGCAACTGTTTCCTATGCTTAACTAGTCCTTATACTCTTCCTAATGTCTAACCTAGCTTTTTAAACTGTTTTTTTAAGCCTATTACTTCTTGTCCTATCCATGTGAACAAAGGAAGCAGTTAATTCCCTGCCTTTCTAAGACTACTATTTATATATTTGAAGACGTATGCTTACCCTCAATCTGCTTTGACAACTTTCAGTATGAAAGGAAAACATGTTTTACGCTTCAGAATAACATGAGATTTCTATTCTCCCAGTGGAAAAGAGACATGGGGAAAAGCACAGAAAAAGAGGCGGCAAAGAATCCTGAAGCATTATGTAAGATTTATTTTCATTGCAAAAGGACAAATCCATGAGATGACCTACATATAGTTGAAAAATAGACAGTGAGGCAATCTCAAAGACAGCTCCATATTGCCAACAGACCCGTACTTGCAGTTCTGCATGAAATCAAGTCAGTGGCATTGCTGGGAAATTGTGTCCATTTGTGGGTGCATCTCTGTTCTCCCACAAGAAATATACGCTTCTGATTTTACTTTTGACTTTAAAACTCTACTCTATCCAACAGCTTATTAAAACTCAGAATGGGAGAAGCCTATGGGTGGCTCACTTAAGATTGTTCTCTTCAAATATGTCTTCTGAGAGTGATAGGCAATGCCCACAGCGAATTTTCTGAGGTGAGCCTATTTTGAGGATGAAAGAGACTCTTCCAAGTCTAAGAAAAGAAACTAAAAATACTCTTGGAACAATGAAAACATTTTTTATTTAAGCTTGAGAAAAGATGAGATGCTTTCTTCTCAAAAACAAGAATTCAAGAGGTGAAAAGAAATTAAGATCTTAAATTCCAGCATTGTTATTCTACCATTCTGCATAGGCTACATGATAAAACATAACTATTTAAAACATTAAAACTAAGACTGAAAATGTGATCCGGTGTATATTCCTAGAAAGATTTAAAGGTAGTCTGAACAGGATGAAAGCTAGTATTGTCCTTGAGATTTTCTCATCTTTAGAACAGCTATAGACTTTTGGTTAATGAAGTTAAGTGAGCCTAAAACGATCTCCATTAAATGCTTGGCATACATTTGTCCAAAAAAACCCAAACCTATTTCTGCTCCTTTAAAATTAACATTGTGGCAAATAGAGGTTTGCTGCAAGGTACTGATTAGTGGTTAAGATCTGTTTTCTTTCTATTATCTTTCTCTGTAGTATGTGGGTATGTTATTTTCCATGACCTCTTTTTTTCTCTGTCTTTTTTTGATTTATCTGCATCATCCCAGAGTCTGCACCTAGGAATAGTGACTCACTGCACACACACAAACCACACACACACGTCTGGATGCAGAGAAGGTATTTATGAGAGGGGAAGACCCAGGGGTTTGTAACACCATGTTACCACCTCCTGATAAAGAGCATTTGTTCCAGATCATGTGGTCCAGAAACAGTCTCTTGGCAAATCTGCCATCAATTCTGTTCACATCTTACTTTCTGCATCCCCCAGAGGTCCTTTGTGTAGATAAACAGGACAAAAATGTGTGGCAGATAAAGGGAAGGAAGTACTGGATCACTAGGATTCATTCAGTTGTCCCAGCTTCACGGCTATTGTTACACGTGCTCCATTTTTCGGTTAGAGAAGGAGAGTGGGAATCAGAAGGGCAGTGAGATGCTTTCTCTAACTCCACATTTGAGATGATTTAGGAGTACTTAAAACACCCCAAAGATCTGAACATAAAAACATTACCCACGCGGCAAAGATTTATACCAAGGAACCCATCTCACTAACACTGCTGAGTGATTATGGAAGAATCTTACTCGGAGTAATGAAAACTTCTGATTTGTAAACTTGTGGTGTAATTCATTTTTCTATCACTCTATTAAAATGACAAAGTAGCACACACAGCAGCGCATTTCTCCCTCACTATGGCTGAATTGATAGTTTCTAGTGAAGCCGTTGTGTCTCTAGAGGTTAAGGCTGAAGGCGACTGATAACGTGGATGAAATACCAAAACTCTCTAAACCTCATTCTGGTGGAATTCAGTTCACTACTGCCTTGAAAAGACATTATAAATCTTGGCAAGAAGATACTGCTTTCAGGAAGAGCAGATAAAAAACCTGCGCACTATTTCAAGGAATAAGGCCCAAGCTGAATTCTGTTGATCTTTTCCTATTAATTAGAAACACTGTAATAACAGAATGGATTAAATGAACTGTATTGTAATTAGGAAGGCAAAGTTAATAAAATAAAATCTGTATTTACTAAGGGGCCATATCCTTCAACCTTTATTCATGTTAATTAGTAACAATGAAGGAAGTGGAGACTGGCTGAATCATAATGAGTAAGTCATCTCTATCCTGGGAAAATGTATAGTTATAAAATATTGTGATTTAATACATTTTAGCTAGTATGCAGTTAAACATTTTTTGTCTCTAAGTGCTGATATGCACAAATCAATGTTAAGGTTGGATGCTGACTCTTTTTAACCATGACTGGCTGAGCTGATTTTTAATATAGTTCTACCAATGCAAACCAAAAGGAAAATTATTCCTTGTATCCTAGCAGTTAAAATAAAGTAAGTTAAACATGTTTCTGTTTGAATCATTTTCCAAACTCTACATGTGTTCAAAGGTTTCAGGGTTTGGCTAAATCAGGTCACTTTTCATAGCCAAATGTGCATCACCTGGAGGTTGGTTGAGCAACAAAAAGTGCATGTTAACCACCCAAAACCTAATTTTACCTGAGCATTTCTGACATGATGAAAATTATACTGTAATGTATTGTCAGCTCAGCAATATCTTGAGGAGGATGACTGTCACAAAATGCAGGGCTTAGTGGTAGCTGTGCACTTAACAGAGATGTTTGGGGGGGTGAGCGGAAGTAACGTGCTAAAATGTGTTACTTAGTTACTTGCTCTGACCACAGATATCTGTATAAACATCTAGAAACTCCTGCATAGAAGTGAATGTCCAGAAACCAAACGCTAACTGCAGGTTGTTCATCTGGTTTTGTTAATAGCTGATTACTTGAAATGTCTTTACATAGAAGGAAAGCAATGAATACACAGTTGTTTTTGGTTTGGTTTTGTTTTGTTTTTTTAAATCAAAGACAGAACTGCTTCTGAAGCTGTCATCTCTTAGCTGAAACTTTTAAGAAGATTTATGTATATTTTTTCTTTTTACTATAAGATATATAACTGGTATTATGTAGCAATAATAAGAAAATAGATAGCTTAATTACTTATGTAGCAATCGCTCTGTCAGGAATCTAATTACTTCTTGCTGCTCCGTAAGTCCTTGTCATGGGGGATCTCCCAGTACAAGGGCTTGGGTAAAGGTAATTAGTGTTTTCTAATCATCTACCCCCATTATTTTACACTACATTGAACTTAATATGCCAGCTTCAGCTACTGGCAGCCAGAAGCTCCGTGACAGTTTGCTATTTCATTCTGGTTATGCTCTTGTAGCCAGCAGACTAAATGATTCATACTCCACAAAGCATTAACTCCGCTCTCCCAATTGAAAACAATAGGGCCAAAGAAGCACCCTGGGAACAGCAGCAATAACAAACAGCAGCAGGTACCACAGAGCCTGCGTTTTGTTCAACTACAATAATTCAGTTGGGAGGTGCAGAAAGTCATACCCACAGGAATGCAGTCAAGGTGTTTCCAACCAACTAGTGTAAACCACACATCTTTCTTCTAAGCTCTCCTCTGAAGTGCCCAGGAATCTGCCCAGGGTCAGGATATAGATCCCAGGCAGGGAAACGGTTGCTTTTTTCTGAGGCTTTCTTATAGAATCATGTAATTATAGAATAGTTTGGGTTGGAAGGGACCTTTAAAGGTCACCTAGACCAACCCCCCCTGCCATGGGCAGGGAGATCTTCAACTAGATGAGGTTGCTCAGAGCCCCGTCCAACCTGACCTTGAATGTTTCCAGGGATGGGGCATCTACCACCTCTCTGGGCAACCTGTGCCAGTGTTTCACCACCCTCAGCGTAAAAAATTTCTTCCTTATATTTAGCCTGAATCTACCCTCTTTTAGTTTAAAACCATTCCCCCTTGTCCTGTCGCAACAGGCCCTGCTGAACAGTTTGCCACCATCTTTCTTATAAGCCCCCTTTAAGTACTGGAAGGCTGCAATAAGGTCTCCCCGAAGCCTTCTCTTCTCCAGGCTGAACAACCCCAACTCTCTCAGCCTTTCTTCATAGGAGAGGCGTTCCATCCCCCTGATCATTTTCGTGGCCCTCCTCTGGACTTTCTTATAGCAGGCTGTACTTGACTGTTGCATTACTCAAAGAGCGACGCTCATCTTGAGCTCAGGATGTATCCCAGAGAAAGCTCTTTGGTTCTCTGAGATGGACATTCACTTCTATGCAGGATTTTCTAGATATTTGTATAAATATCTGTGGTCATACCTATCAAAGAAAAGGACCTATTTCTCTTCAAAATAAAGCAGTAATGGTTTTACATCATAATTTCATTCTTAATTCAAATAGATTTTTATCTGGCCATTTCATAGTGCTGATGGAGAAGAGCAAGATTGATCTCACCTAAGGCCAGTGCTAAATTGATATGAGCTCACTTAATTAGTGGAGAGGTACAGGCATGTACACAGGGTGCTTCAGATCTTAGGTAAAGTAAATTGTCCTCTGCTGTCCCTAGGAAAGGGGATTTGGGGTTAATACGTCCAAACATCCGTTACATGCTGAGAATCAGGGAAGATAAACCTTGACCAACGTATCCCTCTCTCAGATGGCATATTGGCTTCTTGGGAAAACAGAGGTGCTATTGTTCTTCAGGTGGGTGGAGAGATGTGAAGTGCTTCCTCAGGTCCAGGTTTAATGGACACCCGTTCTTTAAAAGCAGGGGAGGTCAATGGAGGGAGTCTACTCAAGGGTAGGAACTTACTCATGTTCAGGAAAGAGAATTCTTCACCTTGCATCCTTTTTTCCAGAAACAGCATAGTAAATTCACATTCCTGCATACTCCTGCACCTTCTCTCAGTGCTCGGAGGCAGGTTCTGGCATCTTCTGCTGCCTTCTGCAGCCTTGAAAAGGAGCTGTCAGTTAAACGTGCCAAGGGACAGCTGAGCCTACTAAACAGAGACCGAATGTTTCCCCACTGACTCTGAGGAATTAAGCGCCTAAAAATCCTTCCTGCTTTGGGAATTCCCAGCCAGGCCTGTCCTGGAGGGTACAAACTTCAAAAGTTTGAATCAGTTGCTATTTGTGCATCTCAGAAGAGAAATTTCAAGGAAGAAATTTGATTTCTGGCCTTGATTTCAGCCCCACTGATTCTGTCTGGGGATGTTACATCCTAGCATTTCTAGTTGTTTAGGTGGCTGGGACTTCTCAGAGACAGACCAAGGTGAATCTGGATGCATAAAACCACAAAATAGTTTCTAAGATTGCTCTCTGTTCCCTGTATGTAGCAGCTTTAATGGTGATCCTCTCCCGCAGGGCTCTTAAGGCAGAATCCACAGTCTCACGCAGAGTTATTGTTTCTAAAATTTTATATTCTTATAACAAGTATTTAATATCAGAAGAAGGCAAATGACTTTTAAGATTGTCTGCAAGGGTATTTTCTGAGCTGCTGTCTTTTGAAAATGATTTTTATAAAAGCAGACTAAGGTTGTACATGGCTGTTTTGTTTGTATAATCTGTGTCAATGGTCAAGAACCAGGAAACTTCATCTGGAGTGTTCAAAACAAACAATTTGTTTTTAAAAGAAATTTACTGATCAGTATTCATTAATGAAATTGTTACACAATTTTTATTGAAACTTTATTACCAACAATTTTTCATTAAAATTTTCATTTTAGAAAAAAATTCAAGATTTTATTTTGATAGAAAAGAACTTTTATAGGAGTTCTCAGCTCTAATAATCCATGTTCTTTCAAAGTACCGAAAAAAATTTCCAGAAGTAAGAAAACTTTCTAGAGTTCTACAAATTAGGTTATTTTCAGTACCACAGTTACAAAATTTTGCAGCTAGAAAATTTTGCCTTTTACTCTTTTTCTTTTGGTGGGCATTACCCTCCTTTCTTGTGATTCAATTCAATTCATTATGATTGTATCACACTGGGGATGTAGTTCTCATAACTATTCTAACGATGGCATTTAAATGGGCTTTCAAATCAGACATAGCAGCTGTAAGCAATACCAATAAACATTACTTTTCTTTGACTGTTTTGGGTGGTGGGTTTTTTGTTATTGTTGATTTTTTTCACCGCAGAGAAAAACTCATTTTAGATGAAATGCTAAGCTTATTCTGCGCCAAACCATAAGGAACAGTAATAAGTAATGTTTATGAATTAAGCTTCTGTCTGTGAGTATTTCAGAGAATATGACTTCCGCAAAGCACTTTTTGCCTTGGCAACCTATTACAGCTGGGACATGCTTCCTATCAAGATCCGCAAAATGTCTCATCCTCCTTTAAATCTCTGTTTGGATATTCTCTTCTGTGCTCCTACTAAAAGCATGGCAATAGTTAGCATACTAAGAGCATCAACTATCACATTACCTCATTATATCATTTATTTGTTATCCCCTATCTTCATGTATTTTTATGTTGGTTTTTTTTCTCTCGTGTCTGAATTTATGTCTGAGGATTTTATGTGACCTGTGCCTGCAGAGGTTTTAACACCCCAGACTCCTAGATTGTGTTTATGAATCTTAAGTTTTAAAGTAATATTAATGATAGATTCTACTCACTGCTCCTAATTAAGTAGTTTCCCATATATTGGTTTCAGGCATTAAAATATTTTAGTCCATTTACTCCCTGTCTGAGCCTTTTACAGGTGAATCCTCTCTCACATGCTTAAAAAATCATGGAGAGTTTGAGCATTCAGGAGAAAACAGGTAAATCAATCATTTAAATGAGAGATTGTTCTCAGCCACCCCTCACATAAACAATTTCAAAACTCAGAGATGCTGTGCAAATCACAGGGCACAATTTGTCTTTTATTTCAGAATTAACATCTTAATTGGCTATCTTGTTATTAGATCTTAGAAAAAAATGTTCCAACGGTCTTTGGTATTTAATTAAGATATAGTAAATGGTTTTCTAAATTGAATTTTGTATCCTAGTGGATATGGTTATTGAAAAAATCAATTGAATGGAAACAAGTATCTTAATAAAGGCTTTTCTCCTGCTTTTGAAACAAGTTCTGTGCTTGGGTTAATGCTGATTAAGGAAACTTCTCTGGAGCTTTGAATTATCTTTACCTTGAACTAAATGGTTTGCAAACAAATATAAACCTGATTTTGCTGTATTTGCCTTGCTCTTTACCTAAAACTAGTTTTCTGAAATGAAAAGTTCTTGTTTATGAGATAATCACAGATTTTACACCATCCATTCAGCTTGCCTTTCTTATATGACACGCTCTTCAAGGGTTGGGTTAGAGAGACTAACCAATTACTGTGCATTAGAGTCCTGAGCCAGATTATTACTGACTGTAAGAGGAATTTGTCATTCATTAATTCACAGTTCAATTTCAATGTTCTGAAAAATGTGTTGAGGTTAGATAGCTCTGTCAGTGCTGAACATTATTTAAGTTACTATTTTGAACAAACTAACTTTATTCACACTATTCATTACTGGGCTTTTGTTACCAGCTGGAGTGTGATTTTTTTACTGTTTTGCCTCCATCCAGCTTTATGTTCAGAAACACTAACACGGAGATTATTAAATATCCACTGTACAAGAATGTGCATAATGAAATCATTCCCTATCTTTACAGAGTGAAAATTTAACCTGAAACACTGTTTTCAAAAATTTCATACAGCTAATGAGAAGGCTGGAGATTTCCCTAATCTCTTCTTCCATAGTTAAAAAACCTAGTACTCAATTTCTTCTGTGAAAGTGAATTTTGGGATCTGGAGCAAAAGTAATCTGGAGTGGGAAAAGACAGAAGGGAATTCTTGTCTGCAGATGTTGATTACATACCTTTTCTCATAGCATCCACATGTTGTAAGGATTGTACAGTTATTCCCATTGTTTTCAACCCGTGCTTTGTAAAAACCTATGAGATTCATGCACTACTTCAAGAATTCCACAGAATGTCATTACAATCAATAAACTCATATTTGTTATGCATGCTTCTATTAACCAGACTCCTAGGTATCTGAATATTGATGTAAATTAATATTAATATGTCTGAATAATAATGTAAAGCATTCAAAGGAAAGTCTGATTTCTCTGTATAARAATCTTTCATTTCACCTATTAAAATCATTAGAGAAGGTCCCACGGAATTTAATAAGATAGAGTCAGGAAGTGAGGAAGTATTTCTGAATCATACTCCAAAAAAAAGATCTGGATCTCCTTGTACTTGATCTGCTAAAATGTATTAAAAAAGCAGTCAAAGTGTGTTAAGTACTTCAATAGCAAAAACAATTTGCACAGCCTCCTTTAACTGTCCTATGTGATTTGCATGAAATGAGCTTGGAGGGTCACTTTCAGTAACAATTAGGACCTTCTAGAATGAAAAAAATAGCATAGAAAAAATCGACTATGCTGAAATTAAAAAAGGGATTGTAAGAATGTGTCTGTTTTTTTCCTATTTCTGATCTCCTCTCAATATGTTAAAAGATATTTGAAAAGTTGCAGAGTTCCATGCTTACATTTTCAGGAAGAAACTTGTATTTGAAATATCTTTCCAATCTTGGCACTATAATTTCTTTTTACAAAATATCAGTAAACATCTGAAATCAAATCAGAAAAAAATAGACTAAACTTCAAAAACTAAACTAAAACATCAAAAGTTTCAGGGTACTGGAACCTGTTATGGTAATATTCAACTTGTCTTCTAGTTGGGAAGTGGGGATGTTTTCAAGTTCTGATGAGACAAGAAATTCCACATTCATAAAGACCCTGGACTATGTATCCTAAGGGACAAGTTTTATTGGAATAACCAATAAAACTTTTGCTTTAAACATTGTAAAAGTGATTTTTTTCTACTTTGTAATCCTGGTAAGAGTGCTATTCTTGGATACTCGAGGCATACACATGTTGTATACTTTTTCTCACTTTTGACATTTTTCCTTTGATTTTGTGTTTATGTGCATCATCTCTCTGATGACTTCACCACCCTGTAAGAATAATAAGTAAAGTAATTGAGAATTATCATGGAAATCTATGTCAGATGATAAATAAGCACTTTACAAATGAATATCTCATGATGACGCTAATTTAAAAACAAGCTCTTTAAAATTGTGCGTTTTGTTATGGCATCTGAATTGCTGGCATGCCAAGGAGCTCACATCACAGAGAAGCTTCAAGCAGGCTGAAAAACCCAATGAAGGAGAGTCACTAGGTTAAAAATACCAAAGTGCTTTGTGCAAGCGTGATGTGTCATTGTAAGGGAAATGAAGTGTGTTTGTTCTGAACAAAAACTCTTGGGCTGGCTGTCTATTTTGCAGGGACATTGAGATGTTAACAGGGAGGGAAAAGTTGCTGGATTTTATGTACACTGGATTTTTTTTGTGCCATGGTCTCCCACTCCTTGAATCTGCAAACATTTTCCAGATGTCCCAGTGTATTGGGTTTGTATGGCAAGGTTTTGGTAGTGGGGGGGCTGCAGGGGTGGCTTCTGTGAGAAGGTGCTGGAAGCTTCCCCTATGTCTGACAGAGCCAATGCCAGCCAGCTCCAAGACGGACCCGCCGCTGGCCAAGGCTGAGCCCATCAGCGACGGTGGTTGCACCTCTGGGATAACGTATTTAAGAAGGGGGGGGGGGGAACTGCGCAACTGCAGCCAGGAGAGAGGAGTGAGAATATGTGAGAGAAACAACTCTGCAGACACCAAGGTCAGTGAAGAAGGAGGGGGAGGAGGTGCTCCAGGCGCCGGAGCAGAGATTCCCCTGCAGCCCGTGGTGAAGACCATGGCGAGGCAGGCTGTCCCCCTGCAGCCCATGGAGGTCCATGGTAGAGCAGATATCCACCTGCAGCCCRKGGAGGACCCCACGCCGGAGCAGGTGGATGCCCGAAGGAGTCTGTGACCCTGTGGGAAGCCCGTGCTGGAGCAGGCTCCTGGCAGGACCTGTGGCCCCATGGAGAGAGAAGCCCACGCTGGAGCAGGTTTGTAGGCAGGACCTGTGGCCCCRTGGGGGACCCACGCTGGAGCAGTCTGTTCCTGAAGGACTGCACCCCATGGGAGGGAYCCACACTGGAGCAGTTCATGAATAACTGCAGCCCATGGGAAGGACTTACATTGGAGAAGTTCGTGGAGGACTGTCTCCCATGGGAGGGACCCCATGCTGGAGCAGGGGAAGAGTGTGAGGAGTCCTCCCCCTGAGGAGCAAGGAGTGGCAGAGACAACGTGTGATGAACTGAGCGCAACCCCCATTCCCTGTCCCCCTGCACCACTCAGGGGGAGGAGGTAGAGGAAATCAGGAGTGAAGTTAAGCCTGGGAAGAAGGGAGGGGTGGGGGGAAGGTGTTTTAAGATTTAGTTTTTATTTCTCATTACCCTACTCTGATTTGATTGGTAATAAATTAAACTAAGTTCCCCAAGTCGAGTCTGTTTTGCCTGTGACGGTAATCACTGAGTGATCTCCCTGTCCTTATCTCGACCCACGAGCCTTTCACTATATTTTCTCTCCCCTGTCCAGCTGAGGAGGGGAGTGATAGAGCGGCTTTGGTGGGCACCTGGCGTCCAGCCAGGGTCAACCCACCACACCCGGATGTTATCTTTTCATGTGGCAGACCATGTCTGATGTGCTGRGTCCTGGGACAGCTGAGAGACTGCAGTCCTGGGCTTCAGGTGGGGCAGTGCCATCTCATCCTCCGTGTTGGGCACATGGGTTCACTGACTCTGAAATTACTACAGTATGGGTATGCTCTTACCCATAATAAAAATGTGATTTCCATCCAGTCCTATTCACAGGCCTCTTTTGGGGAAAAAAGATGATGATGATCCCTGCGTAGACTTTCAAGATCAGTATGAGCCAACAAGTATGAAAGATACAGTAGGAAGCATTCATGATGTTTATTTAACATTTGAGTTGGAAATCTATGGCTCGTGCTATAAATTGTCCCCTCTGTTGTCTATAAAGGGAAACCAGCCAATTAGCTTAATCAGCTAATGTTAGACTCTGAGGTTGGATGTTTTGAATAATCTTCAGAACTTCAAATACCTTTCATAAGGGAAAAATGTATTTTCATGCATTAACTCAAATGCATTTTTGGACTTTACTTCCTTAATAGCTGAAAATTATATTGCCTAATTACCRATTGCACTGTTTTAAATGAAGTCATAGGTTGTATGCGCCATATGGGTAAATTCCCCAATTCTGATTTACATGAAGATGGTCTCTAAGGAAGGGTGTATTCACACAAGTTCAGTGCCATCCTAATGGTCTGAACCTGGACTGTATTTAAACACCTTCAAATGCAGAAAGAGGAGCCCACATCCATCTTCATAACTATTACCGAAGTCACTTGTTCCTGCWCATGTGGAAAGTCTGTGGTAATGCTTAAAATCAAGCCTAGACTTTGCATATCCTGAAAAGAAACCCATCCTTTTTTCTTCATATTAAATGTCTCTTCAGTGTCCAAATTCTATAAGTAAAGCAGCTGTCCTTTATGCCTATGGATTACTCAGAAGGCATTTGAGTGTTTAAAATCAATAATAAATAAAATAACACTTAAGATTTGTTATGTATGTGACATTTTCTCTAACTGCAAAAGAACCCAAAGGCATTTTCTTTTCCTTYCCCCTTGAAAATGTCCAATCAAACTGGTTTGGCCTTCTTTGATTTGAAAGAAATGTCAGGTTTGGGGTTTTGTCCTTCATCCTAGAATTAATTATGACAATGGATTTACAACCACTTGCAAAATACTGCTCATAGTAGCTAGTAAGAAAACAATATTCTTATTACTTACGTAGATGATGTGTGAACTTTAAAGTGTGAATTCAGCTAATGTGAGTAAAGCTAGTAAGATATGTATAAATTTATTTAAATAGCACATCAGTTTTCTTTTTGTTCTCAAAAGCCTTGGAGAAAAATCAAAGAGAAACATAATGGGGAGATCAGATGTTACATGCCAGTATACAGGCAAATTAAGTTGCTGCTACTCATTCTCTAAATAATGATGGATAATGGCTTCCAATATTTAAGGATAAATGTAATATGAAGAAAAATGAAACTAATGAAAAAGAGCTAGAAAAAAATTGTATCTAAAAATGGAGGAAGACATAGTATAATAATATATTGGAAGACAGAGGGAAAAACTGATACACTGAGAAGAATGTAAACAATCATAAAATGAATGGAAAGGAAAAATGAAACAAGAGAAGGTACAGAAGAGAGATGGTGTTAAGGAACAAAGATAACTACTGTGATAATGAACCAGATGATCAGCTGTGCCTCTACTTGGAAAAAAGTTTCCATAGCAGGAATTATAGCTTCCTTAACTCCCCTGGGCCATTCCCACCATCCCAGTTCCATCAAGGAAATATATTGAGGATTGACAAATAAGGGAGGTTTTTTGTTCATCTGTATGATAACCCCAAACACTTACCCAGATTAAACTGGTGGCTCGAAGTGCCTTCTGCTAGCCAAGAATGAATCTGAAGACCTCATTTCTTTTGCTCTCTCGATATGTGACCATTCATCTTACTAGTACAAGGTTTTAAAAATTCACCATCAAAGGCTACCTGAAAATAATATAATATCACTTCAATTTTTATCAGTCATTTTTCTCCTATGACTTCAAGAAAAAAAATAATTACAGATGCTCCCAAAAAGTCTTAACTGGTGGTGAACAGTAATCCCTATGCCAAGACAAACATTTTAACTCAAAGACAAAAGGAGATGTGTTTTGGAATACAGTTTCCACTTGTGCATGCATGAGAGTGTTAATTAGGTACTGCTGAAACTAACAATTCCCAGAGACCTATCATCACATGAATTTTGTAGAAATGGGAGTTTAAAACCATCCTCAGGACTTGAAACAGGTCCAGGCAAAGCTATTACTTTTAAGATGCAATATCCGTATTCATGGCAAGACAATAACACATCCTGTTTGATGCCAATGGAATGTTTTGCAGCTCAACTTGTGATTATTTAAGTACCAATATAGAAAAGTGGCAATACCGGTTGGCTTTTTAGCTGCTGTCATTTTATATGAGATATCAGTAGGAAGCAGAGCCAGCTGGAAATGACTTATCAAGATCTCCTCCATTGTATTTCATTATCACCCAGTGGCACACAAACAAAAATGGTCTGTTGTACTTTGTGGAAATTTTACATAAAGAAATTGGGCAGTATAAGCATGTCTGTGACCTTGAAGTTGAATGATTTCAAGTTTTTTCAAAAGCTTCAGAGGTCACCATGCATTGGCTATGCAGATTTTTTGTGGCCACTTAGTATGTGTTCAGGTTTAAAATCTGGCATTACCAAACTTTAGCTCTGTAAGTGCTAACAAACTGCAGTTTGGGACAAGACTTTTTAAAAGTTATCCATAGGAGCTGGCTGTCTTAATTCTTTGACTAAAGCCGTAGTATAAGTTAAGGTAAACACACTTACAGGTTAGGAGGAAAGGGTTTAGTCAACATGTTGAAGCAATGTTATATGTATGTTAGGTAGACTAGAACTCTTTTACCTAGGTAAAAACATATCTCTGATCCTTAGAAAAGGTCTGTAAGAGCACTGAGAATGCCTTGGGACTGGACTCATTTTACTTAATTTTAGCCAGCTAAAACTTGGATAACTGACGCAAGCTGGTAAATTAGTTTTGCTCTATGGTAAATGGAAAGAGATAGACATTTCTGGAGGACAATTCATCCTTCCCTAAAATAGACTCCTCCTGTCTTTCCATCAGCTATAGAAGGAATCCAAGAGGTCAGTTTTAGACGTTGCATCTTACCCTGTCTGGCCCCTAGCTGCCACTGCAAAAGGGTATGGATGTCCTTTACATCCTGTTTTGTATCTGCTAGCCTTTTGCAGATGTCTCATATGCTATAAGGTGAAGTAGAGACCTGTATATAGGCAACTGGATCAAATTCCAGTGGATGAAATTTGGCTAGATAAACAACTTACAGGTGACTTAAAGTTTAAAAGTTAACCTCATCCCTACTGTTTTGAAAATCTCTMGCTCCCTCCTTTCCCTCCAAAGGACCTGTAGATTTGCAAGAATCAGCAATACAGTAGTAAAACTTAGTTTGACATAGCACTCTTCGATAGAAGCAGTGTCAGCTTCATGACCAGAGAGAAGTTCAGAGATTTCTTTTTCCCAAATGTTATGTAAAACATATACTAAAATAAAAACTGCGTGGTCCTGAGTACGTAGGAATATTCAAAGCATAGTGTAAAGTAGAAAAAGAATGCAGGAGGAGGTTCATATAGCAGAGTTATCATCTACCCTAGTAMTGGGTCTTTTTTTGATACATTTTTGTAATTTTCCATGGTGGATCTGTTTACCATGTGTTTGGGGACTGAATCTCAGGCTAGGTATTTGATTAGTATGAACAGCATGGGTATTAATTTGCCTAGAGTCTCGGGAAGAGAGTAGGCAAGCACTTAAATCAAAATATATTGAATAAATACATTTCCACATGGCTGCATACTTGTCAGTGACTTTAATCCAAAAAGTGAGTTTTGTTTTCCATGAAACAAACAATAAAAAATGTATATATGTTTGTTTGTTTGTTTGTTTGTTTGTCAGTAAAATGCCTAAGGAAATAGTCATCAGGAATAGTGGCCACCATGTGTGGCCAACTCTAGAATTTATTTTCCAAAAATTCTTGATAGATATGACTCTCTGCATATAATGCTTGCTCTGCTTTTTTATTCTTCAGTCTATAGTTCAAGAAGATATTAGAAAATATTTCATGCATTTGACAATTAGTTTTTTGCAAAAGCTTATGTGTGTGTGTGTGAGCTTGGGGAGTTACGTGTAGTATTTTGAATATATTCAGTTACTTATTTCTAAACATTTACATGATTTAAATGAAATTTTTGACACTCATCTCCATTTCTGAAATTTAAACACAGACCTTGAAAAATGTTATGCATATGCCTAATTTTAATTGTAGATAGGATTTGAAGGATCTTCAAGCTGAGTTTGAGGTTTTTTAAGCAATGATTACTGATGTTTTTAGCTTGCTGGCGAGGCACCTATCCAAGTGTCCAATTTCCATCACTGAGTACAGCTAGGGGAGGGGAATCTCAGCATCTGATTCTGCCTGCCTAACCTGTTCCTGTGCATAGGCAGTCCAGACAGGCAGTGTGGCAGCCACAGGTTAACGGAGCCCTTCATTTTGTTGAGACAGTGTAGTAGTCATTCTATAAACAGTGCCAAACGTCTTCATGAGATCTTATTATACATTTCTGAAATATGTGCATTAAAAGAACAACGTAACATTAATTAATAAACAAACAAATAAAGAAGCCACARCCAGGTGGCAAGTCTGATAGCTTTCCAAGACATGCCAGTCAGGAACAGTCTGTTCAATGTCTAATCACAGGCTAGCTATGTCCAGCACTTCTTTAGTTTTTTATTAGACTTGTTTATTTCAAATATTTTACAATAAGAATATGCTCAGTTACTTGTTCTGGAGTAAAACATCTTTTGAGAGTGGTGGGGAGCCCTCGTGTTTGGTTATGGCCCAGAATGRCTTTCCCTGTGCGGTTTCTGTGGCCCCACGTACTTCAGTGACATTCAGGTGTATCACATACAATATTTCTGTTAAATGTGTTTGTTTCAATTTTTTATTTTAATATTTAGGGTTGACTGTAAGTATGGACTGAAGGTTGGGGCCTTGCTGTGCTAAATAGTACAATGTGTCTTATCCTTAAATATTTATACATGCTAAGAAGAATTTTGCTAACAGAAGGACAGAAACTTTCAGGGTATCCTTTAACTCTCAGTTCATCCTGATTATAATAGACCCTAATCAGCTGAAGGTAGAGTGCAAAATTAACCTGAAGTGTTACTTCTTCTGAGATTTGTTTTTAAGTGGAAAGGTTATTTTGTATTGGTCTCTAAAAGATTTTGATTAATAAGAAGCRATTTTTTAGAAGGTCCCTCATGAAAAAAGGACTTTTTAAAATTGTCCTACTTGTTGCAATATGGGAAAATAATTTTGTCTTACCAGCACTTCCTGGTAGAATAGAGCACAAAAATTATAGAATAGAGCACAAGAAGTACAACTGAGACCCCGTTTCAGCTTGCATCAGTTGGTCTCCCAGTAATCATTTATGCTTATCCATGTCCATCTTGGATATTCAGCTGTAAATCCAAGCTATGAATTAAAAACATTTAGGAAAACATCGGAGAAAAAATGTCACTAGCAAACATAGAACAGGAGGTATAGTAGCAGAAATGGAGTAACAGTGGTTGATTCTGTGTAAATACCCTGTAACGTTTCAGCATTCATTGGCAGTTCTGTGTTCAGATGCTGCTACCAGAGATGGATGTCACAATCTGTGGGTGACACATGCACACAGAGAAGAGGATAAAGAAGTTATAAAAAACTTATAGAACATACATAAATCAGTAGGGCCCAAAATGGTAATTCTCTTCCTGCCTACACCTTCTTTCAGGAGGCAACATCCAACTCTTGATCTGCAATGATATAAATTGCTTCATTCTCATGTCACTTCAGGTCTTGTCTCCTTTTTACACACCTTTCTGTAACACAGAGGGTGCAGAAGTCAGCTATGCAGTGGTTTTGGGGTGCATGATGCACTTTATGCATGACACACTTCAGCCTCGTATAGCCAGTGCCATCGTTCTCATCAACTGCAATGCAGAAGAAACAAGCGGTGTATGACTCAACATGAAATGCTGCAGACCATGTAGGGATGCCATCCATGCTCAGTTGCATGTACTCCAGCAAAGGTAAGCATTCTTATAGAAGCTGGGAACCTCACCCAATATCTTGTTTAATCAACAGTTTATCTTGTTTGGCCAATCTTTCCCCAAGTTCCTGGTATTATGTCACTCCAGGGAGCCCTCTGGATTTCTTGGTCCCTTTATTTCAGGTGACTGAATTTCTATGGATAAGTATATTTTCACACTTCTTAAATGTTATATGGGTTTCCACTGTTTCACCATCTCGTTAACTAGCTATTTCTCCCTCAACCAAGAGGTCTCTTTCTCACTGTTTACTTATAAGGCTGAATGTTTCAGGCAGTCCTGTCTGAATCTCTGGCAACAGCAAATGTAGCATTGCAGGCTGCAAGATGCAGACGCATCCTGAATCCAGCTCTAATGTGTCGTGACTCAGCAGTTCAAATGGGTACCAGCCCTCTTCCAGTCACATCAGCCCCAGCAGGCATAGTTTAGGGCAAACATGCCCCCACGGCAATTTGTGTACGTAATTTGCACTACCGCAGAGTCTGTGTAGGGTGCAGGTGACTCTAAGTCTAATGAGCTATGTAATTTGCTCAAAAAGGCTTATGAAAATAGTTAATTACCACGGAATATAATCATACATTTGTGTTACTAAGTAACAGATGTTGCCGTTATATCATTTAAATTTAAATAATGATTAATCTCCGCCTACACCAGATGAAATACAAGAAGTCATAAATTTACCTAAAGAAATTAAATGGTAGAAGCAACAACTTAGATGTTTAAACACATGGCAAAAGATTAGCCTACACTTAGAAGGAGTGGCCTTTATCTCACAGTCAGGGAGGAGTGAGTTTTCATTAGACTTCTCTGATTTTATATACCCCCTCAGATACTTCTGAGGGGGGAAGTGAGACTTGGCTTTATTTAGAAGTTTTCAGATGGTTGAGATTTATTTTTTCTAATGTTTTAGTAACCTTCATACATAAAAACTTTAACCTGAGGCAAAAGTGGAAGTTTCTTTCTTTTTTTCATTCTGCCTGAAGAAATCACAACAATTTGCCTAAAGACAAGTAAGATTAACCATAATTAGCAATCATACAATCTTTAAACTTTACTAACAGCAGCAGCAGCAGCAGCAAGCCATTCTCTTATATATAAGTGTATAGCTATATTTAAATCACACTTTTACATCCAGCTACAAATGAAAACAGCTGATTTTGTCACACAGCACATTAAAAGCATTGAATGTAGCTCCAAATCATCTGCAACTGATCTTTACATGCAACCAACATTAGTTTGGCTATGGGTCACAACTAACCTGCTTAAAAGTGACAGGGCTTACTAACTCAATAGCAACACCACATGATTTCAAATACAGTGTTTTTGGGAGCCAGGCTACTATCTGCCCAATATTTCATGGTGTTATGGAGATAAACAAGACCTCTCAGATCTACCTCCCTGTCTTCTGCATCATAAACCAAGCTTGAGCTGCCAATACCCAGAGACTGTCATTCAGTGCCATCCAGTGATTGAAAGGAAAAATGAATTCAATTTCTGTGGGTAATGCCAAGTCACAGAAAATATTGCTGGCTTCAAAGCTAATAGGAAGTTTCCAAAAATCCTCTCTCAAAAAAGTAGCACTTAGGAAAAAAGAAGGTTGAACTCTTTTCCTTGCACTTCGCTTGGGTAAACGGCATAGGGAAAGAAACTAAATTTTCCCTACCCACCAAACATCGTTACTGGAACCGGTATATATTTGATGGAGAGAGGATCCCTATGGAAATTGAAGTAGAAGTGAGGATGAATGGTTACCAAAAAGGACAACTGAAAAATATGTAGACTAATGCAAGATTCCTGAGCAACAATATGGGGTACCTAGAGATAGAAGTGCAGGAAGTGAAACAAGACGTTATAGAAGTAACACCATAGGCATAGACAGACACTACAGAAATGACATGGTGACATAGTTGTCATGGTACAGAGCATTGGTACTGCTGGGCATGGTGTTTAGGAAGGTAGAAACACAAATTATTGTTGTGGAGTCATATCCCAAATTAAAGATATGATAGACTTTATAGAGACAAGAAGCGAGATAAAGCATAAAATAAAGTGTTTAGGTTGAAACAGCCTTGAAGTGGTTGAAGAGACTCTACTAATTTAGTGCTGGGTATCAGCTGTACTTGGAAACAGAAATAAGCATTACCACAATCTGGGTCTTAGTGGGAAAATTCGACCTTCCAAAAACAGAATGGAGAACAAATATAAACAGTAATGATGAGGGCCTCCTGTTCCTGAAAGTGTCAGCCAGGAGACTGTTGCTTGGACAATAAAAGGTGTGTTATTTTAGACCTGTCACCAGTAAACAAGGGGGACGCTAAGGAAGTTGTTTTCTACAACTCTGTCTTCCTTAGCGTCCCCCTTGTTTACTGGTGACAGGTCTAAAATAACACACCTAAGAACCTTAGGTAAAGTGGCTGACAATTATACAGAACTGTGTCTCAAGATGTGTAGAGAAGTGTTTTGGGCCCAACAGGACTATCCAACAATTCAAAAAGCAGAGATTTAATAATGAATGAACAAAAAGAATGAACAAGAGAAATTAGGTCTTTGGCATCTCTAAGCATAGGGATAAAGCAAAAATTTCTGTAAAAGTAGTACAGCAGTTGAAAACAAGCAATGAAAGTTTCTTCCACCATGTAAAGCAAAAGAAACCCAAGGAAATAAGATGTGAAGTTGCTATACAGTTCAAGTGAGACAGTGATTAAAGACAATATATCTATGGTCCAAAAGCTGAATAAATACTTTCCTCACACTTTTCAGTAAGGATAATGTCGTCAAATATGAGAAAAAGGAGACGTCCATTGGTTTAGTGGATACCATTGGTTTAGTGGATATGGAACAGGAATTCAACCATTTGAGGTGGGAATAAAACTAAGAATGTATCTTAATCCTCTGTTAAACGTTGTCCTTAGGACTACGTCAAGACTAGATTCTCCTGTCTGGACTACACTGACTTAGCCTGAAAGCTTGCAGACTCCCGAGCGGTCAGAATGTAATGTTCAGAGCACATGAAACCGTATCTGAACATGCTCAATGGATTAACAAACAGCTGGACATGCCAGAAAAGGCTTCTTTGTGTTCACATAAAGCAGTCGTGTGGACCAACTGAAGGCAGAGAGTGGAGAGGACTTGGAGTACACTGTCCATACTACCTCTGTAAAGGCTGCTCTTTCAGCTTGATTGTGATGTAGCCAATGCACCCAATGACGCAGACTAGCAGTTTTCCATCCCAGAATGTTGCTGAAATTGGTAAATGAAGTTGTGAGGGTAGTAGCAAGGCTTCTTGGTAAACGAAATGCCATATTTAAGAACGGGGATGTCCTGCAGATAGCTAAAGACTTGTGAGTTTTGCTGCAAAGTATAGGGACATAAACAGAAAATGGAATAAAATTAAATAAAATGCAACATACTCACCAAAGGTAGATTGAACAGGAATTACCTGGTAACTTTCTTTGTGAAGACAAATAATTCTCTGACAAAAGTGAATGCATTCCATCCATCATCTGAATTTCTGTAAGGCAGCTGGTATAGTGCCAGTGAAAAAAATGTTAGCTGAAATGAAATGAAGTGTAAACATTTTGAAAAATCAAAAAAAGGTCAAGACTTTGTGACTACTAGTTTTGTTGAAAGAGAAAATATTGCAGTAGAGGAAAGGTAAAATGTGTCTTGGGGCCAAGTCTATTATTTTCACAAAGGCACATGGCACAAAAAATAAAAGAGCACTAATGAAAGTTGCTGATAAGTCAATATTGAGACACCCTGCCAAAAGAAATAAGAATCAGAAAACTGAATGAGAAGACAGAGAAGGCTGTAGTAATTCAAATGGGATGAATGCAATGCTACAATGTTCAAAAGTGTGCATCACCACACCACTTAATTTTTAGATAGTTTGGCTGCGGTGAGAGTTTCCACTATTTACCATCAGTGAAAAGACTTTCACTGTAAGCATGCAGTTAGTAAGAAATATCATAAAGTAAACACACGCACATAGTAACTCATTATAGAAGACTATGTTCTGTGACTGTGCTCTGCTCATCTTAAAATGAGCTGATGATGTTTACAGCAGGGATCAGGTAGTACTGCTCCCACCCCATAGAGAATCACTGTCTAAGGTACAGCTGAGATCAGATACTTGGATAGGTAGATCAGAACCTTTGTTCTGATCCACTATGGTTGTTCTTACAGTCTCATCTGGAAGGTTCTATAGTGTCCTCTGTGTTTGTAAAAAATACAGTACAACTGGAACACGCATGCAAAAGTACTATAGCGTGGTTTGAGGAATTAAAAGACCATTTCAGGAAACTGTAAGAGCGAAAGCTTGTTCAGTGTGATACAGTGAAGGAAGAAAGATGGCATATTTCCCCTCAGTAAGTACAATATATCAGAGTAAATACAATATGTCAGTAAAAGTTGAAGAGGGAGAAATGTTCCTTAAGAAGAACAATACCCAGCAATGGGTCCTCAGGTAAAGAAGGCCAATAACCTCCTGGATGGCATTAGGAAGATCATTGCCAGCAGGTTGAAGGAGGTGATCCTTCTCCTCTTCTCAGTACTGGTGACAGATAACTGGAGTGCTGTGTCCAGTGCAGGGCTTTCCTGTCTGAACATTTTCTTACACATTTTTTGTGCATCAAAGTAGTGGCAGCAAAAACCAAGCTTCCAAAACCCAATTACCTTTCAGAGAGAGCCTGAGCAGTTTATGAAAGGAATTACATCACACGGTACCTCTGTCATCAGGGAACTGGTCTTAGTGAGCCAGGAACACTCTCCCAATCCTGTTTCTGTGTGTCAAAATGAAAAGGGGGAAAAAAAAAAAAAAAAAAGATTGCAGGTTTTTAGTGAGGCTGCTGAGCAGTGAGTGAGTCACAGACTTGCCATCAACACTTGTATTTCTAAGTCTTCTAAATTGCTTATTTGCAGCTCAGCAGGAGCAAGCCAGAGACCACAGTAAAAGCTTACTCAAGTACATTTCCAGCGCAGTTTCAGAGGCTGATTTCATCAGAACTGGGGGATGGTCATTGATTTCATCAGAACTGGGGGATGGTCATCAGATTTCATCAGATTTCATCAGAACTGGGGGATGGTCATTGTTTTACGTTCATCTTAAGTATCCCATGAGAAGCAGCTACATGAACTCATGCCTTTCATGGAGAACCATGATTAGCACTCACAAATGCTTTAAGGACAGAAGCCATTAACCCTTATTCTGCTGTTTCTACCATGCTTAGTGTGAGAAAATAAAGGCATTCTGTCAAGCAATACAAGGACAAGAGCAGCTATTTAGACTGCTCAAGAGATCCAACAGAGAAAGATATTAAAATGTTTGAAGAGGAAAGGATCTTTTACAAGGAAGGATCTCAAGCAGAAGTGGGCAGGCTTCACAGTGGATGAGGATAATCTGACTCATTAGTTAAGTTGCATTGACTAGACCCGTAATAGTAACACCATTATATTTTACAGTATCCTTTTGACATTGACAGGTTTGCCTTTAGCAGGTGCAACCATTTAAAGTCAATAACACATAACTATCTAATTAACATTTGGGTCTTCTAAAGTTCCTCTCCTCCCAGTGCTCAGAATATGACAGTGGATGATAACATTCCCACTGAGCCACATTTGGCATTGCTACTGGATATGACTACCCTTCCCTATATCTTGTCATACACCCAGAACCACCATACTCAAGTTCATCTTTATATTGACGCGTCATACTCAAACTCATCTGCCCACATTCCCTGTGCTGACACATTGCCTAACTATGAGCATGTGGCCCTTCTCTGCAACCTCAGATACTCTTCTAGTATAGAATGAGACAAGATGATGAAATCTTAGCATTTGGGAGATTTAAAATTGGATAAAATGAAGCAGGAGAAAAATAAATGTAGGGATAACAAGTTATGTCTAGAGGATAAATTAGATGACCTCTAAATACATCAGCAAAAATACAAAAACAATTGAACACTAGAATAAGATTGGAAAAGATGATTGCAGGAAATATTTGGTGACACTTTTCACAGTCATTAAGTTTTTCAGGTGCTTAAGTGCTTTGCTGAACTGAGGTGTAATTGACTGATGTGAACAGATGAAAAAGATTTGAACAGAACTAAAAAGAATATTTTTTTCTTTGGATTTTGAAATAATGCAAAGTACTATTAATTCAGTCATCTAGAAACTTAGAAAGTAAAACTTGTCTGGGTAGGTACCTGTTTGTGTTATTGTTCAGGAATTAATCTCTGGTTTTGTGTTTTCTGTAAAGATTGTCTCTAGTACAATTTCCCATCGGCAACAGAAAAAAAAAGAAATCTAGGTATAATGAAGGCATGAAATAAAGCATTATATTTAGCCCATTAAAGATAGTTATTTGAGTATTTTTAGACATCGACCTATACAATATGTAAGATTGCAAATGTAAAGCATATATGTTGACCACTCAGACCAGTAATTAGAGATAGGAAAGCCAGAATGTTAAATTTAGAACGTCTGGCATTTTTCAAAAGTATTCAGGGCCAAGATCTTCCCTTGCAAGCATCCAACTAAATCCAATCATCCAAATTGTTAAATTATCCAGAAGGGAATTAAGAAGTCTAAATAAATGGATTTGTTTTACATTTAACAAATTATAATTAGAATGAATCCATAATCCCTTTCACTGACAACTTTTTCAAAGATTAAAAATTAATGAGGTTCGTTCTTGTCTTCTCTTTTACCCTGAAACTTTCTCTCACAACATTCAAAAATCTAACTGCAAAGCTAACYGAAAGTTTTGTACTGATTTCCATTGCTGTATGAAAAGTCTAGTGTTTTTCATAAATCTTGTCCTGTCTCTCGCTTTGTTATCAAATAATTCATTTCTTTCTTCCAGTGTCCTCTCCTTCTGTACTATACTGTCTACACTGTCTTGACTATTTTCTATGCTGCCTTTATATAGAGTTCATCATCAGAATAGTCAGTGTGACAATATACTAAAACAGATTAATCTAATCTTTCAGAAACAAAATCTTCCCATTATGAATGGGAGATCCATGTCCCTTTTATTCAAGGGTTTTGAGTTTGTTAAAAAGACAAATTATAAAGCACTAGTCTGTTCTCATCAAGCCCCTATTCTATAATCCAGGTGGCATCTGTGTGTGATCTCTGTAGATTTGGAGAGCCTAAAGGTAAGCTTTATCCCGCTTTACCTACATGTTGTCTGTCTCATATAATATGGTCATTTACTCTCTCTCCGCAGATGTGTAGGTAGATGAGTTGCACTCAGGACAGACAGGCTTAAATGCCTGTCTTGTGAGCAGGTGATTCACCCCTCTCCATTAATACTGCAGCTAACTTTTAAGCAGTTTAAATAAAGTGACACAATCCCATCCTAAATGGTTAGAAACTTTTTGAAGATGCTGTCTTTTACTTACAAGCACTTACCTAATGGCCCCATTTTCAAGGGATTAAAACATTTAGAGATACAAGAAAGTATTTAACAGTTTTCAAAATCTAGGGTACCTGTTTCCTGCCAGTTTGCTAATACAGTGTCTCACTAGATTCCTATCTGCATTGTAGTCTCACTTTTCTAGTCTCACAAGTCTTTACAATCAAGTCTCATTTTTCTGGAAAAGTTTTAAGAAGTATGTCCTGATATCCAGTATACACAGTCCCTTCCTTTTCATGTTGTAACTTGCAGTCCGCTTGCAGTTCGCTAAATGAGCAAAGCAGTATGTAGCAAAGACTTTGAGGCACAAAGACGAGTCAAACAGGAAACTGAAAAAGATACGGCATGGTTGCTTTTAACAAAGGGAATTTTTGTTCTAAATGATTTTCAACAGTAGAACAGAATTTTAATTTTTTTTTTCAGTATAATTGAAACTTTAGAACCAAATAGAATGGCATTCCTAAAAAATGTCTCTTCTGATTTTCAGAAAATACTAAACACTCATCCTCTGAGAGAGACACCATTATGTGGTCTCAGGATGACCACTGAGGATCACCACAGGTACCCTGTATTTTCCATCCATTCTAAGTCAAAAATTCCTATTTGGGTGCATCAGTATCAACAGGTATCATCATCAGAGACATGGGGTAATGTTGCAACTGCTGCCTTGCAGTAAAGATTTCATTTACAGCAAAGCTGTCCATATCAGATCATGTTCACTTGGCACCTTCTTTAATGCTCATGAATCAAAAAAGCCAAGTGAATAGGAGCACACAACTAGCCTTATAAACAGACATGAGTGTGGAAAGCCAGGATACCATCTGTAAGTATCAAATGCACCTGCCACCAGTGCAGCCAAGAACAGCCTTAGTTTCCATATGCATTAAGAAGCTGTAACAACACACCTCCAGCTCTTGGCTGAGTTGATATTAAAATCAACTACTGCAGATAATTCATAAAGAAAAGCCAAAATCATTTTGGTCTTGTTGAGTGGTGCAGCAGTTCTCACTTCAGACCAGAGAATAACATCTTTACTGATAAGTGTCTGCCAGACCACAGTGTTGTCCCCGCTCCGGTTTGATATTCATTGCATGTTTCCATGTCATATTCTCCAAACAGGAGGTGAATACTGAGGGTGGGATTTAACTCAGCTGAACTTAAGCCATCTGAAAATTCTCATCCTGGCTGTGCTGTTTTTCTGCTATTTGAGGACCTTGGAGGAATATAAGTGTCTTCTGCTGTCAGGTTATGCTTATATAGTTTACCTTTGATTGCCTACTTTTCATTCTCAATCTTCTGTCAGGATGAACTACAGATACAAACCTGTACGGACATTCAGCTCTGTGATGCAGAATCTTTGGGATCTTTTTCTCAAGAAGTTTTATTAATTTGCAGCTATTCCCTTCCTCCCTCCCATTCGTGACTCTGTGTTACAGAACAGTATCTCCTCACAGGTTATAAGACCCTAGGAAAGCTACCACAGCATGAATTTCTCCCTTAGCCACGACTGATAGAAGGTCTCTATAGAGAAGCCCTCCCTCAAGCAAAGATGGGTTCTGTATTTGTTAGCACTTGACTTCTACAGTGAGGAAGATCAGGGGAATCACACGGGGATATCTGATTTAACTCACTGAAATACATAATAATAATGATTTTCTCCCCCTCCCCTCCTAGAGTGATAAACCAGGAATTATCCATCTTTTTAGTAAAGGGAAACAAACTTACTGGAGAGGAAGCACAGACACTTTCATTCTGGTGTCTTAAAGTTCTGGAAGACCTTGTGGAAGGAACTGATTTGATTCCATCACAAACCAATTGTGCTCCCTCAGTGCAGGAAAGCTCACTGCAGGTCAAAAGAGTGTTTTAAAGGGGAGGATTGTCTGTGACTTACATTCTGATGGTTTCATAAGGAATTTCTCTACAGTCAGCATAAGCTCACATTCTGTTGAGTCTGGAATGGGTAATGCCTTTCCCAGCAAGAAACTTCTCCATCAGAGCTGGATTTCAGTGGCATGAAGTGAATGTCAGAGTTTGAGTCTGAACCAAATCCTCTTGACAGCCTTTTAAGCAAAATTGTATTTATTCAAAAAAGTAGCATTTCATGATCATTATCTTTTCTTAAAACTGTCACTGGGGTTTTTGGCTGCCACCAAGGTAAAATCATCACGTTTTTAAAACCTCTTTTCATATATAGTGATGCCATCTTGGCCTCTTTTTGTAGTACCTCATGGGTTACTCATCAGTTCCTTAAATATTGAAATGTCATGAGCTAGCTATTCTTAACAGATACAATAATACTTCTGTCATTAAAGATCACTGAAGCAGAGCGTAACGTATTTCAGGTTTCTCCTGGTCAGTTTTTGCCTTCCGTAGGTCTTTTATTCACAAAAAGAAAAAAAAGAAAGAAAAAAAGAAGAAAGAAAAAAAGAGAAGCTAACCCTTTGAAACATCAGAAACCACAGCCCTACAGTAGCAACTGTATTTGTTTTTGAAGGGAAAATATAGTGCCTTTCCTTCTTGTTTTGCACTTGAAATAATTGCAGGCTTTATTCCAGACCATCATAATAAAATAAATAGTATGAGAATAGGCATCAGAGCGCAGACTTATCCTTTGGTACTTCATTAGAAAACCATGCAAAACTACAGATGTAAGAGCAATAACCATGAGCTGGAATAGAAAGAGCCATATGCCACTAGAAAACAGGTTGGGTACATATACTACTTTGTTGTTTTTTCTTGTTGCCGTACTAGTACTGCCAATGACTATAACAATAACAAAAATTTACATTTGTATAATCACTCTTATTCCAAAACACATGGCAAATCATAGGGCAAATTATGCTTTTGGTTATATGGCTTAGTAAAGGCACAGATGCTTCCATTTCAGAGTTGCACTAGTGCCATGAAGAGCAATTTTATCCTTACTCTTCACAAGGAGTAAAGAGTGATAATATGAAGCCCTCTTTTGACTGGGATGCAAAAGTAGTGTGGAAATACAGAATCGAAAACATATATTTTTCTCAGGACTTAAAGAAATCATTTGAAAAATCTTAGACAGAAATTGTAGCTCAGAAAAATATGTTGCATCTCTGAAGAGGTTATAGCAGAAAGCTAACATTTGTTGTTTTTAACAGCTCCTTCCTCAATGACTTGCATCACAAAGCTAGCAGTGCAACCTTCTCCAAAAACTGAATGATACAAGCATACCAAAAGCTCCTGCAAGTAAAAGATAGCAATATGATAACAACATAAGCATTATTTGAGCCAACTACCTGCTAAAAATGTAGTGAAGACAACCCTCAGAAGCATCCTGAGAGGCATTAAAGCCTCACCTTGGGTTATTCAAGAGCCTTTCCTTGTAAATCATTCTGAATCAGCACATTTTCTGGACATCCCATCCTATCCAAGCACCAAGCACTTCAACTCTTCTCTGACTGGCTGAAGACCTGTTGCAAAGTATAACGTCATTTTGCCTCCTCCACAGTTGGCAGAATTTCCATATCTGGGCTTTCAGCCTGGATTTTGCCAGAGCATGCAGTAAATCTGGCCAATGGCTTTTTGGGTAGATGATAGAAGAAAATGATCTTTTCTTTCAGATTGCATCACTTTTTATGCTTCTGCCCTGTATCCATCTTGCTATCAGAGAAAAAGAGACAAGCTGACCAAAAGGTAATGCTGCTTCTTATAAGGAATTTTCCAGTCTCAATTTCTTTTTGTCTTTTCACACTGTGATGATCCCCAAGCCAAATGTATTTTCCTGTGAAAATAGAATGTGTGTCCAGCTGAGCAATTACAAATCAAAACATTGGCTTCTTTAATGTAGGAAAACCTCCAAGCCTGGAACACCAGTGTTCTCAAATGCTGATTCATAGCCGATAATTTTTACCCTAGATACTTCTGGAACTGGAAGACCTGGGTCTTCTCTATCTTAGGACAACACTCTAAACACCACTGTATAATCACAGAGTATAGCTTTATGTACCATACCATCATAAAAATACTGACAAAACAAATATTTCTTTCTGGATGTTCTGGACCTTTCTAAAATTAAGATAAAAACCAGAACACAGAAGGTTCAACCTTCAATTCACTTGAAGACACGATTCTTCATGTTATTACACCAAATTAGTGCTATCATAACTTGAAATCAACAAACAGATATGTGAAAATCATGTTTTAGATAAGAAAATATAGCAGAATATTATAGCATAATAGTAAACAGGATAAGAATTAGGAAAAGGAGAAACTTAGATCATCAGAAATCCCAATGATGAGACCCAAGAAAACCCTACAGAGTTCACTAGCTCCCTTTCAAATTCTTACTTTTTAATAAGCCTAACAATGTCATACAGTGATATGATTTGCCTGTGCATTTACGTTTGCCTCTAACTGGCTTGTGAGAGCATGATTTTATTGACTTGCTTTCTGTCATTTAATAGTGGTCATGTAGTTGTTATTGATTTGCCCCTGAAACAAAGCAACGTCTTTGCTTTCTCTCAGAAARCAGATACCCATGGCCTGGAATTATCTCACCTAAATGGAGCATTAAATGATGCRCTTAAGTTGGAAGTGTTATCATTTAGATATCCTGTGTAAAGGACTCTTCTTGATGACAAAAATAATAATTATGTCTTAGGGATCCTAGCATGGAGCACAGAGGGGACCCAGGAACAAGTGCTGTCTATCCTGAACGTGACCAGTTTGTACTACTAGGCTTCAAAGCCAGTCTCTAACGTTGCTTTATTTACGCATATAGATATAGCCATATAGAGGTGACGCATAGAGATAACAAGGTGTTAGAGGGACTCTTTGCGACTCTCCAGTTTCTCTGCTATGTTATTAGAGAAGCTACTCATGTTATTGTGGAAAACTACTCCTTAGTTGGCCTCGGCTGAGGAAAGTCCCACGGCAAACTTTCAGCACACTGAACAGCATTGAAGAAAGAGCATCTGCCACAGAGCTGAATAAAACATAATATGGAATAAACCAGTAAGATGCCAAAGGTCTGTTGTACTTGTTTCTTTTCCTGCATTTCTGTGATCTACAGCTAAGGCCCACCACCTGCTCACATACAGTTGCCTTCATATGCATTTGGACTAGCATTCAAAATTATCTCAGAAAGGTTATAAATGCAAACTGAACAACAAGATTTTGAGGCTATGCCGCAGGAGTGACCTGGAAGTCAGGCAGTAAAGCTGAAATAGGGTTAGAGTTCAAATAAATTGTACAAAAATATAAGTTGCCAATTATTCTGCTTTTGAATGAATGCTAGAACCAGCAAGCTTTTATTTTCCTCTTTTTTTATGCAAAGCAAAATTCAAATCTTTAATAACCTTACTTACTRGCAGAGTTGTAAAGCTGGATTTTTACAGCATTTAAGATAGATACGTCTGGATGTACACCAGTAATTTTTCAGTAATTGTAATCTCTCACCGGGTTTTATATTAGTTGCATAGAAATAGATACTTCCTTCAGTTGAGCTATGAAACTTTCAAGGAGTCCCAGTGCCAGCTCCAGAAAGCGCTTAGCATGGGCTGACCTATAGGATACAATCTGCATTAATTCTTGCAAAGGCCCATGAAACCACAGTGCAGGAATACATTAACAGAAGGCGAACATCTTGTCCTATTTCACTGCCTACATTGGCACTTCAAGCACCAAGGAACTACCAATTATTTTAATTATCTTCTCTCGCTAACAATAGTGCTTGACTTCTTAGGTTTTTGAAGATCTTTTTCTGGAAGACAGATACTTTGTAAATGGAGATACTAGTCCAGGACAGATTCTGATGCTTTTACTCACACCAAGTAGTAAATTGCTCTGGAAGTAGTTCTGCTAATTATGACAGAGAAAAGTTGTTAGCAGCAGCAGGAAACATTTCAGGTGCCTTCTCTGAATTATCAAGGCAGAAGATAGAACCTCTTTGGATGTCAGGAGAAGCGTACAAAAATTTACTGTTTAAAAAATATCTTTCAACAAAGGACATATTTCAAGTACTTCACCTATTTGAAAAAGACTTTTGAGCAAGATACTTCTGCCAGGAACAAGAATGAGGCTTGTAAGAGATGCTCAGGGGTGTGAGGAAATAAAGGTAGTAAGTGGACTTCAGTCTTTGTTGCTGTTGACATAGTAGCACTTAACTAGTATATTTGSGTACATAAGAAATCAAATGCTGGTTTCCTGATTAATTCCTTTGTTTATTTGGTGCATAAATTAGAAAAAAAGCTTCTTAATATAAAAAAGCTGTGGAGTGCACTGCCTGATGTGTGAATGTTGTGGGTCTGGGGAGGGGCTGGGTTTTTGTTCTGAGGGTTTTTTGTGGGACTTGGATGAAGCTTTTGCTGTTGTCATCAGTAACAGACTCCATGTTTTTCTGTACACAGAGATGACCTGAAATAATGTCATGACCTATAAAAGTTAAATCCACAGGCTTTGGCCTCTGTGTCTTGATGAACTAGATGTAAATGACAAAATGTCAAAGGCCACGTGCAGCAAAACCATCTTCAAGCAATGTCAACCTTTGGGAATGATAGAAAAGAACTTCCATATTACTGTGATCTGCTACACACTGTTAAACCAAGAACATTGGTCTAAAGTAGCTGTGGGTATTATGTTCCTTATCCTTCTCAAGGAAACAGCAAAGAAGTCCAAGCCTGCTCCTTCTTAGGAAGAGAAGATATGCAGGATGTTAGCAAAACGGAAGAAGCTGAGAGGGATTAATGGAGAACAGTGAAGCCTAGAAAAAACTCAGGATGGAGAGCAGATAGGGACAGAAGTCTGTTCTTTTGGTTGTTAAAATATCTGTGATAAAATAGGCATCTCACATGCACATATGCATACAYACTCTGATTTTGATGGATGTTCTTGATCAACTACTACTCTTAGAGATAGGTTTTCATTGAAAAGCTTATGACTTTGATTTACTTAGCTTAGCTTGATGAGGCCTTAGATTTGGGACTTTGGTCAGTTCTTTATCTATTTGGAATCAATTAGCAAATTAACGCTCTGGTTCTATATAAGTACAAAAGGTTTCAGAACTCATATTTTAGTCCCTGTTCGTTGATAAGTAGATTATTATTAAAGACCGTCAAAAATCTGTTACTGTCCTCTAGCAAATGCTAATATCGCAGTAAGTTTTTTTGCACTGAAATTGGGATAGGAAACCAAAATACTACACTCTTTCATAGAATGGAAACTCAGATGAGAAAAAAGCCAATTTGGAAACACTGGGAAGGCCGTGCATACAGAGGCATTAATTGGATTTAGTACTTATTAATCCCCTGTGCATATCAGGAGAGCTGTAATGGTGCCACTGGTTTGGTGAATTCATCTTGTTTCAGTCTGGATCACATCATGGTTGAAATAGGAATTTCTAAATCTGAAGGTGCAAGTAGATACAAATTAGATTAAACTCAATAGCCAGTAAAGATTTGTTTCATCTCTGGGCTGGATGCAGAAGAAGAATATTCACTGATAAGGAGGTAACATTGTACTAAATGTAACAGACCTCTTCTAAWGACAAATTTTCAGTAAGGACTGAGTCTGATTGGGATCAAGAACCTGGAGGGACAAAATAATTGCATTATAGAGAGGCACGCAAAATGATAAATGGGCATATAAGTCCTCAGCACATGAGAATCACATGTTTAGTCCACGTATAATTTAGTTTGCAATGATATCGATTACTGATGATCCCAATACAACTGGAGGCTAAAGGCTTGAAGTTCTAGTAAAAACACATCGGTGCAGTTTAACGCACTGGTGCATCTCCTGAGTGCTCAGCAAAAGTTGCCGCCTTTGGCTTCAGAGGAGACCTGAAAAAGTTCTGCTTTTCAGAGACTTCTAAATTTTTTCATGAAGGCTGAAAAGACTGCTGGGGGAAAGAGATTGCAGCAGCTTCAGTGTTAAGTTGAAAAAAACAGTTGAAAATCTTGAGAAATAATTTATCTTTACTTTCTCTGATATGGAAATCTCCTTTTTTCCTAGTAACATGCTTAGGATCCTAAAAAAGTTTTATTTTTCTTAAATKTCATCTAGATGGACTGGAGTTGGATAGAAGAACTGGGTAGGACTAGTTTTGTAGTAGCTTACAGTCATTAAAGTGATATTTCTCTCTCCAGGCTATCCACAATAAGGACATTATATCTGAATTGGTTGTCCAGACTCGCTTTATATCGATAATTAGAAAAAGTTCCTTCTAAGATATGGCTGACCTCATCCTATAAAAGATAACTGAAAATGTCCATAAGAGGCCGTAAGTGCCGCCTTTTCTCCATTAACTCCAAGGAGGTCTGGGTGACTAGCTCAGGTGTAGGCATATACTTTGTAATGTCTAGAGTAAACGCAATGAATTTCAGGGCTTGTTTCTGCCCATAACCACATAGTAACTTTTGGTAGGTGTGTTTAGGATATCCAAGACCTCTCCATGGGGCTGGCAAATGGCATGGGAAATTTGCACTCTGTAGTGGTGGCTGGAGGCTGGTCAAGATACATTAGAGCACATAAAATAATGAATTCACGCATGTGGAGGCAAATGAATCATTCTCTTGAAGTCTCATCTATGAAGTGATCTGGAATTCCTAAACTGGGAAAGGTTTAAACATCTGAGAGAGAATGTACGTCTGTATCTCCAGCCTAATATAAACATGTATTATTCACAAAGGCTGTTCGCTAAGAGCCCTGCAAAACCTCTTTCACATATTCTATATTTACACTCACCTCTTATTTGCAGATTGCATTCATATGTGTACTGTATTTACACACATAAATTATAGACTTACACAGTTGCACTATTACAGAAGTTTCATTGGACAGCAGCAGCCTTTAGAACAGACAGACGTGTTTGAAGCTGAGATCAATATACCATGTTTAGTGATAGCAGGAGATGTGACAGATATCTCACTTATCTGGGCTTTCTAAGCAGAGCACAGCTGGGTGAGAGGTACACTTTATAAATTCCRTTCCTTTGGCATCTCCTCCTAAGGCAAACTAGCAACACATGTCATTATTGCTACTGTGCTTTTCACTTTGGCCCATACTAATCCCACTTATCATTATACTCTCACCTGGGAAGCCTACCTTGGATATAGAGTCACCGTCTATATAGCCAGTGGGAAACAGATGAGACATGCAAGAAACATCTAGACTAATAAATAAAAGAGGTTAGGGACCATTCCCTGGCTTTGAGGCTTACTGGACTGGCACAACTTGTGTAAACATAGACCAACTATCTTCTCTCCCCAAACTGGGTGGCAACAAGCAAATTGCTTGCTGGAATGGGCTATAATAAACCATACCTATGGACTGTCTGTCCTGTATAACAGTGCTGGTTGGCATGGGCTAAAATTATACCAGTGTGCATGCTAACATTTGAGCAGTATGGATGGGTGATCTTACCTCTCTTACGTACCAGTATAAATACAGCTATAGAGGATAATTTAACCCTTTGCCTTTCAACGTACCTATGTTTCATCTCTTCAGTTAGAGCTCTGATGTACTTCCTGGATTTCTGAAGGCTTTTTAGATTTGTTACATGTGTTCCTCTAAACGGTTGAAGTTCATGTCATGGTAGGGAATTATAGCAAGAAGACATAAAATACCAGCAGGGAAAAGGAAAGATAAACAAATGTCCTACCACCTTATGAAACAGCCTGAAGAACCATTCTTTAATAATCCTTTTATTTTTAAGTCAGGTAATTTCTATATTCATGAAGGAGCTATACATACACACATATAGATATATCACAAAACAAAGGGTGAACAATTGGCTGAAAGGTTGGACTCAGAGAGTTGCAGTAAATGGGGTAACATCTGGTTGGTGGCCAGTCAATAGTGGTGTTCCCCAGGGCTCTATTTTAGGGCCAGTTATCTTCAATGTTTTTATCAATGACCTGGACACAGGAGTTGAATGCACACTAAGTTTGCCTCTGAGACAAATTAGGAGAAGCCGTTAATTCCCTTGAGGTTAGAGAGATCTTGATAGATTACAGTGCTGGGCAATCACCAACCATATGAAATTTAACAAGAACAAGTGTGGGATTCTGCACCTGGGACAGTGTAATCCTGGATGTGCGCATAGACTGAGGGACAAGCGGCTGGAGTGCAGCCCTCCAGAAAGGGGTCTAGGGGTTTTGGTTGATGGTAAACTCAGTATGAGTCAACAATGATGTGCTGTGGTGGCCAAAAGGGCCAAGTGTATCCTGGGATGTATTAAGCACAGTATAGCTAACCAGTCAAAAGAAGTCATCGTCCCACTATACTCATCATTGGTGCGGCCTCCCCTTGAGTACTGTGTGCATTTTTGGGCTCCAAAATATAAGAAAGATATAAAAATATTAGAATGTGTCCAAAGGAGGACAACAAAGATGGTGAAAGGACTAGAGGGACGTGACTTAGGAGGAGTGGCTGAGGATACTAGGTTTGTTCAGCTTAGACAAGAGGGGTCTGAGGGGTGACCTCATTGCTGTCTACAACTTTCTCATGAGGGGGAGCTGATCGGGAGGTGCTGATCTCTCTGGTGTCCGTTGATAGGACATGAGAGAATGGCTTAAAGCTGCATCAAGGGAAGTTCATACTGGATATTAGGAAAAAGTTCTTCAATGTGAGGGTGGTCAAGCACTGCAACAAGCTCCCCAGGGAAGTGGCCATGGCCCCAAGCCTGTTCGTGTTCAAGAAGGGTTTGGACAACACTCTTTTAGATAAATGATTTAACTCTTAGGTTGCCCTGTGTAGAGTCAGGAGTTGGACTCGATGGCCCTTGTGGGTCCCTTCCAACTCAGAATATTCTATGACTCTATGATTCTATGATTCTATGATTCTAGTATATACAATTCCACAGTAAGCTCAGGGTATCATATTCTATCGATTTAAAATAACCTCATTTCCATTTACATGAAGTTAAATTGTAATGTTACCCATACTCAATCTTATATCAGCGTTTTAAAAGCAAAACAATTGATAAATATTTTTTAAAGGAAAACTGTGTTAAATTGACCTATGACAAAGTTTATTACTCGAATGGCTAGTAATAACCGTTCTTTCTCCATCTCAAAGACAAATTATTGTAATTTCCAGCTGCCTTGAATACTTCTGGTTCAGCAGGCTTTTGCTTTTTCAAATCTAAATTCTTTTTTTTCCCATATTCAAAGAAAATTACTAAACTTTTACATTTAGGCAGCACTGCACTAGAGCTAAGGGAAGATTAGAGGTGATTACTCTGCTTTTCTGAAGGCTTTCCTTGGGATGTCATAGAATAGTAACATATAAAGCACAGTTTCCCTGGGCAACTGGATACCCCATTGAAAATTTTAATGTATAAGCCCTATACTTGCAACCCAAACATTCCAGGAAAACAGTACAGAGATATGAACAAAGCAACGATTTTAAAATGTCATTTTGGGAAAGATGGAAGCAGAAATGTCATCCTGATCTGTAAAACTTGGGGAAAAAAATTTGCTCATGTGGTTTGTCCTTTTTCATCATGTATCTGTCGCTGGGCAGGAACAGTAGGAGCTCTTTCCTTGTTGTTTCTTTGGGGTTTTTGTACACATGATGTAGTATGACTTGAGTTGCCCTGATTCTGTTTCTCCCTCAGTAAGTTTGCAGACGACACCAAGCTGGCCAGCAGTGTCGATCTGCTCGAGGGTAGGAAGGCTCTGCAGAGGGACCTGGACAGGCTGGAGCGATGGGCTGAGGCCAATTGTATGAGGTTCAACAAGGCCAAGTGACGGGTCCTGCACTTGGGTCACAACAACCCCATGCAACGCTACAGGCTGGGGGAAGAGGGGCTGGAAAGCTGCCTGGCGGAAAAGGACCTGGGGGTGCTGGTTGACAGCCAGCTGAATATGAGCTGGCAGTGTGCCCAGGTGGCCAAGAAGGCCAACGGCATCCTGGCCTGTATCAGAAATAGTGTGGCCAGCAGGAGTAGGGAAGTAATTGTCCCCCTGTACTCGGCACTGGTGAGGCCCCACCTCGAATACTGTGTTCAGTTTTGGGCCCCTCACTACAAGAAGGACATTGAGGTGCTGGAGCATGTCCAGAGGAGGGCAAYGAAGCTGGTGAAGGGTCTGGAGCACAAGTCTTCTGAGGAGCGGCTGAGGGAACTGGGACTGTTTAGCCTGGAGAAGAGGAGGCTGAGGGGAGACCTTATCGCGCTCTACAACTACCTGAAAGGAGGTTGCAGCGAGGTGGGTGTTGGTCTCTTCTGCCAAGCAACTAGTGATAGGACGAGAGGAAATGGCCTCAAGTTGCGCCAGGGGAGGTTTAGATTGGACATTAGGAAAAATGTCTTTACTGAAAGAGTGGTTAAGCATTGGAACAGGCTGCCCAGGGCAGTGGTTGAGTCACCATCCCTGGAGGTATTTAAAAGACGTGTAGATGAGGCACTTAGGGACATGGTTTAGTGGGCATGGTGGTGTTGGGTTGACGGTTGGACTTGATGATCTTAAAGGTCTTTTCCAACCTTAATGATTCTATGATTCTATGACAAATGTTCCCATCTGGGGACCAGTCTCAGCCTCCCAAATAGCTTTAAGCAAAGCAGTGTTTTCCCTGGGTTTTGCCCACTGGACTGCTCAGGTTCATGCTACCCACCCTGCGTGCTGATTTGAACCTACAGGAACTCTCAACAGAAGAGATCACTTTGATCACTAAAGCAGTACAAGTTTTCTTTCCGAGTTTTATTTTCCTTGTTGATTCACTAGAGGGAAGGGACACCATCCAGAAGGACCTTGACAGGCTTGAGGAGTGGACCCATGAGAACCTCATGAAGTTCAACAAGGCCAAGTGCAAGGTCCTGCTCCTGGGTCAGGGCCACCCTCGGTATCAATACAGGCTGGGGGATGAAGGGATTGAGAGCAGCCCTGCCGAGAAGGACTTGGGGGTACTGGTGGATGAAAAGCTGGACATGAGCCAGCAATGTGCGCTCACAGCCCAGAAGGCCAACCGTACCCTGGGCTGCATCCAAAGAAGCGTGGCCAGCAGGTCGAGGGAGGTGATTCTGCCCCTCCGCTCTGCTCTGGGGAGACCTTGCCTGGAGTACTGTGTCCAGCTCTGGAGCCCTCAGCACAAGAAAGACATGGACCTGTTGGAATGGGTCCAGAGGAGGGTCACAAAAATGATCAGAGCAATGGGACACCTCTTATGAAGAAAGGCTGAGAGAGTTGGGGTTGTTCAGCCTGGAGAAGAGAAGGCTCTGGGGAGACCTTGTTGCAGCCCATCATATATAAAGGGGGCCTATAAGAAAGATGGAGAGAGACTTTTTACCAAGGCCTCTAGTGACTGGACAAGTGGCAATGGTTTTAAAATGAAAGAGGATAGATTTAGATTGGACATAAGGAAGAAATTTTTTATGATGAGGGTGGTGAGACACTGGAACAGGTTTCCTAGAGAAGCTGTGGATGACCCATCATTGGAAGTGATCAAGGCCAGGTTGCATGGGGCTTTGAGCAACCTGATCTAGTGAAAGATGTCCCTGCCCATGGCAGGGGTATTGGACTAGATGATTTTTGAAGGTCCCTTCCAACAAAAACCATTCTATGATTCTATGATTCCATGATTCTAGACTACCAAACCGTAATCCTGTTGTTTTCCCTTTGAGCATCACCAGGTTTCTTGGCTGGAAAAGAGCATGTTGCAATATAAACAAAAGAAGGCAATGGTTGACACTTATTCAGAGACTCCATAAAGATATTAATGTCTAGGCACAGAGGAAGGAATTATATATATACATACATCTGCAACGCAACTATGACATGGATAAACTAACTGATGAACACAGATCCCTGTTCTATCACCAGGTTCTTGAAAGTCATGTTTAGAGAGCCTGCTGATGCCATCAGAAGGTCCAATTTTCTAGATTTAGACACCAGAGTCAGTTCTTACAGTTGCAGGATGTCCCTGTGTTGCTGTGACACATCTGAGGCTTGGGCAAGAGTCATTTAAGAATGAAGGAGACAGAAACAAATGTCTGATTAGAAGACACTGAGTTAACATGGGGGAAAAAAGAGTATTATTCAGCAGATTCTTTAATATAGCCTTAGCTAAGTAATGCTTTGCTATATACACCAACCATTATAAATGTCTTACTTTATACATATAAGTCTGTAGGAGTGTTTGCAGAATAAAATAGAAGCACCTTATGCACTGCTGAAGTAGAGTAACAGCTTTGCTTTCTCTTTGAAAAAAATCTAGTCATTTTTACCATTATTCTGTCTTTACTTCTTTTACAAGATGATAGCCAAAGAAATGAATTCATTTTTGGAACCCTGGAAGAACAGAAGATGATTGGAGTTTATATAAGTAATTCTCTAAATGAGCAGTTTCTTAACCTTAGAACAAGAACATGATGACATCAAATCTGAACCTTCTGTCTGAAAAACGAGAGTTCAGTACAAGGTCCCTTGCCTTTGATTTGTCTGGAAAAAGAGCATCTGGAACTAAGTAATACTTTAGAAGACAAAACGAGTAAGAACCTAGTTTTGCAATCTTTTTGAGTACTGTAATCTGTAGATCTTTAGAAAGCACCTGAAAATCACCACTGTACAGCAAGTCATAGTTGTTAGAATGACTGTGGATAATTTAAAGTGAAGTGTTAAATCATGGGCTGGTTGACACATCGTAAAAAAAATTGCTCTGTGGATTGTTTGTGACAGAAAAAGATAATAATGGCTTCTTGCTTTTAACATGTGTGGATCTGGGGCAGAAAGGAGTGGGTTTGACTCCAGGAATCAGTAGACAGGCAAGAATTTTCTTTCTACAATAGGATTTCTTTGAGGAAAAGCATCAAACTCTGCATGTGTCTACACACATGGGTGATTTGTGTATAGATTTTAAACACTTGTCTCTCTTTTTTTGAGCTGCCAGGGTGCAGAGGACATGGTAGTTATAGGCTATATTACACCTTGTAGTAGCACAAAAGTGTTATTCAGGTGAGCTCTGCAGCACCAATAATGAGCCACCATATTCTTTCTCTTCATTGCCCTCATTCCCACACTAGTGCTGATGACCTTTAACCAGTCTCACCAAGAAAATGTTTCTGAATGAGGGAGTGACGGGAAGCCACCCTGCCTCCATCATCCTTTCTCCCTTCACCATTCTCACACAGCTTCTCCCAGCAACTGAGGCACAGGAAGAGAGGGAACCAGGGAGTGGGACAGACACACAGCTGGCAGAGTCATGAGTTTTGGTTATAAGGGCTATAAGACTAGGTATTTCTTATATGACCTACATAATTGGCTCTCCTCTTAAGTAATATAATGGTAAAGCTTTGGGAGCGTTGCCAAAGGCTTTAGCAGAATCACTGACTTTTGTGTTTCTGGAAGACAGGGTATATGTGGTTATATGTGTAGAAAAATTCAGGATATACTCAGGTACTTTCATTTTTTTGAAACATTATTACTGTGATTGACAGAACTTCCACAATGAATCAAGGTCTTAAAAATTCTGTAAGTGGATGTGTTGTGGTTTAACCTGGCAGGCAGCCAAACACCATACAGCCGCTTGCTCACTCCCCCCTCCCCTCAGTGGGATGGGGGAGAGAAATTGGAAAAAAAAAAAAGTAAAATTCATGGATTGAGATAAAGACAGTTTAATAAAACAGAAAAGGAAGGGAAAATAATTATAATAATAATAATGATAATGATAGAATATACAAAATGAGTGATGCACAATGCAATTGCTCACCACCCGCTGAGCGATACCCAAGCAGCGATCGCTACTTCCTGGACCACGCCTCCTCTTTATATATTGAGCATGATGTCACATGGTACGGAATACCCCATTGGCCAGTTGGGCTAGCTGTCCTGGCTATGCTCCCTCCCAGCTTCTTGTGCACCTGGCAGAGCATGGGAAGCTGAAAAGTCCTTGACTAGYAGACTACTTAGCAACAACTAAAAACATCAGTGTGTTATCAACATTATTCTCATACTAAATCCAAAACACAGCACTAGGAAGAAAATTAACTCTATCCCAGCCGAAACCAGGACAGGACGTCATGGGTAGATTACTCTTCTCCGCCTTAGAAATGAGATGGTTTCAGCTAGTCCCCTTGGACCAGATGTAGGGTATCATTTTCTATTTTAGTGTAATTGTTCCCAGCAGGTTTTTTTAGGGTTGTTATGGTTGGATATTTTTTCTGTTTCTGTCCAATGACTAGTAAGAGAGTCATTAATCAGGCATTGATATCTATTCTGTAGACATTTACTTGCCACGCTAATCCTAACTCACCTTTTCTTTGATGTGCCTATACTGATGTCCTTGGGACTGCTACTCGTATGAACAAGGCCTAATAGAGTCAGACACAAAATTAGACGCTAGAGACAATATTCTCCAAAAGTATAAATCAGCATCATTTCAGTGACATTGATGGGACAATATCACAGCTCCAAACTGCAGTAACATTAGTTTGGGTAATGCAGCAAATATCAAATAAATCATGGGAAAGATTAAGAAAAAAATGTTTATCTCTCTCTTGTGTCTACTAAAGCAGGTTTCAAATTAAATAGACAATTTTATGGAATAAATATTTGTCCACTAGAAGATAGAATTAGACCGCAAATGCATATTATGTAATGTAAGCTCACAAATAGCTGTCACATAATACTTTTGACCACATCTGTCAATTAGAATTTTGCAATTCATGGGCTGATTATGACTGTAGCTACCAGTAAGTCATGCAGACCTCAGGTTTGTGTGCAAGTGTGTATGTGTTTATTGTAGATATCCAGGACATCCTCACAGAGCTGGAATATGTGACACAGGATTTACTGATTCCTGCTGAAGCAGCAGTTGGAAGATGGGTGGGATAGCCTTGGGCATCACAAATAGAACTAGATGCTTATAATTAGGCAAATGAATCCTGCCCTGTGGATGTTTGTTTAGGAAAATGTGAAAGAAAAGTTAAAGAGTTTAGGGGCACTGCTTTACTCCTTAAGCGTCCTAGACTCTTGGTATGAGCCTCTAGCCTTTCCAGTAACTACGGGATGACCTAGATGCAAAAGGTCTATTTCTATTTCAGATGTCTGTTATTATCCTGCCTGGCCCCCAGCAGTCATTCCTCACTGGCACAAGTTTCCCACCATCCCTGTATTGTATCTGCCACTCCTATGCAGATGGGTTGTAGAGCATTTGAAATGGCTCTAGACATTTATGTCAAGTGTCCCCACTACTACCCTTTTTCTGGACAGAAATCCTGCAAGTCTTAGACAAGGCACTAAATTCTCAAGCCTTGCTTAACACTGGTTAGGAATGTATTTATTGTATTGTGAAAGCTGTTGAGATTGCATAAAACTTTCAGTTTGTTTTCTAAGATGTAAAGGAGAGAAGCACCTCCAAGTGGCTACTACTGCACCAACAGCCCTAGGCAAGTGCCTGAATCAAGTCTACTGACTACCATGGAAGAGGTGCAGAGGATAACCGATTCCACTGGCAAGACCTATTTCTATAAACAAAGTATTAAATATTGGTTGTATTATAAAATCAGACTGACTCAATTTCCCTTTCTAGTGCAATGATTATGTACAGGTTTTTTGTGTGAAACAATCCCAGGAATAGAGACCTTTAGGCAGACTACAATGCAGGTACCAGAGCATTCGTATTTGATATGCAAAAAAAAAGCTCGAGTTTCTAGTCTAAATCAAGAATAGGGACTTGCACCATAGTGTCCCATATCTGAAGAGGGTGCCCTCAACATTGGCTACCTTAAGGCAAAAAAGAAGCTCTCTTTGTCTCTGACCTGAGCACTGGAAGATGACCAACCTTTCCAGCTGAAACTGAGACAGGAAAAGACTTCCCAAAGAATGTCTGATTCTGATGAATCAGCTATGTAATTTTTCTGGAAAATTACCAACCACCTTACCCTTGTATATCAAATGAGATGATTACCTTGGTAGGTCGCCTTGTTTCCTGTACTGATATTTTCTGCTCCCTCTGGGAGCAGTGATAGGGATAACCAGTGACCAGACAGTCTCCCGGGGTAAAAAAGGGATTCTGAAATCTTAAAAATTCAGACCAGTCAGACTGTCACTAGGAAGCCTTGCTTGCAAAGTGTGTTTGTGTCTTTCAGATGAGTATGGTCATCAGGCTAGCCAACATTTTATTTATCTGTTTCCTTTTCTTGTCATTCTTTCAAAGTGAAATCAATGCATTGACACAGGAAAGCTTTATATTCCAGTTTTATAATAGCTGTTTACCGACCAATACACAAACAGTGGTCATAAAATTACCTTATCTTTATTCTTACAAGGTTACATATTCCCTGCTACCACACAAAATCTTTTTCTATCAGCATACTTAAATTATCAAATAACTATTATTGATATGGAAAGTAGTGCATAGGTACAAAAATACATGAAGTCAGAACACTTCAAATAACAGACAGAAGTAAGCCATTTATTACAGTACATATAATATAAATATCTAAAGCCAATGGACGAGAATAGAAAGAGAAAACTCAGGAAACTTAAGTAAAGTTTAAAACCATGTTTCAGTTAGAAATCTATTTTAGCTGTATACCTGTGACCAGTTGCCCCAAGACAATTATTTTACAGTTATATTTTCATATCTTACATAAATACTGCTTTACTTTCTCTTTGCTTTGGAAGCAGTATGTCAGGACAATATTGGTGAAGTGACAGGAATGGTGATATCACACTTAATTACATTTGTAGATCTCGGATGTAAAATCAAAGGAAATGGACAAGTAAAATCATTTGCTCTACAGTAGCAGCCTGACTTTGCAGCAGAAATAGCACAGACTAGAGACAAAGTGATGTCAAATACACAAACTAATGAAAATACAAAAATTTCTGAGAAATAATGGTTTACGGTTCTGATAAGCACAGGTGTTTTCATAATAGCAGCCAGTAAAACAATCTGAGACAGAAATGTAATTTAAAATTTATTATCTCCTTTGAACATTGCAGCTCAAAGCATGAAAGCTGTGTATCCCTGTGCCCACCCTGTTTCGATATGACATTCAGCTGGGCTAAGCTTTCTCTGAGTGAGCTGTCCTTATAATCCACTCAAATCAGTACAGTTGTAAAACAGATGAGGATTAACAACATCTACTGCAAAATTATGCAGCTTCTGTGGCTTCTAGATTATCTTTTTATTTCAAATACAAATTCTGTTGGTTAAGCAGTAACTGCAGGACCCCCAATATACGAAACTTAAGTATTTACAGTGTTGTGATGTTGTGATGACCTAGCACTAAGGAGCTTCTATACAGCTGCTATCTTTTGTGGGGGGAAAGAGGTGCATTGTGTAGGGGCATGTAGAGAGAAGGAAGAGATGTTACCAAAGTGTCCATGGCATGAACAAAAGTCTCACACATCTCCTCAGTAAAAGCACAAAGACCATTTCCAGCAGCTTTTGCTCACACCACCAAAGCATAAGTAGGACTTGTACTCTTCTTCATGAATGAAAACCCTGTTCAGATCACATTGGCTGCAATTATGCAAGCACAGGTGGCAATACCAGATGCAAGCTCTTTAACTCTCTTGGCACTATAACCATCTTTCCCTCCTTAGTGGAGGAATCAGGAATATCAGTATTTCACAGACCAGCAAGCAGCCTTGGTCCTCTGTGTTGTACCCTGTGAGGAGGATGTCTTCCTTGGAGTGTTATGCACAGCAGCTGCAGAGGCAGTGCAGACCTCTGATTCAGGTTAATCATAGAATCATAGAATGGTTTGGGTTGGAAGGGACCTTTAAAGGTCATCTAGTCCAACCCCCCTGCCATGGGCAGGGACAATCTTCAACTAGATCAGGTTGCTCAGAGCCCTGTCCAACCTGATCTTGAATGTTTCCAGGCATGGGGCATCTACCACCTCTCTGGGCAACCTGTGCCAGGGTTTCACCACCCTCAGCGTCAAAAATTTCTTCCTTATATCTAGTCTGAATCTACCCTCTTTTAGTTTAAAACTATTCCCCCTTGTCCTATCACTACAGGCCCTGCTAAAAACTCTGTCCCCATCTTTCTTATAAGCTCCCTTTAAGTACTGGAAGGCCACAATAAGGTCTCCCTGAAGCCTTCTCTTCTCCAGGCTGAACAACCCCAACTCTCTCAGCCTTTCCTCATAGGAGAGGTGTTCCACCCCTCTGATCCTTTTTGTGGCCCAGTCTCTCACACCTGATGGCACTGGTACATGAATTCTGGCTGATGAACTGTTCCCAGCACATGAGGCTCTAAATTGTAACTCCTGAAGATTACTGTAATAGGGAGGGAATTTGTACTTGGTTAAGTAAAAAATACGCTTTCTGAGATACGGGCAGGCTTTAAAATAGAGGTGTTTGATTCAAGCCATTACTGCAAAGAGGTAACTGTCCTCAGCTGCCTCTGCAACCACTTTGTGTACTGGAAGGACTTTAAACAGGACAACAGGCATCTTTATCTTCAGCAGTACTTTGCTAGCAGAGGCTCTGGATAAACTGTTATCCTTGTTTTATTTAATGAAGTTTCATGCTACTTTAAACTCATTCTCTCTCTCTGTATTTTTTATATACACATTATATCCACACACATGGGAACACATATTGAAAAAATGAATGTTGGAAGGTTAAAATAAAATAGAAATTTTAAGACCTCTTCCCTGATTGGCTGGTGATTTACTTTTGCACTTGATGAATACCTGTTACAAAGGTCATGTTAACTCACAAAGCAGCTGTGTGGCAAAACACTTACTTTTACTAGAAAATTAAACTAATTGAAAAACTAAAAAAATGAAAGAATTAGTTTTTAAAGGTACCCGCCCAAATATAAATATGCTTTTCATTTCCTTAACCATATGCCTTAGTGTGTTGGCTTAATCTGTCAAATTGAACAGTTTTGACAGATCTGCTGAATTGTTGCTTTTTCTTGATTTTTCCTGGTTGATAGAGCATGTATTAAGATGAGCATGATATTCCTGGCAGCTAAATTTTAATCTCAGCAGTTTAATAGATGATGTCTGTCAGGCATCCAGACTTTTACCTGTTTAGATCTATAACACATTTCCATTAAAAGAGGTAGAAATATAATTATGCTTAGGAAAACAATACCAGAATTCTACCACTTTTCTGGTATTGTTCTTTCCCTTGTTTGCATTATACAAGGGCAACTGAGCGTACTTACAGACATTTACATTTACATTACATTACAGGCATTACATTTCCATTTTCCTCAGACCATTTCTATTTTTGGAAATGCCCGTTGACCAGCTACTCTCTTTAGCCAGTATGTTCTGTCTGTGATAACTGGGTATCAATTGTTGGCAAGACATACAGTACAACCCCGATCTGTTTTTCTCAAAAGGAATGAGAAAGTAATGAGGTGTGTCATCATAAAAGTGAATTGTATTTCAKTGTTACACAGCTTGCAGTGTTAAGCCCTGATATTCCTTTTGCCCACTAATTTGCCAGCCTGTTCTTTGTGTCCAATTTGGCGATAACAGAACAATGGAGCAACAGTAAGCACTGGATTTTACTCACTTCTAGGAGATTTTGTGAACTGCTCACAGCAGGAGAGGACATTAATCCAATAAAAATGAAACGGCCCACTTTGATTTCATACCACTTGATTGTCACGAAATAACTCCTGCTTCCCATTGCTGCGAGAAGATAAGAAATGAATGTTTAATAAATAGGTACCCTGTAATAAAGAGAACTTCTTTTTATGCAGAGTAAGCAACAGCATCAATTCTTACTGGTTTTTTGTTGTATTTTGTTTCAACTCATTAGAAATATCTATATAGCTTTTGATAGAGACAACTGAATCTGTAGTCATGGTCCACAGGTCTCTCATTTAGCATACACAAGGCAGCCACACCTAACTCTTTATTCAACCTGGAGGCATATTAAGCCTTCAGTTATGCTCTGATTTATAAATTAGGACGTTTATTCTCCACTATGTCTATGATCATGCTTTCCACAGTTGTTACACAGAAAGTTAATCTGAGATTAAGAGTCTGATCTGAGGGAAAAACAAATTAATTGGTCGTACAGGCAGTAGGTGCGCATCTGAGGCCACTAGCACAATCAGCAGCTTTGGCCAGCTAGACCACCAGTACAAAGGTGGAAATGGTAGGTCTACATCCGTGACTGAGCAGACTGGGCTTCACACACCTGTGTCTACTTCATTTTGGAGCAGTGTTTAGGCTGGCCTATTCTGTGACAATGTGGTGGGTAAAAAAATCTGGGATGGAAAGGTCTGGACTAAAGGCATGTTTCCCCAGATAAACTGGCCTAGCTTGGTGGGAACAAAGTACCTTCCAAACAGCAAGTCTGGCAACCGCACCAAGCTGGAGGCAACCTGTCCAAAACAGAGGGCTGGGAGACAGCACTAGTCAAAGGGAAAAGCAACTCTGAAGTTAGTGACCAGCTATGTTGGACTGTACAGAAAAGGAGTGCAGGGGACTCTGCTATAAGGAGAAGCAGAATGAGCATGAAGAAGAGAATGTTCTTCAGAAAGGGCCTGAGGAAACATCCATCTTAATTTGTGAGTACTGTTCCTTGGACAAAAGACTGCAGAACTCCACACAGTAAAGGGCTACATCCCAGTCAGGGTTGTAGTCACTATAACAGATTAAATTAAGAGCAGTATAATTGAGCTAAAACCCTCCCTGAGCACTAAGAAGTACAGTGAAGATGAATTTCAGATTGCATGTGTCTCACAGATCTACACCAGAGCTGTTAAGTCATGATCCAACTGTTAAGGGTGATCCAACCTGTTAAGGGTGATCTAACCTGCCTGTGCAAAAGGAAATTGGTAAAGTTCCCTAGGTGTCCCAGAAAATCTGTCCTTTTTTGGTTTGTTCACTGTGTTCTCCTCCCCATTATTTGGAAAATCTCAGTTGCTGTTATTCCGTGTAATTACAAGTTAAGCTCTGGAGTCATTGTTTTATGTCGGGCTGGTCAATGAATGAGAAACAAGAGTGGTCTTTGGATGTAAGAGAAGTTCCTGTCGAGTGCCCATTGAGTTAAATTCCATGCAGAATTGTGCATTGCAAACTCTCCTTAACCTCCACATGTTGTATGGGAAAATTATTCTTACTCCTTCTAATTTAGCATCTGTTTCTGCAGTACAGCAGTCCCTTCCACCCATGCAGAGTTTCATTTAAGTCAATAGGACTGTGTCAGTATAATGGTCTGTGATAACAGATTGCAGTGCAAAATTGAGATATGATTATATACCATATTAGTTTATGCAATATAGAAGAATAGAGAAGATTTGAAAAATGTCTCTGTTGGAAATGAAAGATCAAAAATGCACCACTGAGCTTAATTTTTTTTTTCTAAAATTGGATAGCGGACATTTGGCACATAAAACAACCTTATAACAAAGGTTCTATAAAACATTTTAGACCTCTGAAGCTAAAAAGTATGTTCTTTTTAATGCTGTTAAGGAGAAGCAAAATTCAAAGGCTAACAAGTTGTAATTGCTTTTTGAAAAGAAGGCTGCCTAAAGTGAAGGTTATTTTGGTCCATTTATAGTGTGTACTGCATATTCTAGCTAAATTATAGAAAATTATACGCCATGATTTTCTGCTGCCTTTAACTAGCTTTATATGAATCTCACAGTTCATCTTTGATATTTTGTTGCACTGTACCAATTGTATGAAGTTTACAAAAATGTTGTTCCCAAACACCCCAGATTCCTTATAATCAGCTTTCTGAAGAGACTAATGATAAGCATGCTATTCTCTTTGGTGCAAAGCTCTTCAGAGGACCAACCTTCTGTATTTTCTTTGACTCTGCTACTTACAATACTGAATAAAGTTTATGTTCTTTGAGGTCAATCTTGGGGGAGCACAGATGAATTTATTATAACCAGCACCATGAAACAAAGAAACAATGGAATGAGTGTTTCGCTACTTTATAATAAAAAATAGACTGGGAAGTAGGTCAAGTTCTCCCGATTTAATGCATTCAAATCATTGCTCAGTTCTTGGGCAGTGTATAGAAAGCAAAAGAAAAGTGGAGATTGTTTCAAATATTTTCTCACTCTTGAATAAAATCACATAACCCATAACATGTTTTAAGAACATTATATATTAAAAATCGACTTTGATTAATCCACACTTAACTGTAATGTCAGTGCTTTGTAAAGGAGTATGGGATCCTTTATATTTAGAAACAACTGCAGACAAATATAATCATTAGAAACTGTCTTCCTTGTGGGGAAGAACATGAAATATCATTTGTTTTGGCCTTCTTCCTCTGAACCCAAAGTTTTTTTCCGTGGTCAGTACTTATATCATCCCTGGCATGTTTTTCATAAAAATGTGAAAAAGGAAATGTAAATAACATCAAAACAGTAACCTTCTCTGATATTATTTAAAAAATAAGCATGGTACACCAATATAACATGTTGGCTACTATAAGGAAAAGTCAGGTAATAATACTTAGAGCCACAGGGTAGTGAAAGAGTTTGGAATCAGGTTTGCTGCCTGCATGGCCAATCAAAACACTGTGTAAGAGTACTGAGAGTTAGTTAAGATATTTGAGCCTAAAATGGCGCAATAAAAAAGGATGAGACAAATTCAGGAAAGGTCATTTCATTGGTGAATATTGAATGCATTAGGTCCAAATGCAACCTCTGGTTCAGGGAGCTGTTAAATTGCCAGTAGCAGGAAATGAGAATAAATTAGCAATGGAAAGATAACTGTGTACTTATAGCCACCTCCGGCAAACATCAGAGGCAGCATACTGATCCCCATGTAATTTCGGTCTGACCCACTGTGTTAGTGTTTATGGTTTTAGATATTTACTCTCCTTTCTTTCTTTTTTAAGCATAGCCTGAGTTTTCTTAGAAGTTGGAACAGCTTTCTGCTTATTGCTATGCGAACAGGCACTCTGAATATGGGAACTTTAGAGTCAAAGTAAGATATTTTCTGTGTTCATTTCTTGCCAACAGCCATAATGCTTTTCCAACTCAAGTTGAACAATTTTATTGCTGTTCTAGTGTCTATGTGCTGGGAATAAACACAAAGCACAGGGTGCATTTCTGTGTCCTTGGAGTTCTTTGTTTCTGTGTGCTAAGACAAAATTGTAGGAGTCAAGAGAGCCTATATTCCTGTATTTGATGGACATGTGTGGCACAGGTTAGTATCCCATACTGGATATTGGATGAACACACATATACTTACATACGGACACACAGAGCTGCTGAAAAACTTACAGTCCCTGATGGGAATGAATAGCGCTATACTCAGCGCTTATTTTAGTCTCACCTAAAAGCTTACCCAGTAACACTGGGAGATGCTCTGCAGGTTTCTATCGCATCTCTTGTCAAACTGACCTGCTTTGCCTAGGTTGCTCAATGTTTGTAAGGCTGCTTCGAGACTTAGAGAGAAGGATGGAAGGAGATTGAAGTGTCTTTAGCTGGTTCATGTCTTCCAGCTTTTTATCGCTGTCTCATCTAACAGAGAGAGTTCATCTGGGAGCCTTTCCCAGTATTGTGGCAAGGTTAGGATGAGCACAGCAGTCAGCCAGAGAAGTCCAAAGCTGAGAAGACAGAAGTGGTTCTAGAGGCTTAAGGGAAATTGCTGAAGGACACAGCTGACTTACATCTCAATCCTTGGCTGAGGCTCTTTTCATCAGCATTCACAGTGTGGGTGTCAGGTTGGCAGATTCTACGCTAAGAAATAATGTAAGTGAATGCGTTGGCTTTTTATGTACTACTGTCTGGCCAACGCTCTTGTGCCTATTTCTGTCCAACTTAGCCCTAATTTTAATAAGCTTTTCTTACCTCTAGACTGAATTATTTCAACTCATAATACACTGCATACAGCTAAGACTCGAAACCATTCAGAAACCTTCAGCCTTCTGCAGCACATTTGACACAGCTTCAGCACCACCTCAGCAGCCTGAAGTCTCTAATCTGCTTCTTGCCCCATCTCCTACTACTGCATCAGGGGCAAGTTAAGAGCTTGAGTTGAGAGTGCATTGGCTTGTAAGCCAATGTTACTATCTGCTGTGCTCTGAAGGCTCCTGAACTCTGTATTCTTACCTCAGACTCCACCTTTACTCCTGAGTCATATAAAAAGAATCACATACTTTTTAATGTATCTGACTACATTAATCACAGAATCACAGCATCACAGAATGGTTGAGGTTGGAAAGGGACCTCTGGAGGTCATCTGGTCCAACACCCTGCTCAAACAGGTCCACCTAGAGCCAGTAGCCCAGGACCATGTCCAGATGGCTTTTGAATATCTCCAAGGATGGAGACTACACAACCTCTCTGGGCAACCTGTTCCAGTGCTCAGCCACTGTCACAGTAAAAAAGTGTTTCCTTATGTTCAGACAGCACCTCCTGTGTTTCAGTTTGTGCCCATTGCCTCTGGTCCTGGCACTGAGCATCACTGAAAAGAGCCTGCCTCCACCTTCTTTGCACGCTCCCTTCAGGTATTTATATGCATTGTTAAGATGCCCACTGAGCCTTCTCTTCTCTAGGCTGAACAGTCCCAGCTCTCTCAGCCTTTCCTCATAGTAGAGATGTACCAGTCCCTTATTCACCTCTGTGGCCATTCATTGGATTTTCTCCAGTATGTCCATGTCTCTTTTGTACTGGGGAGCCCAGAACTGGACACAGTATTCTGGGTGTGGCCTCACCAGTGCTGAGCAGAGAGGAAGAATCACCTCCCTCGACCTGCTGGCAATACTTTGTCTAATGCAGACGAAGATACTATTAGCTTTCTTTACCACAAGGGCACATTGCTGGCTCATGTTCAACCTAGTATCCACCAGGACCCCAAGGTCCTTTCCTGCCAAGCAGCTTTCCAGCATATGTTGGTGCTGTTCCTTCCCAGGTGCAGGTCTTTATACTTCCTCTTGTTGAATTGATGTTCTTGACTACATCATCTTGAGACAAGATACATCTCGCAGTGCATGAGACACTGAGTGAAATCCCATAACCACAGTCATTCTTTGGTAATTTTTTCCTGTGGATACATTCATGGATGTGTGTTTTTCCAGACCTTATGCTACTGCCCTAACCACTGGAGGTTGTTTGTCCTTGCATTCTGGTCATAAACCACCTGAATGTATCAACCGTGAAGGCTAATCTCAATGGGGTAGGAGTTGTAGCAGGCAAGTATGAGAAGAGGACTTGAGAGGAATAGAAAATTTGATGGTTTCATTTTGCCTATCTTTTTTTAACACCAAAAAGTGACTAAGAAGGGAGCTATGGCAGCTTCTAAACTGGCTGGAGAAGTCCTTGGCAATTGAACTGCACACAGAGATCATAGAATCATAGAATATCTTGAGTTGGAAGGGTCCCATAAGGATCATTGATGTCTCATATCTTGCTGTAGTGAATGGAGATCTAGTCACTACCTACTAGAGCCTCAAGAAGATTTAGCTCTCAGCCAGCAGAAACTTGTTTAAGTTATGCACATATTTATCTAGTGTCATTTAAAATGCCCTATAGTACTCTGGCTTCTGGCTGCAGAAATGCAATGGTATCCCATAGGTCCTTATCTGCCAGCCCACACACATCTGTTGGATCTCAAAGACTTCTAGGTGTTTACATAGGCAACTGAACTGAACCTTAGTCAATACATACAGAGAAAACTAGAGAATAATCTGTGTTACCTTGTAAGAAAAACCTGGAGCTTAATTCTGTTGTCTATACATTGGTATCTGGAGCTACTTGAGATGCTTTAAGATATATAAAACACCTACATGAGGCTGTCAGATATGGCATATGACCTGTGGGACACTTGCACCCTTCTGGAGTGGCAGAAGGGAGTCAGACAGGATACCTCACCTTGCCTGAAATGACACCAGATACTTGTACTTAAACAATGGAATCACCCTTTGACGTTGATTCACTACAACAGGAGCCTAGATGCCTAATTCACGTGTAGGCGCTTACATGGAGAAACCTAAATGTATATGCTTTATGCTGGGGTTGGATATCACCACTACTGTCCTATATGTTCTGTTCATTCTCATGTGCCTGCTCTGATCACATTTAGTACCAAAAATGCAAGGACTATTACAAATGAAGCATCTACTTTTCTGCGTAATACAAATCTTCTCACAGAACTCCTGTACAATCTCCCATAAGTGTTGATTGGAACTTTCTAATCAAATTCTTCATTCCTTTTAGCTTATGAAATCACAGGCCTCCTAAAGTTGCTTTACTAACACATTTCTTGCTAGTATGACTGCCACAATTATTTCTATGATTCAGCCACTACTGACCATCAGTATTATTGGAGAAAGTCTGAAGTGTTCAATTAGAGTTAATGATATACTTTAAAACAATAATCTACATTTTGTAATGGCAAAATTTAAAATCAATATTTCTATAACTCATCTTGAGTCATTGGAAGCCTGCAGTATGATGTGCTATATGAAGCAACACTTCAAGTTTGGTAACTCACAGGTGTTCGAGTCCCTGCAGTTTTAGTGTGTTCGCCTTTTTAAAACATAGAAACTAGATAAAAAAATATAGAACTGCCAAAAATAAAAGATTAGATTTTGTTCCCAGTCTGTAAAACTGAAGTATGTGATTTTTTCCATAAATAGAAAAAAATTAATTCTAAAGAAAGGTATCCTTAGAAACTATAGTAAAACATCAAAAATATTTGTCACATATAAATAACACCAGAAAGATGAGATTTAATATGTATAACATGAGGATCAAGAATTATCCTGGTTTGAAGTTACTATTTTTAACAAACAAATCCAGATTCAAAAATCATTGCATAATTTTTTATCATTTTTCTATATCTTATTTTACTGATGGGTAAATTTTCAAGCACTTACAGCTACAGTCATATCTGTCTCAGTCAGAGTGACAAAACAATCCAAAGGCCCAGAATTTGCCCCTTTGTCAGCAAAGTAGGTTTGAGCCTAGGTAAACTCAGATGTCATGATCACTGCTAATCTGTTGATCAGAAGGGAGATTTACTGTTTCTGAAACTCAGCTACCACTGTGAGGTAGTCAAGAAAACAGAGCTTTTGCTTTGAATTTGTTTTTGACTGAGTTCTTTCTCCAGATAAATTTAATTTATCAAGGAATTGAGGTAATAATGGGAGGCTATTTAAAAAAACAAAAACAAAAACAAAACAATTTCTCATTTTGAAGAATGTCAATCAGTTTAACTAATAAATAAAAACTTTTTTTAAAAAGTTTGAATTCACTTGAGAATTCAAGATAGGTCTTTCAGTATATGTGCTGTTTCCAATAACTGGCACAGAGCAGCATACATAAACTTGCTATTTTAAGGATATATATCATGTTTAATTTACAATGAACTTGCTGGCTTAGTTGGGGAAGAAAGTGATATATGAAAGCTGGGTGCACGACTCGGCTGACTCTGATCTGAGGGTAGCAGGAAGGCATCAGAGAGCAATTCTCACTTGGAATCCATTCAAAATGGAACTGCTGAATCCTTTCATCCAATCCAGAAGAAACTTGATTACAAGAAGTGACATTATACAACATAATAAAAGTAGTGTCAGCTCCAAATCCATGAAGGCTTGTTGACACAGGGAATGAGTCAAACTGATGGGACCATATGGTGAGAAGGAGTGTGTGAACAAGCCTCCTTGTCTTCCAGCCAGAGAAGTTTGTGGCAGCATTCTTGACTGAAAATACACCTCATACCCTTTAAATCCATCCGTGTAGTGCCATGCAGACAAGATGAATGGTAGTGAGCAAAACAAGGTGTTCTATGAAGGGAGGTCCTCAACATAGCTCTGCCACATCTAGGTACAGCCCAAGGTTGCTAACGTTGAGCAGGACATAATGTTTGTACTGCCACAAGGATCACTCACATAACTTGTCATAAACATGAATTGTTACACAGGAATTCACTTTCCCACAATGGAAATGTAAAACAATTTATTCAGTGATTAAATGAACTGTGAAATAAAGAATTTTAGATTTAAATTTTTAAAGCACCCATGCTGAAAAGGCCGCAAATTCACAGAAGACTAGATAGTAGATACTTCTGAAGCCAACTGCAGTCTTTCTATCGACTTCAGCTAGATTTGAATAAGCTTCAGAGAAGAGGCAGGTCACCTAAAATACATTATTTTCCTCCAATCAGATAAACGCTGATATACAAAGCCCTGGGTAGGAATAGTTCATACTCTGCTATGCCCTTGGTTCCACAGAGATCTATTCAAATTGGAATGGGAGAAGCTTATTAAGTGAACAATGAAGATTCTATATTATAGGAAGGCTAGACGAAATCATTTGGTTGAGTTGACAGACTGGGAGAGGGTTGAATTGTTCCCTCTGAAAGTGTGAGGCCAAGGGTTGGGTGGGAGAGATAGAAAAGAAGAAAAATAAATAAAAATTGTAAGGAAAGGAAAGGACAATTTATAAAAAAGGAAAAGAAGAAATTAATCTCAATTAGCTATGAGTAAAGAAGAGCTAGAAATTTGATTTTTTTTTAATGATGAAAACACTAATGTTCAGGAGCAGCCTTCCAGAGAAGAATAATGAGAAAAGTTAGGTAATTTAAGGATGGAGCCTGTGTCCAGCACTACGGGAAGCTGTGGCCCATGAAAAAAGACAGATGAATATGATAACTCAGAAGGTGCTTTCTTGTGTATTTTCACATTGTAAGGATGCGGAGTTTAACACTAATCCATCACTGTCCTGACTGCTATATGATTAGCACAGTCCCAGGCACGATTTTAGCCTGAACCCAGCAGCACTTTCCTGGACGTGGTTTGGGAAATAACACATGACATAAATTGTTCTCAGCAGGCAGTATGGATGAGGCCATCTTGCCGAGGGGAGGGAGAGAAAGAAAACATTTAGTCATGGGCAAATTTCACAGTGCCATTTGTCAGCAGTGCCAGGGAATGGCCCCAGAATGTTTTAGAAGTAAAAATGTATCCTTTAAGATTTGTATTCCTAGTAACTTAACTAGACATTGTGCCTAAACTGGAGATTTTCAAGTAGGGGACTAGCCTTTGGAGGCTGGATACAGTCAGCTACCACCACGGTATTGCAAAGGGATTTCCAACCCACCAGTAACAGTGACCAGTTTATGGTGCTAAGCTAGTCTGCACAGTATCGTGTTTATAATTATTTATAAAAGTGACTTTTTTTTCTTATGTTCTTATAAAATCCCTAAATCAGTCATTATATTCCTCTCAGGGATCTTGCCAGAGAGACTAGAGGTCGGGTGGTTTGTTCTCGATCCCCTGACTCCTAGATGCAGGTTATCTAGCGTAAGTTAGAAGTGTTTTGGTCCTCTTCCAGGCCGCATTTAAATAAATTGGTAAATCTTTTATTCAGGACAACTCTTGTTAGCCCCTAAATTTACACACACAAACTCTCCAGATGGCCTTCAATGCACATAATAATAGTCTGAAGAGTTTACTGCGGTGTAATTCCAATTAGCTGTTTTACAAGTATGGTGTCTACCTTTTATGGACAAATAAATCTTTTTATGTAATTAGTTTTGGGTTGGGTTTTTGTTTTGTTTTGTTTATTTTTGTTTTTTTTCCTTTACTGAGCAAAACTTTCAGCTGACGCAGTTTTATCCTGAGGGATAAAGAATATGTTCATTGATAATAACTACGTTCACACAGCTTGCAGTATTCTCTATTTTACAACTCAGGTTCAAAATATTCTTTCTCGTAGGTTAGAATAATTTTAAACCGTTTTATCAAATACCAGATAACTATAAGAGGAAACAAGTTCAACTGAATGCAAATAGAATTCGGAGCATAAGTTACTTGGTACCTACTCAGTCAAACTGTCATGTAAATGCTTCAAATGGGGAAATCCTTTATAAGCTTATGATTTGGCAAATAGTTTATCAAGATTTTATTTTTAAATAAAATGTCTGGTTTCAAAATTTGTTGAGGGAAAGTTGATATATTGCATCAGGAGACTGACAGGAAACCAAATTTTGTCTCTTTGGTTGCTCTCCTTAGCTTTTTCTATGTTAAAATTTAGAAAACTATGCTGAAGGGTACCTTCTAATTTATTACGGCTACCTGAAGGAGTAATTACTTCCTTATCCTCCTAGTTAATTCAATATTACCTTATACAGATCCATACCTTAAATAAATCAGGTCTGATTCCTGAATCAGAAAAAAGGAGACAAGCTGACTGATGTGGTGAATCTAAGTGAAATCAAAATTACAGCTCCCAAGTAGGTGATTTTGCAAAAATAATGGGGCCTGCTCTTTGGTCTTTTAATGATCTGCAATGCACCAGAATGGCCACTGGCATGTAGCTGAGCTACAGAAAGGACATTTTCCAAACTCAGCTGCGTTCATCCATCTTCATAATTTCTGCTTCTTTGCACAGACTTCCTGTTCTTTCTACGAGGCCACTTAGCAGCCTCTTCAAAAGTGTCACTAAGTTGGGTACCTGAAACACCCGTATCTGGGAAGGGATTTCATACACAGTGGCAGTCCTGCATTACTACCCATTCTGACCCAGCATGTCAAAGAGTCTCTGTAACTATTTTCTCATCTTTTCAAAAGTCTTTCCTCCTCCTGCTATAGAAGGTTTGAGACAAGGGCTTTATTGTTATTCGCCAGTTGTGTAGTCCACCATTTAGTCCTGGTCCATTGCTGAGATTCTCGTGCGCTGCCACCATGCAGGTAACAGGGATTTGGGGGCTGCACTCTGGCTAGCAATGTCTCCTCCTACCAGTTCACAGAATTACTGGTTTAGCCCAATGACAGTTCTATGCCTCTGAAGATGCTGCTTGCCAGCCTGCTGAGCAATACAATTGAATGTTATTCCATTACTTTCTTTGAGCTGGGACATTTTTATTTTCTTTTTCCAAAATCCCAAGTAGGAACCCTCTTTATCTTTCCCTGAGTTTTGTCCAAAGCATGAGTGGCACGTCTCCATCTCAATGTATTCCTTATCATACTCACCACACGGTGAGTTCTCCTTGAGAAGGATGTCTTGTATATACCTTGCAGTTTCTGCTCTCCATTTTTAGCTCCTGTTGCTTCATTTGTAGTGGGAGTTTAAGTAACCTTATTTTGGAACGAGCTGTTCTGGGAGTATGTGACACTGATTGGAATCAGCATTGCTCTTTTCTCATCCTGATGGTCTTTTTGTAGCAATCAACTTGTGACACCATCCTTACTCTAGTGCTTCCAGCAACGCATGCTGTCACCACTCATTTTTGAGTTACTGGCCAGGCATTGCAGTCAGTGCCTATAGTAAATGGGATATTCCTTAAAACCACTGTTTACTTTACAGCCCTAACACCTTGCACATCCAATAATTGAATCGGGGTGGGATCTTAAGTTACTACGTCACGTCACTGTACACAGAAAACTAAAGAAATCTGAGTACAAATCACAGATTTTATGGAAGTTATTTTGCTTGTCTTACAACAGGTGTTTACCTGCTACTATATTTCACAGGTCTGGTGAGTGTCACATGCTCATTCACATTTGAGGTGAAATCTTCAACAGTAAAATTAATGAGATTCCTGCTATGTTGCACAGAGATATAAACCCAGGTTTCCTCACATTTGATGAAGAGAATTAGCTGAGTTAAACCCTAGTAATGATGAGTATGCTTCATACTGCAGTTTTCAGAAATCTCAAGTGAAGTAAAGCTGAACTGACTACAAGGACTTCAGATCATACTAGCTGTTTGAATTTCCTGGCTGCACAACTCCAATCTGAGCAGTGGTTTTAGCTCTATTCTTGCTCCCCAGGCATAACTAACTGTTTACTTAATAACATATTTGGTTTTTTGCAGTAGTTGACCTTATTCTTTCTTTTTTATTGCTCACTGTGATCCTCCATATGGCCAAAATGGAGGACAGAACAGAGATGGTATGATGGTTTTATGTTGATTACAGGCTGCTTTTCACAGGAGGAATCCTACCAGATTTGATTAAGTCAGTTAATTAAGCTGTGTATGAAAGGCCCCTAAATACCAGCAGAGTAGCATGGAGAAGCCCAATATAAGAATGAATCAGAGTCTTAAGTTATAATCATCCTTATCTATATACAGAGAGCAAGCTATATTCTCTTCATTACCTCTCTTCTGGTCTTGTCCTATTGCACAATGGTTCCTGTGACTTCAAACAGTCCAAAGTCCTTCGGGTCTCAGGGGGTTGCAGGCAGAGTTAGGCACTTGCTGCTCACCTTGTTGTCCTCCATGATCTGCCTGACCACTGACCTGAGAGGTGGGAGAGGCCCGTGTCCATGCTATTAGGCTTCTCAAGGGCATATCGTTCCTCTTCCATAGATCTGAACACAGTCGTGATATCCCATGCCCAAACAGGGATTTGCAAGCTAGATATTCATGTGTCTCAATCCTCTCACAGGTTTAATTAGGGAACGTGCCATAGAAAACCTGACAGTTACAGGACTGATCCCCCAAAAAACAGTCACCATTACCACTTTTACTGAGGCAGGTAGTCAGAGATAATACTTACCTTTCATGTAATAACTTAATGTTTACAGCACTTGACCAGGAGAGAGGAAGCTTGCCTTCTGGGCTCTCCCCAGTCCAAGGGAGACTGGACTTACGCTTCTCAAGAAAACACCCTAAACCCAAGCTAGATTTGAAAAAAATGTTAAGAGGATTTCATCACGCCTCCTTCATCCAGCCCAGTGTACATCCTGGGAAGCTGGCTACACTGGGACGGGGAGAGAACATTAAACCCCCAGTGAAAAGGGTGACTGGATGGCATACAAGGGGATGTTGGCTAGATTTTTGGCTCTACTGACAGGACTGAAGTTGTAGTTTGTGTGAAATAATCATACAAAAGATGAAAGTAGGGACCAGCCATCTTCTGTCTTTATAGTGAGCAATTCTTCATAAAGTTCCTTTCTGGATCTACTTCTAGTCACATAAAATAAGACAAGAGCAAAAATAACTTAGACAGAAATGCAGAAATTAAAGATATTTCTGAATTTGTCTCATAGAAGGTTGGAGTCCCACTGTTCAATACTGTAGGCAGCTATTAATTATTTCATGCCTTAGAGGCCACAGTCGTGAACTGACACTTCACTGTACCCTACAACAAAACACAAACCAATAGGACTGTCTGTCTTTTAAGAGACAGGAGAGAAAATTACGTCTGTCACAAAGTTCACAGAATCTCAAGTCTTTTGATAAAATGAGACAGAGATTTACTGCCTTACATCTATTTCAATGAAAGTGAGGTCTACATACTTCAGTCTATATCCCTTTCACCTTTTTTTTAGATTAAAAAGAAAAAGTAAATGTACTTCCGCTAAATTTTTCATTTAAGTTCTCAAAACACATTGCTGTATACAGAAGATATATTATTCAGGTTCACCTAATGGTTTGCACTGTCCTTCACTCTATCCAGTTATAGTAAATGTTAATTTTATTCTTTATAAAATACTAGGACAAGAAGTTTAGTTCACATAGTCTGAATTAAGTTATAATAAAGCAGGCAATTCTAATTACCCTTCAATTTAAAACAGATGAATGGAATTACAATTGGTTTATAAAAGACATCTAAATTAAATCCACAGTACTTTTGCAGATGGTTCTAATGAATCAGCATCTTACACAGCACACCTGTACGTCAGTAGAAATCTTTAATTTTCAAGAACAAATCTTTGAAAAAAACAAAAAGAACAGCTGCTTCATTATAAATTCTCAGGTCCAAGGAGTTCTCAAATCTGATGAATGTCTAGCATCACTGAGAGCTTCATTTTAATAGCCTGGGCTTCTTAATGTGCTACCAGATCAAGAAAACATCAAGGAACAGTGAAAATAAAATGGATCATGCAAAACATGACATGTCTGTTGGGAAAGGGTACCGGATCAAAGAGATGGCACCAGATCAAAGAGGTGGCATGATGGCACCATGCTGTTTCATGGCAGAATAGGTGGCTATTGCAAAAGCAATAAATGTTAGCAAAAGACATGGTATTAAAGGAAGGTGAAACACAACAGATAGTCACTTGAAGGATGCGCAATGACTATGATTAGCTATCCAGACCGTCTATTTCTTGAACCCCCGCCCCATGTATTTACTAATATAAATAGTACTTCTGTAATACCGCCTTTTAGATTTGGAGTTGGCACCACTGCTGCCTCTTTGCTGGAATGTTTTAGTGTTGTCATTTGGCAGTTACAAGCATCCTAGAGAATATAGTAAAGGAAAAATTATCCCTCTCATCATATGTATGGTAGAACTAACTGCAGTCATTTTCTTACACTTTCACTACAAACACTCTTTGTTTTCTTCTTTTTTCTATTGTTTTCTGTGGTTGCAGCCTTCAGTTATTGCTTCCTTCCTATTTTCATTTATGCTACATATGCTGTTAAATTCCAGGTTGGACAGTTCTTGAGTTATATTTTTTTCAGTTTGGCACTGTGGATGCACTCTTGCTCTATTATTAAATTCACTTTTGTATGTGTGCTTTTACAGCCAAGACCTCCTTCCCTGCAGAAATACTTTGAAGATCAGCAAACCCTAAATTAAAATGAAAAGAGAATTCTCTGCTGTCTTTCTATGAGCCACAGGCAGTGCTGTGCTTTAAGCCAAAGCAGAGACCTAGGAGCAAAAAGTGTTGTTGGTTATATTAGTTTGGTTGGCTGAGTAAAAACTATATCTTACAATGTTAATTTTGTTTAGGGAATGATCCAAGTCTTTGCTGCCAAACACAGTCCCATGAAAGTGTCCCAAGACAGTTGACAGCAATCTGCTGGAAAACACCAAGAAAGCCATGAACAAAAAAGAATAAAAATAAAACCTTCCCTACATTCCAGATGCCCTCTGTCTTTTCCCTATCACACGAGCTGTGATCAAAGCCTTAGGTTTTATTTTGCTGTCAGAAGTTTCTTAGCAACTTAACTTCTAATTTTTTTTTGCCAGAGAATGTTGATGCTATAGCAAAACTAAGTACAGCTTTCTGAGTAACACGGGGATGTTGTACATGCAATGTTCTGGATCAATAATTCTCAATTATTATAAGCCAAATTTCATACCAGCCAGAGTAGATCCCACTGATAGAGTGCACATCAGGAGAATTTATTAGTTTGGGTTGTGTCCATGTATTGGGTTCATAAATCATGGTTTGGGAACCACTGCCCTAGATTAGGAATATAACATCTATTCATGTATTTTCATGTATTTTTTTCCCCTCCTTTTTATAACAGTTCATCATATTAACATTCTCTTCATTTTTGTAATTTAAAAACAATAAAAACCTTTGGCACTTCTAAATGCACTGAGTATGGAAATTTGGCATTTTTGTTTTTCTTCTCATGAATTTCAAAGGATTAAGCTGGGTTTTTTCCTATAAATTAAAATCATATTTTTATTTTGAGGAACTATGTTTATTTGTGTTGTAAGGGTTTTTTTTAATTCTTATTGCCTAATTCTTCCTCTTCACATAGGCACCTCAATTTCAGAATAACACCAAGCTATTTCAAAAACTGTTTTATCAGTCTAAATTTTCTGTGACTAATATAAACACCTTAGAAAAGGTAGTGCTTATATTTTAGAAGTCTTTCTGAGCTGGGAAATCCTCACTTAGAGTAAGTACTTAAATTTCCTTTACAATCCTTTTGGCAGACCTTTAGAAGGCAGTCTAGGCTATAAAAGATCAAAATGTAAGAAATCTTCAGCTGTGTCAGACCCTGGCTGCCAAGCCTATTTTGAAATAATTTCCTACTAGAAAGGACTTCTGATTTCTTTTTTTCCTGAAGGTGTTGGTTAAGGCAGTTTTGTCTCTTCACCTCCCCACATCTCTTCCTCATCCTTCTTTTTTATGAGCTATTCAAGTGGTTAAAACACTTAAAAAAATATAGATGGATATAAATATAGATGTGTGACAAACACAGACAAGCATGAGTCAAATAAAAGAACTGTGACCTTACAGTTTTGAACAACATACATTTAAAAATAATCAAACAAAATACTCAGCTGAAATAATCAATTTTTATTTAAGTATCACAGAGTTGTATTCAAAAGATCAATAAAAGCATTTTAAATACCTAGACTAGCAGGTTTGCTGCTATGAGCCAGAGTTTTGCTGAAAGGGTGAGCTGGTAAGAAAAGCCACAACAGCTTTGTTGCAAATTGATTGGGATTAAATGGCCCAGAAAACATATTCCAACAAGCTTTGAAATGAAAATGAATTAAAATTGGCATGCAGGTTCTTTCTACTAAACTTTTAAGTGTCCCTCAAGGTGGACAATTGGGAAGATTTTTTTTTTTCTTCTTTTTTTCTTCACATTGCTTCCTTTCCTCTGCTTGTTTTGAAGTCACCAAAAACTTTAGTATTGACTTCAGTAAGAGCAGAATTGGACTATATGAAGCATTTTTGAAAAGTTCTTGCGCACTTTCTTTGAGAAGGTTAAGTAAGTCCATTGATTTACTATTGTTAGGTACTTCTGAAGACTCCAAGTGATTTAGCATTAGTTCATGGCAGAAAACATGCGTAAGCAGAATAAGCAAAATAAACCATTTTAAAAGGTTCTTTTTTTTTTTTTTCCCTTAGCATAATTCTATTTAAAATAGAGGTTCTGCCAGCCTATTATCACAATTTTTAAATGACATAACTCTGCTGAGCAAAGCTACTTCTGAGACTTGCCATCATGACCAAAAGTTCCCATGGCACTTACTTGTTTTGTGCTCCAAAGTCACTTAGGCACTATAACCTGACTAATTTTACCCTTTTTCATAGTAATTTCTCACTTTACCTTTTCTCATGCTTCTCATAGTTAGGAAAGCAAGTCTATGCCCTTAATTAATATCTCTTTTATGCCAGTGAAACAGAAGAATATCTCTTGACTCTCTCATTCAAGAAAGTACGTTCAATGTTCAACATAGCTTAGTGATCTGCCATGGCATAGATCTCATCTTGACTCTAATATTTCCTTTTCTATTTACATTTTCTTAGTTGTAAACTGTTGCTTGGCAACATGGATATGGATTCAGCACGTTATATTGTGTCTAGCATTGAAAGATTACTTTTTTTTTTCATTTGACAAACAGATTTGATTTCCTCAGTATTTATAATGTTACAGAAATGTTCCCATAAAATTTTATGAAATATCTAGAATATTGTAGGCACTGAACTAAAATTAGGGAACTAAATTATGGAACTAAACTATGGATCTAAATTAGAGCTAAAAAATTAAGATATAGAAGACCAAAGCACGTATGTAGAGCCTGTGCTGCTCCTAGTTCATGCTGACCAATACCAATCAAATTTCTGAAACATGTACTCTCTATCTATAAAATGTGGAACCAATTTTCTAGTACCTGGAATATTCAGATTAGGGTTTGGTTCAAATACACTCTGACAGACAAATTCATTAAACTACTCCCAGCAATAAACAGTGTTTGTGTTGCCCATGAAGCTGGTGATAAATAGTTGAAGTCGTTAAGAGTCTTGCCCTTGACTTCAGTATGAACCCTGAATGAAAGGATATTAAATGGAAATGTGTATATAACATTTTAAACAAGGGATCTATCCCTACAATTCTTGTGCATTTACAGAGGAATAGCTAGAAAATATATTAGCGTACATGAGCCACATAATTTACCGTTTTAGTTGGAGACATTTCAATTACCCAGCTGTCACAGAGAAAGGCCTTGCTATGTATTAACTGATAAATCATGATAGGTTATGCTCTATTATCATAAGTTATCATTGGTTTAGGACATCAAAGGCCTGGATACACCAAGAAAAACAATAAAAAATTCCAGATGGAATCATACTGCCTTGCACTATGTCTTGCGTATCACTTTGAAATGTTAACAAGGTACTTCTCAGATGTCACTTATCAAACAACCTCTGTGAAATATGATTACAATACAGAAGAGCATGCACTTCATGAAGTTATAATTTATTTTACAAAAAAGAATCAGGTTTTGGTTTTGCATCACTATTTCCTAAAACTTATGTCATCCATGTGCATCTGTGTATAATTTCATTCCGGAATGTATTTGCAATACATTTTTTAAAGATCTTGTCAAATAACAACCTGTTGTGTTATTGTACTGTAGAACTGATTTTTAAGTTTTCTAGATAACCCCTACATGCTATTATTTTTTCTGTAGGCCATTAACACTCATTTCTTTTCAAAGCCTTTTCTACCAGATTTATAGCCAAAAAAATCCAAAACAGTATCTCAATATTTGCAGATGAATGTGTAGTTTTAGTGATAGACCTGTGTTTGCAGAGACAGACAGACATAGAGGTGCCGATAAATTTCACATACTGTATTCATTGGTGGTAACCATAGCCACAGTTCTGAAACCTAAAGCCTGATTACGATGTCGTAAGGGCTTTGCATGAGTATAAGCATTGTTTTCAGTGGTTGCAGCCAAAGGAGGTTGAGAGTCCTACCCTAATCCTTTCTTCTTTGCAGACTTACAGTTATAGATACTGTGTTAGATGACACATTTTTCTTAAAGTGTGATCATCTCATCACATTTTTATGCTTTTTCTCTCAAGTATATTCTGGATTGCATTTGTTTTCAACTTTATACATTGGCTACTCATATTTTTAAGCAAATTTCTTATGCAGAAGGCAATTACACACCTAGGGTGCAGATCACCCCTGGGACTCATTCTTATTTTTGTTAAGGCCAATCTCTGCCAACTCAGTACAATAAAGGAGCCATAAAAGTGCTGCTCAGTGAGAATCAAGCCCACTTGAGCAGAGAAACTAAGCAAAATGTAATGGTCCTGATCTAATGGCTTCTTCTGGTCTTTGTATCTGTGAGTTCTCTCACATTATTTTAAAATTCCTCCTCCACATGGGTCATTTCAGCTTAAAGAAATCTCAGCAATATTTATGCTGAGAGAAGTTAAGTATTTTTTGTGACATACCAAAACACCAAGAGATGGTAAAGAAGCCACTGGCTGCAAATTTTTTTAAGATTTCCTGTACTCCCTTGTTTTGGAAGTGATTTAGGAAAAAGTTCAACAACTTGCACTCTTAACTTCACCCAAATTGCAATGATCCCTTATGCCTAAAGACCACTTCAGATCAGGCTTCTATTGCTTTATGTTACTGACATAAATCCTCACCCATTAAAATGGGTGTTTGCTAAACTCATTCAAATTTTGCTTTGAGTCTTGACTGAAAATAAGAATTTTGTACTGAACACAATCAGGGAGAGAATGCTGCGTGTGGTGAGCTTTGGTTTGTAAAGCAAGCTCTGTGTATTTTGATACACAAGTCCAGACTTCTCAAATCTTGTGATGTATATATTATAGATTAGCTCTGTTATTTCAGCACATTTGTTATGGCACAATGTTTTCAGAAGAAGCTGGCTTTGAATGCTGTAGAGCAAGTGATGAAATGGTCAGGCTGCAAGGTCTTTGACACAATTTCTTCCTTCTGACGACAATGAATAATTGTTCCTCCTCTGATAATCATTAAAGTGTGTGTCTACCTCTGCAAACGATTGACTGAAAGAACTTCATGTTTGTAGCCTATGACACCTGAGTAATTCTGAACTGAGTTTTAGAAGATGAAGGGCTTATAAAGCTGTTCTGTAATTTAATTCTGTGGATATCTACAGGTAATATCAATGTGAGTGCAAGGGATGAGCCAGCCATCACACATTATATTAGCTGAAGGCAGGCACTGAATTAATTAGAGGGATATGTCTTAATCTGAGCACAGAGCTAGGAAGGCAGACCTGACTGATGTCAATGGCAAAGCTTCAGCTGATTTCAGCAGGAGGAGGATTTCAGCATATTTACCCTGCTTGGGTCATTATTCTAGGTCTGACCTGGTTTCCTTTGCCATATTTGGCTCAGTTTGCTGAACAGGATGTTAAAAAAAATTGCTGAAATTACTGATTCCCTGGGGGACTGTGAATATTAATTTCTTTGTATTTTTGATTAATTAAATGTGTGCTAATTATTGCAATTATCAGCTTGAAATGACTTATTCTTTCTCTAAAAAAACCCTATATAACATCTGTAATTTTAAAACCTTTGAACACCCAGAATTTGCTGTCCATTGTACCACTATAAATTTTATATTAGTCTCTCTAGATTTACTATAGAGCATACACTGAAGTCTGGAGATTTAAGACTTGTATTTCTAGTCACAAAATAAAGTAAGAGTCTGCTTAACTCTGTGCTATTAGACCAATGGAACCTTTCTAGGTATGTATGGTTTTAAAATAGGGGCTAAAAATACAAATAATATTGTTAACGTATCATCCTCACCTTTTTGTTCCATGTTCAGATTGTTTGTGTATGAGCACAACATTAGAATTCACCCCAAAGTTTCTGATTAGTTATAAACAAACAGACAAATTCTCTCCGAAGTAATAAGGTTTAGTATCAATATATGCATTATTATTAAAAGTAACTGCTGAAATATGACATGTATTTATGTTTCTTTAAATTTAATTTTGTTTTGTCAGACTTTTTAACTCACTTTTTGTTTAATGTTTGCACCTCTTTAGAATACCTAGATATGTCCATATATACCGATTTATTCATACTGTTTCCTTGTTTATACATCCAAGTGTATTATTAATGATTAAAAGTATTCTTCTACAGAAACAATAAGATGCAACATCTCAAGTGTTGTTTTGAATTATATTTCATAGCAGTATAATAGGTTTAATAATTTCATAAATATATATTAAAAAGCACTTAACAGCTGGTATACAAACATGTGAGATTTTCTATTGCATGCTACCTTTTTCAGGTTAAAAATGTCGTAAATATATATTTAAAAGAAATAAATACATATTTATGTATACAAATATAGTTACATACATACATGTGTATACATATGTTTATGTGTATTACATTTTCTGTCAAGTAAGTGAATAGTTTTACTTAAACCAATTTTTTTACCCATTTCTGAAATATTTTTAAAGTAGTGAGGCTATCTCAGTTATCTGTTCATTCATATGACTATGTTTGAGTTTATCATAAACATTGTTGTATAACCATAAAAGCGGTGCCTGGATGTCTAATGGACAATCATTCCATTGCTGGCAGTCCCAGTAAATCACTGATACAAGATAATTCTGATTCAGAATAAGCTATTTTTCTCCTGGTGGACTTGATATAATGAAAAATCCTCTCAATCAATGCAAGCAAAGTCAATCATGAGCAGAAAAATAGCTTTGGCTTATATTTACGATCATGTTGTGCTGCTGTAAAACAATCTGAGGATCCTTCCTGCATTCAGGGTTATCCCAGAGATGTTTCCGTTTCAGGTGGATGAGATGCGCAGCAAATAGCTTTGTGACAATGTTTCAAGACAGTAGGTTTTTGCTTATCATTTCTGCCAAGACCTGACTTCTGTACATGACTTTTCTTTGGCATATGCTTATATAGGCTCAGTAGGTACATAACATTGCATCGCATTGTGCATTACATTTTAGTGCCTGAGAAGCTATACTGAAGTCAGGCATTCTAGGGAAGATAAAAATCAGTATTTTCACAGTACAAATACATATTTGATTGAAATGTTTTAGAGATGAACCATCTTTTTCCTTCCTGTTTTTCTGCTGTTGTTGACATTATGTAACTGGTGGTTTTTAGGCTGTCATTATGAGAAGTTTGCAGTTTGAGGAGCTTAGAGTGAATTATAAAGATGAGTCAACAGCATTAATAYTGTTGAAAAGAAAAGTTGCTGCCATATTTGGAAAATATACTTCAAGGATGTGAAGCAATCTTTCCACCCTTTAACAAAGCAGTGATGGAAGCAGTTCTGATGCCTGATGGCCAACTCCCAAATAAATTTTAGGTTTTCCTATAGCACACACTCCTTCCGTTGCTTTTACTCCCTCTTTAGGCACTCCCTAACTAATGTGAAACCTGAAAAAATGGTTCCTGCTCCTCTTTTCCCAACATGTTGTCAAGAAAAGAAACCATTCATCAAGCTTTCCTCCTCTCCCCACCCCCTTTTTAAAGGCTTAGCAGTTCCTTCTGGTAGCAACAGGGAGAAAGGTGGGAACAGTATGGGAACTGCCTGTTGACTTCAGCATGGGAATGTGGACAATCATGAGAATGTCCCCAGCTCAGGATAGGACATCCCTATGTCTATGTGGATTCCAATAGGAGAGTCCATCACTGCCCTCTCATGTTTAGGCCACAAAGCTCTCATTTTGGCGCTCACTGGCACCACCACCCAGATCAGATCCTTGACAGTTTGTCAGCACTTTCAGAGCATCCCAAGGTAGCACTAAGTCTGCAGAGACAAGGACCAGCTGGGCGCTTTCAGGAAGAATAAGATCCAGAATGACAGCAAGTTTAGAAAACGGCTCTTGAAAAGAAAGTTGGAAAGAACTGAGTTTATTTAGTCTAGACAAACCTGAAAGTCTATGCAAATGGTTGCTCTAAAATGAAGACAGTAAAAAAGTGAGGGACTTAAATTGTAGCAGAGATTTACATTATGTCTTAGGAAAAACAACTTTAAGACCTTATAAATTTATGTTGTCTAGGCATCCAAAATGCCTTTCTTCCTGGTAATATGTCAAATATTTACCTTCTCCTCACTAAAGAATTATTCAGGAATCAAGAGAGCATACTGCACAAGTTGAATATCTTTGGTGTTTTAAGAGGTAACATTCAGTCAAATTTCTCTTCAATTTAAGGGACAGCCCATACAATTTATATGTACGGATATAACTTCCTCCAGTTAGTCTGATTAGCTATGAGGGCTTGCAAGCATGAAGAAAGGGCATCACACATTGGAAACTATCTTTTATTGTAGACCGGATTACAGTCAGGCTGAATTACTTTGCAGCTCTACAGATGCAGACAGCTGCAAAACTCTCTATTTTCATGCAGATTAGATGTTGCTATAGACTACCAATCTCTCAAGTTGCCACCACAACCTTTCTCAGCTTGGGGAAGTTTGGATACTCTGCAAGTAATTAGTACCAATAATCCCCTGTGCAAGGTATCTGCCAAATTCACTGCATAGCTACTTCTTCTAGATATCATCTTGTAGAAAACAGTGTGTCACACTGCCTAAAAATAATCAGTTAATTTCTTTTCTTTGAATTACCCTTAAATTCATTTATCTTTATAATATGCATGAAAAGGAAGACCAAGATGAGGAATTGCAATCTAAAAAAAGCCAGGCAGCAAGGCAAGAATCCCCATTCATTACGTACACAGTTATTATGAAATGAACTCATCTAAATGCAACAATTTACAGCTGCTCACCAAAAGCAATTCCACCCCCCCAATATTAACCAAACAAATTTACCTTTGCAAGACTGGCAGCACTTTGCAGAAGAGTGTGAGGACTCTTTAATATTTTTAGAGCTTTTAAGATATAGAAAAAACCTGAAAGATCAGAGAAATACAATGAAAGGAAAATTAAAGACAGCCACTCACAAAGTCAACAAACTCCTACACAGGTGGAGAAAAATTCTCAAATACATTCTCAAATGCTATCGGTCAGATTTTTGGCAGGAGGGTGATGACACGTGGGCAGAACAGCAGTTTCCGTCATCATTATGTGGCCCGCAAACAGATTTTTGCATAACAAAAAAAGACCAGTCTACAGCCTAATGAATGTACTCATTATCTGTAATAGCTTTAGCTATAGACTGAAGGGGGAGGTACTTTAGAGAAAAAGAAATCAGCTCAACTGATCCCAATATACTGCCGCATTTTCAATTTAGAAAATAAGTGGAACTGTTTACAAAAGGGAGGGTGGGGAGTCTATTTTTGTGGTATACATGTATCTCTTAGCATTTTGTCTAATCTTAGAAACAGTGGTTTAGAAATCTGTGCTGAATATTCCAGGCCGTTTTCACAGCTGCATTCCCCAGCTCACTGTTACTGACTCATGACATTTCAGTGATCACAGTTTGTCCAGAGCCAATAACTGGAAGGTTACTTTTGGTACAGTGAGTTACTTAATGGACCAAACTAGTGGACATGTCTCCAGCTTTCTATGCTGTATCCCACTGGTGTAAAGGACAGAGCATCCACCATGTTAGCTGTAGAGACAACATGTAACATAGTGAGGAGCTGTTGCAGGAACATCTCTTCCAGTTGGCAGTCTGGATGTCCACCTACCTAATTGCAGTTGGTTTAGCATAAGTCCTCTCCCTGCTCCTCTCTCCCACCCAGGCTTGGCAGCAGCTGAGAAGAGGCCACTCCACCATCCTAGGCAAGGAAAATCAAGTGGTATCAAAGGAGTGGTATCAAAAGGAGTCTTAGCTCTAAAACCATGAACTGTGGCATCTGAGTGGGATTTGGGTGTGTCAGAGACAATATGTACCTTTTTACTCTAACCAAAAAAAAAAAAAAAAAAAAAAAAAAAATCCTGGAGCCATTTCACTGATGCAAAGCAAAAAAAGCATTCAACTAATTTCAAAATAACACACACATATTGCATAGAATTTGCATAGGTTTGTGTAGGTCAACTGGCTCTGTATGGAATGCATTATGTCGTGAAGAAATTTGTGTGCACTTTGGGAAAGACCAGCTTAAAATATCCACATTTTCATTTTAGCATGTATCATCATTTGTTATCATTTGCTATTTAAACAATCCAAATAAATTCTTAGTACCTTTAAGGAGGATGGTCTCACATTTCAATATGTCAGGTGTACGGAAGGCATAAAATGTACTCTAGATCTTTCCCCATAAATCTTGATAACTTGATGGTATATACCTGATAGATCTTGATAGTATATACCTGATACCTTGGTAACATATACCTGATTAACTGTTTTAAAGTGAGCAGCTAACAAAAATCTCCCCGATGGCTGAAAAGTCATATTTGCAATTCACTGTTGCTTAACTTATTAGTACAATAAAATTAAAATAATTTTATGGTCAAAGTTTCATATAATACAGTAACTGAAAAAGGTTGCAGTAGTTTCAGGGACTGCCAATTTGCACAGTGTCACCTGGTTGCTCTGCTCCTCTTATACTAGCCAACATATGCACTTGCTAAATTTTGAAAGCAGATTATAATCAATACTCTTCAAATCATGGGTTGTGTATCTTTCTCTATATACTCAACTCTCAGCACAAAGAAGTTCCAATTCTGATTCTCACTGTAGGATGCTGCATGTAAAGACAACAAAAACATAACAGTCATTGGCATTGTTCAGGAATACCTAAATTTGAAGCTGTCCTTGAAGGATATCGTGGTACTGAATGGAAAAATAATCAATTATAGTGTCTATTTAATCTGTTTATCAGCGTAGGATTTTCTTCTTTGAAACTTCTTTAGTCCAACTGGCCTTCAAAAGTTACAGACTTTCCCTACTTCCTTGGAAGGCTTCTCAAGAATCTGAAAACATTCACTGAAGTCAACATCATAAAGAAAAATCTGAACCCTATTGCTGAGATTTAAGAAATGTCATAAACAGTATAAAAGACTTGTAACATTTCAAAATAAATCCTGCTTCCATTTAGTATGTAGGCACGTCAACTTGTGCAGTCACTTTGCTGTTGTTCAGATCTGATGTCTTATCATTGACTAATTGGCATTAGAGTTTCAGTTCCCATGACTGAGGTGGTTTGGACTACAAAAGTAACAGATCTTACGTATAGGGACAATAATACAGAATTGCTGCTATGGATATTCAAAACTGAGTGGGTGCCCTTAAACTGCCAAACCTGTGTTTACTTCAGATTGTTGGCCAAAATGTCTAAATTAGGGAACACAGAATTTCTTTTCTGTTTTAAAACCACAAAGGATTATCTCAATTATACTGAGAGATAGTGTGGTTTGGGAAATATATCTAAACCCCTTCCTTGCACCCAAAAAAAAAAAAAAAAGAGATTAAACAGTATCATTTTCATCTGGAGTAATTTTGAGAAGACTGAGAATTTTAAAAGTAACAGAAACAAGCATTTCTAGTTCAGAGAAAAAATACCTTTTCATTTAAAATACCTTGGCTGTGTAAAATGTTAGCTAGCTTTAATTAGGAGATTTTTTCCCCTGTTTCTTTCAACTTGTGCATGGGGAAGTGTTTTTCTGTATGGTTAATTTTGGTGCTTCCTCTCTTGAACAGGGATCCTGATCCTGCTGGGCACCGGTGTGTGACCCACTGCACGCTCCTGCATACTCTGACAGCATCATTGGAATTACCTGTGTGTATAGTCAAACACATGATTAATCCTAAATCAGTTCCTGTTGTTTGTTGATGCTTCCCATAGCAACTGCAGAGAGAGAAAAAATAAAATAACGAGTAAAGAAGTAAGGTAAAACATCATGAGAAGCTGGGGAAACTGTGAGGGAGGGGCATTATTTTAACTTTCTTTGCGTTCTTTCTCTAATCCACTGGGTTTTAGACAGTCATAATTCCCAGACATATGTCAAACCTCAACATAAGCTAATACAAATACAGGGCAGAGTGGATGTCAAGAAGTCAGGTAGCTTACTGCCCTCCCTTCGCCAAGGTAGGGTCATTTATATCAGATGGATGTTTGTCTAACTTATTCTCTGACACCCCCAAGAGTCTCCAAGCTGTTCTAGTTCCTCATACTCTTTACTGTGAGGAATATTTTCCTGGTGTCTAAAATGAGTCTTTCTCCTTCCAGTTTAAGTCGTGAATGCTTACATCAACATGATAAACAAATTATTATCTTTTTGCTGCAGCTTTTTATGTACCTGAAGAGAGTTATCACATCTCTCCCCTAGTATTGTGTTTGGTTCTTTAGGCTATAAATCTTCTTCAGCTAATTCAATCAAGCCTGTTTCCTAGATCACCTTACCACTTTTTGGTTGACCCTTTACCTCTGTCACTAACCACTAGCTTTTCCTTTTGTGAAGTTTGATACTAAAAGCTGTCCTGGATTTGTCTTTAGTAGCTTTCTCCCTGTCGTGAACTGCAGGCTGACATTTTCTTTACTCTTCCTCTCACAATAAAGTGGTTAGAGAATTGCTCTCTGTTACTTCTGATGTCCCTTGTTTGTTGCAGCTCGTTTTGTGCCTTGACCTTTCTCATTTTATCGCTATCTAACGTTTTTCTCTCTCACTGATCCTTGAAAATCTGACCTTGCTTCTGCTTTTCATTTATTTCCATCTTTGAGATGGGCACACTGATGTCCTACTGTATTTCCTATCCTTCCTCTGAATGGCACTTTTTAATTAAGTACTTTTTAATTCTTCAATTCTTTAGACATTCCTTACAACAGATCTAACCTTAAAATTTTCTAGGCTTAGTGAAGTCTGCTATTTTTCCTCTTTGCTCTTTTAAAAGTCACAAATGTTATTTTTCATAGTTGTTCTCACCCAGTTTGCCTTTTGTCTTAACCTTCTCAAGCAGTTCCCACCTACTGATTAAAAACCTACAGAAGAGCCTCCTCTCTCTTGTCACTAGGTACAGCTTGTATCCAAGTAGCGTCACCTAGGCTTTCCAAGAACTTGATAGACAAACTACTGCATTCTTCTCCTACCCCTCATTATCAATAAGTCCTGTGCTTTGGAGAATGCTCTGGTAGCAGCTCACAAAAACCTTTCTCTACATCATCTTCCAGATTTGATGGCATTAATCAGGTACTTATCACAGGAAGGACCATATACTTGTCACCTGTAAGCGTGACCAGTAGTCAATAGCCCTAATTCCTTCCATGTTCTGCATCTCTGAACATGTGACTGAAACCCTGATGCATCAGGCAACACCTCCTTCCTACTCCATTTGCCTGCTTTTCCTGAACCCATTAAAACTTTTTTATAATATCTATTTATTTATGTGTGCCTAATGATCTCTTCTGAGCAATTGTTGTCTCACACAAATCTTACCATGAAATTAAAGGTTTCCGCATTCTCTTATCTAGTTTAAGCTGACAGTAGTTCTCTTCCTTTGTCCTGTTTACAGTGATGTGCAACTCTAATCATTTGCTAGTCCTGTAGAAGGTGTCAATCAGCTCTGCAAATCCCTGTTATCCCTGACAGCAGATTGACATCAGTAGCATACTCCATGCTGTTGATAGTCATGCTACTTACCAAGTAGATGTGGAGCACTCTTGGAGCAATGTCCATCTTGTCTTTTTGAAGACGTTTTGAGGAATTAAATGCTTAGGTCATTGTTGACAGGGATTGACTAACTTCACCTTTTTGTAAATGTTTTTCAGGATGGCTAGAAATTTCTTGACTGCACGGTATGAGCCCAAAGCAGCTATCACCATCATGCATATTGAATGGTCTTTATAGTCAYTAAGTGTCTTTCTGGTGACCTTCATAATGCTTCAAGCACGAGCTTGCTCCTGTGCTGCTCTTCACCTGAATGTTCTCATCCCTCCATGGTGATTCTTTCCAGAAGAAACAAAAAGACTTCATTCAAACAGGTGGAGATTTCTTTACAACGGATGAGGTCCTGCATCTCATCTTTCTTGGGTATCAACACTGTATTGTCAAAGATTGCTTTTCCTTACTCCCACAATCCCTGTCTGTGATAGGCAAAGTGGATTGAAGTTGGCACAACAGTGCCACCCATCTGGGGAAGCTCTTACTGGTGCTGGCTATTTCACATGGAAGATGGGAAAGATGGGAAAGGACAAAACACAAAAAATCCAGGAAGCCACATTCAAGTTGCTCACATTTTACCATAGCAAACATAATCCTAAAAAGTCTGCACCTCTGTGTACATACTGTATAACAATACATACTGGTCCTACAGTGACAGTCCTACTTGTTCAGGTATGCTCAGCTGGAGGAGTCTGAAGACTTATTCCCTACCATTAGTATCCAGGGTTGTGGGGGAGGAAGTGATCTGTGATCACAGCTGTGATGTGATGACTGTGATCACCCAGTCATTTAAATAGGGTCTCATTTGCCTCTACTTTTCTGTTCAGATGTTTAAAAGTAATTGTATGTACAGTAATGATCTAAGTAATTGAATTATTTTATTGTATTTACATTTATTCATTAATTGTTATATTTATTCCTTAATACATTTTGTAAATATTGGTGGCTCTGTCATGTCATTTTTTGGAGCTTTTCTGTGATATAAAACTATGTTGTCATTTACTGTAAGTAAACTAAACAGACCTTTAACAAAGGAGCAGAACTCTTCCCCTCTGTTTGCTGAAGGATATTTTTTCACTAAAATCTCCATCACCCTGGCATATCCTTCAAAAACCAGTAGCTGGGACAACGTACACATGCAAATAAGATCTGATAACAGATAAAGAACGTTATGATAATGAACCTCCTATTTCAAGTTTATCTCTTGCTAGTACTGCAACAGTAAAAACCATTTAGCCATTTTTCCCTTTTTCCTTCCTTCTGTGATTCCTTATTTTCTTCAGTGTGCAAGAATTTTCTTAAATGGCATCTTTTTCTTTTTTTTTTTTTTTTTTTAATCATCATTAACAATGATATATTTTGTTTGATACAGTATGGTTATTATCCTGTATCACATCACCAGCCTCTAAGGAAAATGCACCAGACATTAGTCTGACAGCCAAGAATATAAACACTGAAGAACTGGATGAGGGGAAAACATGTCATGATCCTGAAAGGCAATTCCCCACTGTGTTGAATGTGAGTGTAATACTGAGGGCAGCCAGACCTGCACATGTCATAGTCCTCTTACCTTGTTGACAACTTTCTACCCTGGCAGGCTGATGAATGAGATATGTGCATTACTGCGTCCACCTGATAGATATCTCAGTTTTTGGTGCTGCACCTGYGCAACTATTGCTTTCTTTCACAGCAAGGTTTCTTCACATGCAACTCTATCTTTAAGTCTTGGTGGGATTACTTTAAGGATGTTTGCCCATTGGTTAAAAAGCAATACCATCTATTTCTAATAATCAGAATCACCTAATAACCTAATCAGAATAAAACTGGAAAGCACAGTGTCCATGCAAGGGAGAAAAAATTAACTTGTGTAGTGATCTGTTAAGGATATCCATGTCCTATTTAATCTGTTTGGACTCCTTCATACTCATTACTGGAATACTGTTCACCTGTACTTATTTTACTGCCTGTGAGGAAGYTGTTCTTAACCATTTGTTCACCTAAATATCCTGTACACCCCACTGCTAACATAAAGAACCATCTCTTTCACCAGCACGCAGTCCTGCACTGCGTTAGTGTTAGCCTATGCACTTTGCCACTTCTGTGGGGGAGAATGGAGATTATACTGGACTTCATTTGGAGCTCCTTGTCACAGCCAATTTCTGGTGCCAGAGAACCTTTCTTCAGTTGAACCAGTAGGTTTTAGCAATGGGTAATACCATTTTGAACCTTTCATAATGCAACCACCAATGGAGTAMAATGATATCACCAGCTACTACAGTAAAATTAAGCCATTAGGAGAAGAAAGAAGGTCTAAGGAGGGACAGGCATGACTATGAAGTAAGYAGGTATCTCCCTCTCTGTCCCCTTCATCTTCACACCCCTTACTGAGTTCAGAGGATGTCACAGGTCTAATACCCCAAATACATCTATATCATCCTGTCATCGACACCCCGCAAGTGTTGTTATTCTACTGTGGGTGCAGAATTTAAAATCACACACTACCRGTCCTTTTTTATATCCATGCAAGCCTGTTTGCTTACTCTAATTACACTGGCCTTTAGATATTAGTTTAGCATTTGCTTTGCCACCTTGTCTGTCTGAGGTTTTGTTATCTCTACATTGTTGTCTTGATAATACACGCTTTGAGTACATCTTTTATATAATGCTCCCAAGAAGCTAAACTGAAACACTTATTTGAATGAAAAGCAACTCTGTTGAATTAAGTAACCCTTCCGTGGAAAAGTTGAGAAGGGTTAAGTAATATGAAGTTGTTATTTCTATCTTTTTTAATAACTTAAAGTTATAAAATGGTATCTCTGTTGCAAATCTTCTTAGAGGGGATAACTATTCATAAAGTAATACTGTGAATTTTATAGCGCTCTTCTGGATTAGATCTACAAAACTGTTCCTCTGAAAAATGATAAAGAAATTAATTACAAGAAAACAGTTTCTTTCTAAGTTGTTTATGAGACAACTCATAAAGCTGGGATACTGACAGCACAGCTCTAATTCTCTTAGATTCTGTTCAGTGTTTCACACTACAGAAAACCTATCACTTCCTGCATTCGTAAAACCTGTCAGATTTTATGAGGATGGATAAAACTGCTTAAAAACTTGCCAAAGATTAAGATGAATGTTTCAAARAAAAGGTTAAATCGCTCATAAATTTAAAAAACCATCTGGGGCTTTTATCACAAAACAATCCATAAATGGTTCTAACTCTTCGTCCAGTAAATAGTCCTGGTGGAAGGTGGGGAGTGTTTGCCTGTACTGAGCCTCCTGAGTGTGGTTGGGAACACTAACACCTGTGTTCATCCCTAACTGGGTCTACGCTTGAAGGTGAATTTTCTAAAAGTGCTGTATTTGAGCTGAAAATCAGTGCTCATCTTTCTCCTTTCATGAATGTACATTTTACTCTTTTGTGCTGAGTAAATTAGTGCATTTGAAATCTGAAGCATGTTTAATAGTCCCTTCATTTTCATTCCAGACACTGGATATTATTTTTGCTGCTGGTGAAGCTGCTATTTATTGACATTGCAGCTGTGCTAATAAAACGTAGTCAAGAGTCCAGGCTTCAATGACAACAGTGTCTTGTGCAGACGGAGTTACTGTCTGTGGTCTTGACTTCTGCACTGTGGGAGGACAGCTGAGTCTCCGTGTAGAGAACAGGGAATGTGCTGGGGACCAAGTGACTGCATCAGGCTTCCTGCATGCTCTGCAATGCAGGAGCAAAGTTTAAGCCAGGCAGCGAATAATCAAAATAGAACAACAGAACCCTACAGATAAAGGTCACCTACATCCGTTACACTATGACTAACTTAAAATAGTTAGGGCTAGCTTTAAACAACTCATGAAGTTTTAAAATAAGACAAATTAAGCTTATTTTTTATTCTTCAGTTATTCGACCCTTAGGATTTAAAGGTGCTCTCTATAGTCATTAACATCAGTGCTTTTTTAGAGGGAAAAAAGCCCAATCTGAGATTCTTCTACAATTCTCTAACTGTAAGACCTGGGGCTTTTGAAAAACTGAAATATCATCTTCATGATAAAACAGCAGAAATCTGCAATGCTCTAATGAGATATGTACATTTTTAGTGGAGTTGAGTGAAACTTTGTAAATGTCAATACTTCCAAGAAAATCCAGAGTGAAACCGGGGAGAGGGGAATTACCCTGAGAAGTTTGTGACATTTTGTTTGATTTGGGTTTTCTGTCACTTCTGGCTACTTGTGTTGCAAGAGTGTTGCAAGCAGAAAGGTTAACAGAAGAGGATTAAAATTCTGTGTGCAGGACAGTGTCACACAAGTTCGTAATACTCCAGCCACCAGCAACCAAGAAACTGTGCAACCAACACATGGATCTGCATGATGCTCTGCCCAGCTTCTTTAGTCATGTCTGCAGAGAGGATTTATTGCTTCAGATGCAATGCCATACTGTCTCAGCATCTGAGCTCTGAGCTGGTATTTCTGCTTGAGCAGTGTCAGCCCATTCAAAATTTGCTTCTGGCTCTTTGTGCCATGCTCCATTGTGCGGTATAGGCATGGTCTGCAACACAGTCCTGCCCTTCGCGCTGTAAGAGGTCCTGTCCTCAAGGTCACCTCCTTTCAGGTAAGAGCAGTATCATCCCAGTGTCAGTAAAACACTGAATCCAAGATTTTCTCCCCAGAGCTCAGTGAGGCTTAGTGTGATGCAGAGATGTGCCTATACAAGGCAGATTTCAGGATCTGTGATTTTTAATGTTGTTTCAATTACCTGAAGTGAAGGATGAAGAATATATCATCTAAGTAGAAGGTGCCAATAACAAGCAAATGTAAGGAAAAGGAAAACACTGAATTCTTCTGCTGGAAGGATTACAGGTGCTTTACTAAACTCCACTCAGAATCACAGGTGTGGGTGTGTGCTCTTAGGCTCCGAATTTTATTTTTAAGAAAGTTCTTTTCTTATTCCGTTGAATGGTCAATGTTGTCTCTCTTTCATTTATCCCTGCAGTGATGGCTGGGCAGACAGGTACGATGTGACAGACGGGTATCAGCATGAAGCTGTCGGTGGAATAACGATCAAGCTCCAGTCTCCTGATGTGAAATGGTTTGATGATTACTACCTACAGCTTCGGCCAGAAACCAATCACCGAAATCCATGGTTTCAGGAATTTTGGCAGCACAGGTTCCAGTGCCGGTTGGAAGGCTTTTCTCAAGAGAACCCTAAATACAACAAGACTTGCACAAGTGAGTGAATTTATTACTTCTGCTGTATAAACCAGTGTGACTGAAGGTCTGGTGTAAAGAGCTCACGCTGGACTGATGCAGCCTGGTCTGGTGGAATAGTGAGTGGGGCTGGAAGGAAAGAGGCTGAAACTGCAATCCTCGCTCTTTCCAAAATGACAACAACCACAATTTAAAAAGTATTCAGATCTCTAAAGAAACAAATAGATAGTGCCTCAGTACCTACCTCCTCTCTATATTTTAAAAACTTGATGCTACTCTACCTCCATAGACATCTAAACACTTTCAAAATTGTTGTAGTCCAAAATTCAATGCTTCTTTTCTGAAACAGGGCTGATCATATTGCTTTACCTCACAGGAGCAATGAGAGAGTTAAGATACTAAAAGTTATCTAAAGTCCATGTGGTAATGATGATTATTTGTGTACTTCAGATAGAACACTAGCTGGTTTGAAAGATTTCATTAGGTTTTCTTTCAGCCATGAGTCATTTCAGGAAATGCCATTTTGAGCTGATCTTTTTCATTAAATTGCACTGATTTTAGCAAAAACTGCCACAACATTTTGTCATTTTTGCAAAACCTTTTTTTCCCAGAAAGATGTGGTGCGTTTTTCTGGGACTTTTTATTACTTCTGTTAATTACTCTTTATTTCATGAGATGCCAAGCAGTACCATGACAATGGGCATCCTTCCGATGCTGGGGCATAAGGTGGTGCCATGCTGGGCATTAGCCCAACCACAGCTCKAAGCCCCAAGAGACCTTTCCTCCTAAAAATGTCAGTATCTTCAACACACCCATGAGACCAAGAAATGTCTTTAAGGATCAAAGTCTTGGATTTACACAACACAAAACCCCACCTGAGTCCCACTTAACGTTCATAAGTCTTTCTTTCAATTTGTACAAGGTCACAGAGGAAGTTTGTGGCTGAGCTGGAAATTGAATCTAGGAATCCAAAAAGCTCAGTTTACACCTTCAACATTCAACTGACTTTTCTCCATTATTCTTCTTCTGCTACCCTTCCAACACAGCCTGACACAGGTTTTATTTGCRCTATCGACAGGTACTGCATATTGAGCAGTAAACTTCATTGATTTCCCCATGATAATGTAGATCTCTTTCCTGAGATGTCAGTACAGTGGGCATGGCTGGATACAGGCTAATAAAGACCTGGTTTCCATCACTGTGCTGTGTTAGCAACGACATTTCAACTTGACTTCTCCGGGTTTCTTTTTTTACTTACTTTTTACCAGCACTGGGAGAATCTAATTTCTGTTTTATATGAAAGATTGGGAACTGTGAAATGTAGGTGCCTACAGAGTCTTCTATAGTGCCTAAAATACAATTCACTACCACAAAAAAATTATCTTGGGGGTGCAAGGTGATGTTATTTTAGACATGAAGTCGCCCAGTCATGGATATGAGACAACTTAATCATAAAGCTTGAATAGCTCGGTTTGAACAGCACTCATCGCTGGAAGGTTTCCCACAAAGAGATCCTGAATGAGCCACAGCTCAAATAGCTTCCTAAAACCTAGGAATGTCAAACACACAAAGAAATGTGCAAGAATCGCAATCTGCTGATTTGCAAATCATGAACAGAGAAAAGGACTAATCTCCCAAATAGATTGTTCTAATTACTTTTTCTTCAGCTTTATTGTCATATTCAGTGCTGGGCCATGATAGTTATAGTAAAAGAACGAAAACCAGATTATAATAGCTTTAATTCTTTCTTGTTGCTGTAGGGCGGAAAATGTTAATTCAGTTGTGGAGTTCTCCAGATTAACAATACTACACACAGCAATCAATTAAAACTGCCCATTTAATCAGGGTTTTCACACAGGAAGTTGTTAGTCATCACATTACTCAGTTTCACAGTTTTGATTTTGATTTAGACCATCTGTCAAAATTCATATAAAGGAAATTCAAAGGTTGGCCAGAAAGATGACATGCAGATTCATTTAATGGCATTTATTTGGGTTATAAGTGCTAAGACACCTGTGCTGTTTTTCTCATAATAGCCCCAAAACTAGGCAAGGGTGTATGATAAAGTGAAAAAATATTGAAGTTAGACAACTTTGTGGATTTACCAGCAGGAAAGACACAAATGTATTCTCTGAGAATTGCAGGAGTGAGAGATTTTGATGTTGGGAGTTTAATCTCAAAATTAACATGAATTTTTGAGGCTGTCATGGTAGTTTTTGTTTCTACCTCATTTCCTATGTTCCATATGACTTTGAAAATCGTATCTTTATATCAATTCCTAAGTTCATATTTGGTTCCCTAACTTCAAGCACTCGAAGTTTTGAGTCTTAAATTCCCTCAGTTCAGACTTCCAGATTGTAAAGGTGTTACCTGTCCTTTATGGTCACAAGCATTTCATAGATTGTCCTGACAGTTTCTGCACAATGATGAATATATTAGTGCTGCTTCAGATTTATCCTGATAAGAAAACAGGATTGTGCCCTTTAGTTTATCTAACTGAATACATTCTCTTCTACAGCAGCTGCATACAAAAAAAAAAAAAAAAAAAAAAAAAAGGTGCTAGAGGTGTTTCTCAGGATTCCAGTTAAAGAGATTGAGTTTATTGAGAAATGCTGGAGAGAAATAAAAATCTATTTTTGCACCAAAAGGCAAGCCATTCTTTACTTCTTGGGTGTCCTGGTTTCACCTGGGATAGAGTTAATTTTCTTCCTATTAGAAGAAAATTAACTCTATCCCAGCCAAAACCAGGACATTGGGATAATGATAAAAAGACAAACGTAAAGCTGATTGGTGTTGGTAGAGGAGGTCATTATCAAATGAAGGTGTCTATATAGAAAGCAATAACCATTACTTTAGTGGAAAAAAATGAATTATTCTCCACAACCTGATTGTACTGTCATGAAAAAATAAACAATAGTTAACAGTATAAACAACTTGTTTAAATAGCAAGAAAATAAACACAAGAAGATATGGCTGAAATCTGAATAGATAATTGACTTTACCTGTGCCCCAGGTATGAACTTAGTTGTTTAAACCTTTGTATTTACTTCGCTGATCCCTGCCTCGTAAAATGGTAGGCTACATTTACCTCTGTGACAGAAACTACATTAAGTCATAAGTCCATAAAGCCAGCTCCAGTGACTTGTGAGGGTTTTTTCATTTTTTAATGTAAGCTATCCATAGACGGTGCCAGGCAGGTATTATTATGAAATGAAGACACGATTTAGTAAGATATGCGTAATAAAACTGTGAAATTAGACAAACAAAGAGAATCCTAAAAACAATCCAAAATATTTTCTTCTCCATTCATTTCTATCTAGCACTAAAAAGTCTCCATCCCTTCACATACACTTAGTTCACACTGAGGTGAAAATTTTACCATCAAGCCCACTTTTCATTTGCAGATTTGAACATACTTACTTAATCCAAATGGGTGTCACTGCTGTTGCTAAGTACATTGATTTTCTGCCCAGCTGGAGCACTACAGAAAGTGAGAACTTTGCAGACTTATCTGACTTGATTTTCAGTGTAATCAGTTCCGTGCCACAGGAGAGCTGCTAGAAGCCACCTGTGAACACCAAGAGTCAGAGCAAAGAATTTAAAATGCATCTTTAAAAGGAGACATGTAATGGCCTCCAAACACTAGGGATTTTACAAGAATTGGATTTGGCGTCCCCTCTGGCACCAGTCAGATATTTTTTTGTTATCTAAGGCCACAATTCAGTAAAGTTCATAAATAAGTGTGCAAGTTGATCCAGATGAGTAATTCCACTCAATGACCATCTTCAGGTCATCAAAGGCTAATCCAATCGTTTGGTATTGATTGCCTTTGGACCTTTGAAGACTAGGTGTGTATGTGCTTGCTTTCTTACAGACAAGTGTCCCCACCAGAACTCAAATTCCTAGTACTTTTTCCTCCTAGTGAAGGTGTTTTACAAATGCATTTTAACATAGAGCAGAAACAAAACCCAATGCAAGCAAAGTATGTTGTGAAACTCTGGCTCAGCTGACATTAGTGGAAAAAGTGAAGTCTTCAAGGTCATCAGGGGCAGAAGCATATTTATTACATTTACCAGTCTGTTAAATGAATCCTTTTGCCTCTGCTGTGTAAAAGCCAGAGGCATGCATGGAACAGTATTTTTAAGGTGTTACTTAAACACAGAGCAAAACCAGAATACACATCCCAAGTATCTGTGATCTAAGTGTAAGACAAGAAAGAGCAAATAAATAGAGGCTGATGCTGATGAAGCAGTGCAACATCTTAGTTTGACTGGCAGAGGTTACAGACTTCAGAGAAAACTGGTAGTTTCATGTAAAGGCACAATAGAAACGAGAATCTGAAGGAAGGTGATGGGGCACTTGTGCAGGTATTTACAGCAGGGTCCTGATGTTAAATATGGTGGTTCAAAGCAGCCAGCAACAAAACACAAAGGGAAATGATGGAGGCTGAGTAATCACAGACAGAGATCAACCACAGACAGGACACAGAGGACACTGAAAGTGAGGAAAGCAACTTATGTCTGACATGSTTGGGAGCAAGTAGCCAGTGGCAGCGTTTATAGGAAAGAAGAACATGCTCAAAGTGATGAACAGGGAAACTGAGATTTGCAGCAGCGTTCTGAATGGGTCTTAGCAGGATGCAGAAAGCCAAATCTTCCATTCATGATTTAACCGTGTGGCTTCTCTGAGATAAAAACACTTTTTCCAAGGGCACAAAAATTGACATAGAAGAAGGATGACCAATATTTCTCCAAGCAGGAGAGATAGGATTAAGAGTGGAAGAGTTTATTTGCAGAAAGGGAGATTAGGGAGATTTGGGATAAATATGAGGAAAGTTTTGCAGCTAAAGGTACAGAAAAGCACAGAAGATAAAAATGCAAAAATTATCTACCTGTTTGCTGAATCTCATCCAGCTCCAGCTACTTTTAACGAGTTCAAAAGGACCCACAGAAAATCCCAGAGTTTCAGCTGAACAGAAATTTGGCTTAACAAATGGTCCTTTTGAGTTTCCAGGTAGTACTGAGGAATAAAACATGACTGCACAGTAACATGCTAGTAATCTGTTGGTTAAATCTAAGCTCAAATGCCAAAGTCGGTTTAATCAGAACCCAGCTGATAAAAATAAAATCATAAAATGATTTTATTTATCATAAAATGATAAAAAATAAGTGCTGTGAGAATGGAAGGATATTTTCCGTATTTCAAGGAATGTGTCACATTTAAACCCCATATTCCCCCAAACATGTGGCATTCCCACACTTTTCTTTTCAGATTGCAAATGAAAACAAAACAAAACAAATTAAGTTAAAATTCATTTGTATTTTTTAAACAGTGAATTAAAGGGCATTTTGATACTGAATACATCCTGTCTGTCACTCAGTTTGATACTTGATATATTATGTCTCATGCTTGGGCACTGGCAAGCTGAAGGATGGTCCAGCCCTCATTTTTATGGCCCACATTTCAGATCTGGAACTTAAACACAGTTTATCACTACTTTTACAGTAATGCTGGGTCAGGTCCAGAAATTTCCAAAGGCAGAGATCCAGATCTGAATTTTCTAGAAGCCTGATATAATCTGAGCCAGGAGCCTACACAGACATGTCATTATTTTTTTGACTCACTTAGAGAAAGAAGCAGTGTGGCACTGAGATGCTTCTTAACTGAGTATGCTCTGTTATACCTATTTGAAAGACTTTTTGATACACATTGATCCTGATTTTAACACACCTGTGACTCAAACCCTTGAATAACTTCAGTCTTCTCACTGCTGTTATGGAATTCATCAAACTCCTCCAAAAGCTACATTTATTTTTCCTTCACTTTATGCTCCCTGCCTTCCTCCTTCCATATATTAGATATATTTGATGATATACCGTGCTACTGTGGTTTTATTCTTTATATTATAATTCCTTTTCTCACTGCCTTTCTGAACCTTGAAAACTATCTGGAAGAGATTAATACCAGTGTACAGGTAGACCATGTCTCTCCAGCTTTAAGAATAAAAGTAAATTATAATTAAGTGTATTCAGATTATATAAATTTCTTATTAGATGATGAATTGGAGTAGTCCCTGTCATTCTTTTCTCTCAGCAGTTCAACCTCCTATATAGATTTAAATACTTCATATAAGCATGTTTGCAAGTACAGAAAGTTTTATGCCAGCATTTAATGTGCTTTTGCATCTCTATCGGTTGTGTTTCATTGTAATTTATGACCAAAGAAATTGAATTCTGTAGAAGGTGAAAGGATAGTAATAATGTTAAGAAAATGGTGTGAAGAAATAGATATCTATTTACTTACCTTCTCCTGTCACTGTTGCTCTTTTTTGCCCATTTTACTGAACTTGACAACAGAAGCCAGACCACCACCAGTACGTAGGCACCCACGGATGCAGGTTAACCTCTAGTCAGATTTGTGAGAGCTCTGAACGTGCCTTGCTCATGTAGGCTTAAATAGATGTAAAACACCAAAGTCAACTAAGTACTTGAAGAAAATCTTTTGAAAGTCCTCTCTGCGTTTTAGGACACTGAATTTGGTCCCTCAGTCATTCTCAAACTTCACATTTTAGTGATAATCATCACATAAAGTGTAACAGTGCTAGTATTGGCTTTCAGTTGCAAAGAGCGAAAGTTAGAATTGGCCAAAAACATTTGGCGAGTGGATTGCACTGGAAGATATTTGCTTGTCAAATTTGAAAAAATTTTCCATAGCTGCATGTTGATTCAATGACACACACTTTGAAAGAAAAGCATTGAAATGAGTCATTTTTTTCTTTTCTCATTTCAATAGCACTGAAATGTTTTGTTTCAAGTTTATAATTTGCTTTTACATTGTTTCAGTGTTATGCTATGTTTTTTGCCTCAGCATCAAAATGACATTTTCCAGTGTTGCCAAATCTCTTTTTTTTCCTCTGAATTTCCTTTTCAGAAAAGATAAAATCCAATCTTGAGTTTTTGTATTCATTTTGAGTGGAAAAGGACATTTGAACTACATGAAATCTCCCATACAGTAGGAAATATCTTTGTTCATCCGTCCAAGAGCCTGTAAGAAATTAAATTAGGGAAAATAATAATAAAAAAATAAACAAACCATTACATTTGATTTTTAGCAGAAAAATACACCTGGTACCTTACAAATAACAGAGAACTGAAAGTTACTTTTTTCACATTGCTTTAACAGAAAACTCTGATGACAGATTTTGGAAAAGCTTCCAAAATAAGTATTTTTCTGTATCTTTAAACAATGTTAACTTAATTAGGTATGAACACTATGCCTTACCTTGGTTCACATATACAGCCTTTCTTCCATTTTATAAGACTCCACTCATTTCTTCACTGAAGAGACATGGATGTTTCTGGGATGACTGACTTGGTGCCATGCCATCCAGAACATGCAGATCCAGGGAAGGTTACTGATGTGTTCCCAAGGAGCACAACTGTGACAGCATGGACCCATGACAGACCTAAGAAGTCCCACACCACGATCTGCAGCAGACAGGACCTSCTATGTCTTGGTTACAAAGGGTAGCCTTTTCCCCTGATTTTTTGGGGGATATTCACTAAGGCAAAGGGGAAAAAAAAAACAAACAATGAAAAACATTTGCTGGTGGGCTTGAACTGCAACTACTGCTAGCAGAAAGTGAATGTGGTACTATTTGCTAGCAAAACTAGAACTCATTTCTCATTTCCGTCAGCCTATTGTCTCTCAAAACAAAAATTAACACAAAGAATCGATGAAGTCTTTAATGACATGTGTATGGAAACTATATGGAAACTAATTTGTGAATTAGTCATGGGGAAACATTATGGGATAGTTGGAAACTGTAAGCTATATTTCTGGTTTCCTCTGTGATGTCCTCTAGGATTTTGTTCTAACCAACCTTTTGATCATTGAGAAATTTTAAACTAAAAAAGTGAAACACTACTCATTTCCCTTTATTTCAATGTTAAACTCATTGCATAGCAAACGAACTGCTCTGCACTTAGAAAAAAATATTCTCCCATATTCTGTCTTCTATTTCATTCTCTTGTTTCTCCTTGGAGAAATGAAATAAGAGGTGGGCTGCCTGGAATGTATAGTATTTTCACTCTTCCTTTTACCCTTTCTCCATTCTTTAAAATTCAAAGTATTCTCAGCTTTGGAAAAGTTAGAAAGCAGGAAAAGCATATTGAACCAYGGTAATTTTGCACTCTTGCATATGCCTGCTTGATGAGGCTTTGTAATGTCACCAGATGGCAAACAGAAAAAAAATGTATTTCATCTTCCTTGAGGGTAAAAAATAGGGAAAAAAAGACGAATGACAGGTTTTACACCAAAAACCCATAAAATGATGAATTTTATTGAAGAATGTTTTCTGTTTATTTGCATTTGTACGGGGAAAAAACAGTGAAATTTCACAAYATCCTGCAAGATTTGGTTTTGTTTAGTTTTTCCGTATTTGGGGGAGTGGGGAGGGAGGGGGGGCGGGGTGGTCCTGGGAGGGTTATTAATGATTCCCACCAGCGCGGCTCCCCGCCGGCGGCAGCAGCTCCCCGCCCGCCCGCCCGCCCGGTGCCGTGCCCACGAGGTGGAGCCACAGCCCGGCGCAGCGCTCCGGAGCCGGGGCCCCGGGAGCGCGGGTCTGCGGGAGAAGTGCTGGAGCGTGAGAAAAGCTCGGCACCTCCCGTGCCGAGGACTGGCTCACGTTGCACCGGGACTACGAGCGCCCTTAAGTGCTTTCTTGGATCGGTGCCCATAAGTACGCTAATTGTTTTTAAATAGATCCAAGAAATGAACCGTTGCCAGTTGGAATCACTTTCTTGATGAAAGAACATGTTTCTTTTCCATCATCTACGTATTTGTGTTTTGGAGAAGTGACAACAGAAAAGAACAAATTTGGACGAGGAGTTTAGCGYTGGGCAGTCTCCGCTCAGTTAATCACGGGTTCAAGGCAGCTTTCAGAGCCAGCCCTGCCCAGCTCCCCGTGTAAACTCCCAGGTTCACGTTAACAGGCTGCTTCAGCTCAAACTCCATAGCTGTGGTGTGCACATACCTGAGCTTGCCTTCGCATGGCCCCAAGCCTTGTTTCATGAGGTGCTGCTGAGTAGCACTGCGTGCGATCGCCCTGCGTAGCCCACGTTTATCCTCTGCTATGATATTGCTGGAGTGTCCCAAACTGGGTCACTCCCACCAGTGTGGGCAGAAAAGGCTCAGGTTACGAGGCTCTGAGTTTATACCATTCTCAGACTGTTCTTCGCCTTTGGTATAGTCACAGTCCTATAATAAAGCTGCTAACATACAGATAAATCCAGACATACAGAATATATATTTAAGCAGGAAAAAGCATGGATATTCATGACCTACTCCAGTGGCAGCAAATTCCTAAGCTGATATTTAATGCATTTAACCATATTGCAAAGGCTCACCTGAATCCTGTRTATATAGTTTCCTCAATGATCTATAGAATAAATACTTACATACTTATATTTCCCATGAAATCCGGGATAATTTTACTTTCATTTCAGAGAGAGTGCGATAGCATCTAAAACCACCAGCCAATAACAAGCCTACTGCATTAAGCAGAGGAAAAACAGGAAGATAATGAGAAGTAGTCCTCTTCCTGAGGAATATTTAGTCTAAAGAAAGATGACAGATAAAAAGCAGTAGAAAGGAAATATTATTAGATGGAAAATTGAGGGACGGATGGGTTATCTGATTTGCCAAAGAAGGGCCAGCATTTGTCTATGTAATATTTTGTAGACAGAAATGGCAATGTGACTTCAAATCTGGAACTGCCTCATGATCTCACAGCTTGGAAAATAATAAGATAAGCCCTTATTTACTTACCAAAATTACTTGGACAAAAAATAATAGGGAATAAACAGAACAGAATTGAGGGATCTGCTCATGTGCTCTAACCACTGAGATTTCGTCATTTCTCAGAGAATTCTGCAATGTTTGATCATTTATGATTGCAAGTACTGTCCCACTTTCCTCGTTAGGTATGATTTGATTCACCCTACATTCGTCTATTACCTTGTACGTTTTAATTGCAGGAGGCAGAATTTTTTATTTCTGCAGTAATTATCATGACACAGTGTTACTATTTATTGGTTCTGAGGTACTGCAGTACAGATTACTTTCCTTAAACATTTGGACATAATTACCAAATTCAGCACAGATTCATAAATAGGTTGATTTTATTCCAAGCAATGTTTGTGGGAAAATGAGCTACGTCCTGAAAAAATTGCTCAGTCCCACCACAGAAAAGGTACTTAAGCCTGTCAAAATTGCAATAAGCATCAACTGSAGACCTACCAAATGCAGCTTTGTACCTGGCCCACGCACATTGTCGCCTCTGTACCTCCAACCCCTGCTGTCTGCAGCATACTGGGAGCGACGCTGAGTCTGACTGCAAACTCTGTGGGCCAAGAGAGATTTTGCACCTTGGGGGAGGTTTACTYTAAACTGGCTGTAGCCTGGTCCTAAGGTTTGAACGCCCATTTGCAGCTGTGGTGTATTAGGTGCTTTCCTGGGGCACTTCATGCAGTTTAGTATCAGCCGAAAGAAATATGATACACTTGCTCCGAAACTGTGACACGCAGTGGAAACCAAAGCACAGTGAGCAGGAACGATGTCCACACGAAGGTGGTCACACGATGAACGATGTCCACACGAAGGTCCACAGTGAGCAGGAACAAAGTCCACACCTGAACTGAACTAAAACATTCATGTGAACATGTCCTGCATATCCCTCCATGCCAACATTAAATGGCATCACGCTGGCTTTTCCCAGCCCACAGGAAAGCAAGACATTTTTATTTCCTTCTTGGCAAATTTTTCTCATATGGGAATGTACAAGACGGAGAAAAACAGATCTTTTATAGATACGGGTTTTTTTACTCTAATAGAAAAGAGTTCTAYTATGGATATTATAAACAAGCATATGGGTTACAGTCTGTGGATATTTATTCTCTGCCCAGTAATTCTGTAGGAACTCCTCAACTTAGATTTTTTTCATTATTCTTGATTAAGACTTTAATCTGTAAAGTCAATTCCATTGAATATTACTGGCATCATTATCATTAAATTCATCCGTGCCACCTCTCCATTCATGCGGACCCTGTGTCAGGAAAGGTTCTTGGCTGAAGACAGCACTCGTGGATGAATTTAAGAGTATGTGTTTGAGTTCCAGCAAGAACAATAGGCACTAACGCTTAAGTGAACAATGTGTTTAAGGCTACCTAAATCATACTTGTTGCAGAGACAGATTTAAAATATTTTTACYTTTACCTGACTAAGAGACTACCTTTTAGCTTGTGTATTCAGCCTTCCCTTACAACCACTCATAGGATCACTGAGGTAAATAGGGTTACTTATATGCAAATAGGGTTACTTATATGCTTCAAGTCTGAGGTGCCTAAGTCCTTTGTGAAATGGGTTGAAAATCACTTTCAGACTTAACTATTTTTTTAATACTGGCATTTTTTAAGACCATATTATGGTATATTAAAGAGCAAAAATTTTCTTTTGTCTCAGTTTTTGAGATGTTCCCCTTAACTACAGAGTCTTGAGGTACTGTAAACCGACAGTCAGACTTGGCAGGTTGGATTTAGCCCTATATAGCAAAGTGAGGCAGTTAACATCTCAGGGAGAAGTTTTCTCCAGCTGCACAAAGTATATTAAAATTCTCACAACAGCTARTTCCCTCACAACTCCATTGACAACTGCCAGCAGCTTCTATGAAGAGCTAAGCAGCCTCATTACAAATCATCAGGTGAACTAAATGAGGTTCAATGTTTAAAGAAAGTCAGAATAATAGCTCTATAAAATTGAAGCACAAAGCCCAGTGGAGAGTGTTCCTGTAAGAATTAAGTTATTACATTTTTAAGCAATCATGCRCAATAAAGCAGCTGAAATATTGTTTCATAATAAATACTATTGCTGATGCAAATCTGATTCATTCTAATGGCTACTATAATTAACTGCACGGTTTGTGAGCTGTTAATTTTGAGGATGAATAATTGGTTAAACCAAGTTTTGTGTATTGCAATGTAATACGCTTGTTCAATTTTCCACTTAATTTCAATTAATATGGGTGTTATACGTACTCCACTGTTGCAGTTTTTATGCCTATTATTTTTAATTAGGAAAAAGCAACACCTTGGTAGAACAGAACAAATGAGCAACACTGTGTGTTGTTTCCAAGTTTTTTTTCCGTTACAGATATTACAAGCTCATATCACTTAACTATCCAAAATGTTAATCGCTGCTCCTGAGGTTGACTGGAACTGGGAGTGCCAGCTCCTGCACGAAACAGAAGAGAAAAAGGGATCTCTCAGTCCCCTCATTCACTTACTGACCTCTACACAATGATTTTCTGTTCGAACTGTGTATGTTCATTACCCTTCCTGATGTTTTCAGTACTCCAAAATGTTTTAGTGATTAGAACTGCATGGTGATGTTCTTGTTCACCACTGAAAAGGTGAGCTTGTAGATGCGCCTGTTTTATAACTGGATCAATYACCAGCTGGAGATTCTTACTCATCTCCACAAAAGGTGCCTAGACATCAGACTGGATGCTTGTCTTCTGGATGGATATTGTTAAACTAGATGAGTGCCACCCTCAGAGTCATATATTAGTCTTCATTTCTTTCAAGGAAAAGAATTGCCTGTACATCAGTCTTATCGTGGCATGAATTACTTCTCACATTGTGCTGCCCCTGCAGCTCAGACAGGCAGCTGTAAGCTCCATCCCTGCCRCTTGCCAATACCTCTATGGGAGGCAGACTCTCATAGAGTGGACAGAGAGGGTTATTTGCATTCCCTTTGCTCCTGGCTGCCCACAAACCGGACTCCCTAGCTCCTAGGGACTGCTGCTTGACTGATAAAAGGAGAACAAATGTTCTAGTAGAGCTCTTTCTTTGTCCTCCCTCCAGAGCCAAATCTTTCAAGGTATCTGAAAAATTCCCAGCACCATTGATGCAGTTGCTTTCTCTCTGACTCTTCTCACTTCCCCAGTATTAAAGATCTGGTGGCTGGAGTGCAGCTGGCAGCTTTGCTGATGACATATGAGGCAGAAAACCTCCAGCCTACTCTTCGTTAGCTGGACTGGTGCTGCTAACAGAGTGAATCTGTGTCATTAATAACGCTGGGTTATTAAAAAAAAGGCCTTCAGGGTGCTGCTGAATGAATTTTTATTGCGCATTTCACAGAAGCTTAAACAGAAAATAGAAATCCAGACATTATGTTTTAAAAGCCAAACAAAGTAAGGTTAACCAATTCTGGCTAAACAGAGTCGTTGCCTAACCCACATCATCAAACACTTCAGAGACATTTTAATGCATTCATCTGCATTGCATCATTATCCTCACTTCGTAAATAGAAAGGAGCAAGAGACATAGAAGTAGGAGAGTTATTAGCACAGGAAATTTTGWTACAGTAAAGGAGTTGCGCCTAGGTCAGTCTGTTTGCACAGGATTGGTTCCCATGCCTCTGAAACAAAAGTGTTGTCTACAAGGCTACTACAGAATAGACCCCATGTTAAAATATACACCTCAACAAAAATTTCTGAGGATTTGGAGAGATTTCTGCAGGTGGGGAGAAGTTCCTGGAGTCCCCAAAACATTATATTATAATGTTCATGACGCATGACTTTAAAAAAACACATGGAAGAGAAGTAGTCGAAAAACAACATATGKGAGGTGTGGAGCTGCACAGGGAAAAGCATCAGCTGGATAGTAAAATATTTAAGGAGAACCTCTTCTTTCATTCCTTTCTTTTTTTTTTTGACGTGGTCAGCGTGTGCACCATTAAGAGCATCTGCTATGAGCTATTTAAGACACTTAAAAAGATTTTTTCCACCTTTAATAACCAACCCACCAACAGATGTCTAAAGAGTTAATCGTATTTCAGCCCCATGCACTAACCAGCCACTTTGTGATGTTCCCTGGCAGGCCAGATGACTCTGAGGACACAGCACGTTCAGGACTCCAAGATGGGCTTTGTAATCAACGCAATATACTCAATGGCGTACGGCCTCCACAACATGCAGATGTCGCTATGCCCAGGCTACGTAGGCCTCTGTGATGCCATGAAGCCCATAGATGGTCGGAAGCTCCTGGAATCCCTCATGAAGACTAACTTTACCGGGGTCTCTGGGGACATGATCTTGTTTGATGAGAATGGCGACTCGCCAGGAAGGTAATGTTGACATTTGTCAAACTGTTTAATACCAGACATGTTAACTGTACGTAGTAGATGCATGCAGACTTGGCATCAGAGATAAGATCTCATACTTTTATTTTCACATTTCCTGACTTTCTGTGTTTATTTTTCCAAAATAACTCCTTTTTTTTTTAATGTGCATGTTTTATGATGCTTAAGGTTAAAGACATGAACTTTCAGGCATACAATCTTCCTGCATGAATTTGTGTTTTCATGTGTACCATTTAAAGGTATTACTTCTCACTACAAACCACCAGACCTTCAACTTTATGTTCATAGACCATGACAGCCACCACAGCATTGCTCTCTCTCTCTTTGGGTGTTTAAATGTATGTGTTTCATTGAGCGATAAGCAATCATAGCAGACATAGTTCTTTTGTTAAGAAAGGTAAAACAAGATCAGAAATATTGTATTGATTTGTCTGGGATTTTTTTTCCATCAGAATTATTAAAAATCYGCTTCTATATCTTCCAAATAAAGCCTTTCCACTTGCATAACAGACTAAGCTATTAATTCGTACTGTGCTGCTATAAGCCAAACTGAATTTAAACAAAGCTTCTGGGATGACTGGTTAAGGGATCAGGAGCACAAGTAGTGTTCTTCTCTATCCTTCCAGTTGCAGGGAATGATGAGGGAAGAAACAGGAAGAGCCAGCAGATCAATACCTGCCAGCTCCGAGCCTGGTGTCACYGGCAGAATTTGGGGTTTTTTGGTCATGGGTCAGTCTAGACGACACCAGGCCTGCTGATGACAGATGGGATATACCTGTCTCAAAGGGGGAAAAGGATCTTTGCACAGGAGTTAGCAGGGCTCATTGAAAGAGCTTTAACCTAGATTTGAAGGGGGAAAGGGATAAAACCAGGCTCGCTAGAGATAAGCCTGGGGGCAGCACGCCAATGTTKGAGGGACRGKGTGCTAGCRAGGTSCTYCRGTCTGCCGTCTCAGTGGAGGTAGGGGATGGAGATCCATGCRGCAGCAAAGATGCAAGGGTTATGGATGTGTTAGAAACCACGGAAGCACCTGAGAATGGTCACGTAGGAACTAGGGTTTCTCCCCCCAAAAAGGTGGTGGGATCAGTAGCCCAAGTGAAGTGCATTTACACCAATCCACRCAGCATGGGCAACAAACAGGAGGAGCTGGAAGCCATTGGGCAGCAGGAAAACTATGATATAGTTGCCATCAAGGAAACACGATGGGATGACTCACACAACTGGAGCGCTGCAATGGATGGCTATAAACTCTTCAGAAGGGATAGGCAAGGAAGGAGAAGTGGTGGGGTAGCCCTGTACGTTAGGGAGTGTTTTGATTCTCTAGAGCTTAATGATGGTGATGATAGGGTTGAGTGTTTATGGGTAAGAATCAGGGAGAAGGTCAACAAGGCAGATATCATGGTGGGAATCTGCTATAGACCACCCAACCAGGATGAAGAGGCAGACAAAATATTCTAGAAGCAGCTGGGAGAAGTCTCACAATCGCCAGCCCTTGTCCTTGTGGGGGACTTCAACTTASCAGATGTCTGCTGGAAATACAATACAGCAGAGAGGAAACAGTCTAGGAGGTTCCTGGAGTGTGTAGAAGAGAACTTCCTGACACAGCAGGTGAGTGAGTCAATTAGGGAAGGTGCCCCACTGGACCTGTTGTTTGTGAACAGAGAAGGACTTGTGGGTGATGTGATGGTGGAGGCTGTCTTGGGCATAGAGATCACGAAATGATAGAGGTTTTGATTCCTGGAGAAGTAAGGAGGGGGCTCAGCAGAACTGCCACCTTGGACTTCCCGAGGGCAGACTTTGGCCTGTTTAGGAGCCTGGTTGACGGAGTCCCTTGGGAGGCAGTCCTGAARGGCAAAGGAGTCCAGGAAGGCTGGACATTCTTCAAGAAGGAAATCTTAAAGGCGCAGGAGCAGGCCRTCCCCATGTGCCGAAAGATGAGCCGGCRGGGAAGACGACYGGCCTGGCTGAACAGAGAGCTTTGGCTGGAACTCTGGAAAAAAAAGGAGAGTTATGACCTTTGGAAGAAGGGGCAGGCAACTCGGGAGGACTACAAGGATGTCGTGAGATTATGCAGGGAGAAAAGTAGAAGGGCCAAAGCCCACCTAGAACTTAATCTGGCTACTGCTGTAAAAGACAATAAAAAATGTTTCTATAAATACATTAGCAACAAGAGGAGGGCTAAGGAGAATCTCCATCCTKTACTGGATGCAGGGGGAAACATAGTGACAAAGGATGAGGAAAAGGCTGAGGTACTTAATGCCCTCTTTGCCTCAGTCTTTAATAGTAAGACCAGTTGTTGTCTGGGAACCCAGCCCCCTGAGCTGGAAGACAGGGACRGGGAGCAGAATGAAGGCCYCATAATCCGAGGGGAAATGGTTAGCGACCTGCTACACCACTTAGACACACACAAGTCTATGGGGCCGGATGGGATCCACCCAAGGGTACTGAGGGAGCTGGCGGGAGTGCTCACCRAGCCACTTTCCATCATTCATCAGCAGTCCTGGCTAACCRGGGAGGTCYCAGYTGACTGGAAGTTAGCAAATGTGATGCTCATCTATAAGAAGGGCCGGAAGGAGGATCTAGGGAACTACAGGCCTGTCAGTCTGACCTTGGTGCTGGGGAAGGTTATGGAGCAGATCATCTTGAATGCCATCACACAGGACAACCAGGTGATCAGGCCCAGTCAGCATGGGTTTATGAAAGGCAGGTCCTGCTTGACTAACCTGATCTCCTTCTATGACAAGGTGACCCGCTTAGTGGATGAGGGAARGGCTGTGGATGTTGTCTACCTAGACTTTAGTAAAGCCTTTGACACAGTTTCCCACAGCATTCTCCYGGAGAAACTGCTGCTCATGGCTTGGACAAGCGTACTCTTYGCTGGGTAAAAAACTGGCTGGGTGGCCAGGCCCAGAGTGTTGTGGTGAATGGAGTGAAATCCAGTTGGCRGCCGGTCACAAGYGGTGTTCCCCAGGGCTCMGTWTTGGGGCCAGTTCTGTTTAATATCTTTATCAATGATCTGGAYGAGGGGATCGAGTGCACCCTCAGTAAGTTTGCAGACGACACGACAAGCTGGGCGGGAGTGTTGATCTGCTTGAGGGTAGGAAGGCTCTGCAGAGGGACCTGGACAGGCTGGATAGATGGGCTGAGGCCAAGTGTATGAGATTGAACAAGGTCAAGTGCCGGGTCCTGCACTTGGGTCACAACAACCCCATGCAACGCTACAGGCTGGGGGAAGAGSGGCTGGAAAGCTGCCTGGTGGAAAAGGACCTGGGGGTGTTGGTCAACAGCCGGCTGAATATGAGCCAGCAGTGTGCCCAGGTGGCCAAGGCGGCCAATAGCATCCTGGCTTGTATTGGAAATAGTGTGGCCAGCAGGAGTAGGGAAGTGATTGTGCCCCTGTACTCGGCACTGGTGAGGCCACACCTCGAATACTGTGTTGAGTTTTGGGCCCCTCACTACAAGAAGGACATTGAGGTGCTGGAGYGTGTCCAGAGGAGGGCAATGAAGCTGGTGAAGGGTCTGGAGCACAAGTCTTCTGAGGAGYGGCTGAGGGAACTGGGACTGTTTAGCCTGGAGAAGAGGAGGCTGAGGGGAGACCTTATCGCGCTCTACAACTACCTGAAAGGAGGTTGCAGCGAGGTGGGTGTTGGTCTTTTCTCCCAAGTAACAAGTGATAGGACGAGAGGAAATGGCCTCAAGTTGCRCCAGGGGAGGTTTAGATTGTATATTAGGAAAAATGTCTTCACCRAAAGGGTTGTCAAGTATTGGAACAGGCTGCCCATGGCAGTGGTTGAGTCACCATCCCTGGGGGTATTTAAAAGATGTGTAGATGTGGTGCTTAGGGTTGTGGTTTAGTGGTGGACTTGGCACTGTTAGGTTTATGGTTGGACTYGATGATCTTARAGGTCTTTTCCAACCTAAACAATTCTATGATTCTATGACTTTTGCTGGTAACTTACATACATGTATATGCATGAGTCAAGCTTTTCTTTTTCTATGACATACATGCAGTATCCATATAAATGCACATTAAAAAGAGTAAGGAGGTTTTTTTCTGGTTTTCTGCCTACTGAACTCTCAGAAGGTGAACAGCAAGTGTGATAGCATTCAAAGTATATTTTTTCCCTATATTTCAGTGGGTAGATTCCTGCCTCATTCACTGCTTTTGCTCCAGTTTGACTGAGGCAGCCCTTTCTGTCTACATTATTGGGAAGTTTTTAAACATTGGGATGGCACCATATAAACAGATGACTAGAYGGAAAATTGTTCATCCTGTACACTCATTTAAATTTTGTCTTCTCCCACTAATGTGAACTGAAAGGAAAGCATTAACTTCCGAGTAGAGATGGGTAGGTRTTGTGGTTTAACCCAGCAGGCAGCCAAACACCAAAAGGTAAATCCATTGGTCAGAATATTTTGGCATTTCCAAAAATTTCTCAATTTCAGAACTGATTTTTTTTTTCATTTTATTTGAAAACCTGTAAAGTCAGCATTCTCCCCAAAAGAGAGCAGGACAGCCACCTACAAAGCAGTCTGTTTGTGTCTCTGGAGACCCAAATTTTCAAACTCTTCAGACTCCGACTCTAAGGAAGTGCATTGTGAGCTGCTAGGAGAACTCAGACACAAACTGGCAGAAACCCAGGAAAATTTCAGATGGAAATTTATTTTCAGCACTGTTTTGGTGAGCAAGGCTGTCTTCCGCTAAACATTTCTATTTTTACAAATAGACGAATTCTGAAGAAAAGTGCTCAGTCTGGATTTTTCTGACCAAATTCTTTTTAAAAGACTTGTCCCAGACTTCTCTTAAAGGATTCCCATTTGGTTTTAATGGTACTCAGATGAAGTGGACTGCATCCTACCTTATTCCTATCTGTTTCACTCATTTCTTGCAGAAAGACTGAAGACTGCCACAAATAAATGATATGTGGCCTGCCACAAATAAATGATATGTGGCATGACAACACTGATGACGATACCTAAACGTTGCAAAAAGCTTTACCTTTTCCTCATGTTGGCATGCATAACAATAATGATTTAATTCCATTTGTTGCAAGGAATTTAATTGAATGTCTTGGGTCTTTTTAAATTCAATTCTAAGAAAGATGATGAAGGAGTTATATCATGTGCAGTCATTTGCTCAGTCACAGCAGGACATTAGTGTTTCACTGAAGAACATGGGGACACCACGTTGATTGTGCACCTCAGGGTAATGCAACTTTAGGAAAGTCCAGTCTCACTGGATTTGTGTGAGATACAGTAGTGCTCTGTCTACTCAAACTAATGGACTGTGTGTGGTGACAAAATGCTCCCAGAGTCTGTTTACTTTCGAAACACAGTTCTTTTTGTTACTACTTCTCCTACAATAGTCACATCATTAAATCCAGTCTAACTGCTTAAATTAGCCAACATTGAGTCAAAATTTACTTTTTCATGATTAAGAAGGCTTTGTAGGAAGCTCCAATTCTAACTCCCAGGTTTTGAGTAGTTTATAGACTTCTGAGCACTGTCAAATACTATTTGCAACAGCTGGGAGATGGTGGAGTCATACTGGAACAACTCATCTCCCCTGTTCGCTTGCGTTGATAGCTGCATCTTCACTTTGTAAAACAGAAATTTAAATCCTCACAGCTGTACTGTGGTGGTGGTGTTAAGCAGGAAATGAGAACATAAAAAACCTTTCTGACCTAGATAGCTCAGGATTTTGATGTATAGCAAAAGCGTTTTGATATTTTACAACAGATGATTAATCCCACAAGATGCTTTGAATCCTGGCCCTATTCCAAAGTCCTTTATGTGTATGTTGAGCTTCAAGCAGATAGACAGTCTAGTGGAGGGCTTGTTTTAGGTGAGACAGAAGACATGGAAAAAAATAAATGACTATGGAAGGAACAGCCATGATTTCTTGCTACCTGTAAATACTATTGAAATTCCAAGGAAGAAATTGGGAAGGCAAGAAAAGGCAAGAAAAACAAAACACTGATGTTTTGTCTGTGCTACCAATAGAATATGGATTCTCAGCAACTTCATGGCACTTCTGCTTTGAAACAAGTGTTTTGCACTGTGATTAGAGCACTGCTGGAAATGTACTATTGCACCATCTGGTCTCTCCTATCCTAAAGTGACAAACTGTCCCTGTGGTATCTCAAAGAAGCTCCAGGGAACCAGTGACTCATGAACCTCCACTATAGCAATGGACTTGCTAAGTCCGGCTAYTACCATCAGTCCACCAATGCTGTTCTCCGCACAGGGCTTGCAAGAGACACAACATATTGAGGCAACAGTTTATTTAATTTATCAAGTTTCTTTCCAGTATTCCTCTTGGGATATATGCATGGAACTACTACCAGAGGGATAATTGTTTTAGTTCCTGTGGCCTGTTAAACATTGGCAGTACTTTTGTTCATCTGCCCATAAAAGTCTGAACAGACAGCTTTAGCAAAGCAATACTCAGAGGAGTGTTACAACGTCCTGACAATGCTGAATAAAGATCCCAGAGTGGCTTCTGGGCTAACTTTTTGGTTAGTCCATTTAATCCTTGAACAGAATGTTACTATGCCTGTGAAYCTCAGAAAAAAAAAACTTGTTTTCTGACCATGCGTAAAAGCCTGTTTATTTGTGGGTTTGTGTGTGTTATCTGGATTCAGTTCATTTGTATCAGTCTGGCACTCACATCTCCAAATTTGATAAGGTCATTCTCAAAGCTATGGACATTTCCTTCTTTATACAGRATGGAAAGTGAAATATCCCAAAATCCAGAAGTATCATAAATTTTTCTTCCTACCTGTGTCATTGCTCATTTTTTCTTCTTTTGGAACAACCTAAGACTCATATGATATGAGTAATATCATACTGCCCATCCAGTCAGGCTCCACTTTCATTTTCTTTCACAGGTTGCTTGCAATCCTAATCCTGACCTGTGTGTGCTTTTGGTATTGAATCCCTGGCATAGTCTCTCCACTGTGACAGTTATGCTTTGTTTCCTGATACAAAGCATTCTGAGATCCATGGATGGAGAATATCATGGAAGAGTTTTACTGTAATTTTTTTTTATGTCAGCCTTGGAAAAATATTGATATTAGATATAGTATGGCTTGTCAGTCTTAGAAGTGTTTCCTCAAAACTTAAGAGAGATACTTCAGTATCTTATTTAAGAGATTGCTTGATTTAATGTGCTGGTTCTTTTACTTATCTGTACATTGGACTTCACAAATTACACTCTGACATTATCACCCTTAATACAACCCTGTCCTTATGCTTTGCCTTGCAGTCTAATTTTGGCCTACTGCCAGGAAAAAGTTGTCTCCTTGTTTATGAACCAGGCAGGTTTTTTAAACCTATGATTGTGTTCATCTTCTCAGTCTATATAACTTGCTTATTTTCCATCCGTGAATTTCATGTTGTTTAGTCAGATTGCCGCAAAACCCCCTAAAAAGGAGGTAAAGAAAAGCAGGAACATCATTACTTCAGGAATTGCCCAACTTTCCAAGCAYGCCTTACAAATAAGTGCTGAAAGAACTGGCCTGTAAGGCAGAAAGGTGGCCTGGTGTTCAGCATGCCAGTAGGAGGCTAGAGAGTCCTACACTGCTCCACAGACTTTCTGTAAGACTCTCTGGGAGCTAAAAAGAAGGTAGGAGGAAGAGGAACACGAACCTGAAAACTCAGGTTTGCTCTTAACAATTCTGTTCCCAGATAATGAGGTGATCTGACTTCCATACCATACTGTACAAGGAATTAAATATGTTCTGATCACTAAGGAATTATATAAAAATGAAGGGGGTTGTATGGATGGACGAGAATAGCATTTGCTGCTGCAATGCTGTAGAAGAAAAAGGCAGAAAAAAAAGGCAAGTCTCAACTTCATTCTCCAGATGCCTGGACTACAAGGTGCCTCTTGATAAGAAGATCTCCCTGAAGCCTCCAGCAAGTCCCAGAGTCCTGGAGTCTGTGCCTGAAGAATAATGCCCGATTCCTCTCTGGGTGCCACACCAAATTGCATCTTGCAGTCTTACAGCACAGGAAGTCTCTTTTGATCCCACAGGCCTAGGTTGCTTCTACCTCACTTTAGGAGCTTAGCTGTCTTCAGGCTTCCTCTCTCAGGACGGGAATAAGCACCTGCAGACAGTGAGGAGCACTTAGTGTTGGGAATTGCCATTATAGGTTTAGATTTCTCTGCATCTGCAATAGAGGGAGCCTAGGACAGCTAGGGTTCCCTATGCAGTTGGCTTCAGTGCTGAAAGGATAAATCCTGTCTGGCTCATTTCATTGTTTTACTTAAATAAATACAGTCATTCTCAGAAGCTCTGTCACTTAACCCCAAAGTGTTCAGGGAACTTTCATGGTGATAGAAGAAAACAAATTAAAATACAAAGGAAAAGAAAGATTGTGATATCACAAAAATTATTGGGAGAGACTCAAGGGCAAGCATAATGCTTGAAATTTTGCCTTCTTTATTTCAACAAGCTTGATTTTGGCTGTATAGTGTTCAAACTATAGTTTTAGTTTGAAACATTTCATGATGTTCTCCTCAACTCAGCTATGTCTCCTCTTTGTGTTTTCAAAGATATGAAATCATGAATTTTAAGAAAATGGGGAAGGACTACTTTGATTATATCAATGTTGGCAGCTGGGACAATGGTGAGCTGAAAATGGACGATGATGAAATATGGTCAGAGAAAAATAATATCATCAGATCTGTGTGCAGTGAACCCTGCGAAAAAGGCCAGATAAAGGTAAATATTTTCTCCATTTACTTCAGTCACGTAGAATGCATAGCCTCGAAATTTGAAAGCAAGTTTTCCTTGACCCTTACATGGAGACAGTATCCCGCACCTTAATTAAAATGTACAGACTTATGTATTTAGTACTTACTTGTATCATAGGCATCTCACTATTTTCATAAGTTGCCATTTTCTTGTACTCCTATATCTGTGAACTGCTGAGTTTTTTATACTTATATTCCAAATGCTTTAGAACAGATATTGTTTGGGGTTTTTTTGCTGCATATTTTTACAGCATCTGATTCAGTGGAGTGCAAATCCCTGACTGGGACTTGTCAGTACAATTGCAGGTAAACTATAAATAATAATTGCTACTATTTCAGTGCTACACATAGACACCTAGACTGGAACATTATTACTCAGACCTTAAGTCTCTGGTATCATCAGAGAACATCGATAACTACCGCTACTTAGAACTTCAGGAAATGTAGGTAACATTTTTTTTTAATCATACCTGTTTTGCTGCTTCTTTGTTTCCCAGGTTTTTGATTTTTCCTTCCTCCCTTTCCATGTTTCAGTAAGTAAGGAGGATAGATGAATCTGTCGTATATTAATTGTATTCTATTATCCTTCAGCATCCCATGACACTTACTGCAGAACAGTTAAAATACTGCAAATCCTCAGCTTACCTTGCAGTCATTTATATAAAAGCCTGTGGACTGAGGGGATGGGCATGGACAACAGAATGGCTCAGACTGAAAAAAAGCAGCTATAATTTCTGACATGTCTCACTGGAAGCTGGATCACTTTTCTCCTGTGTTAACATGGCATGCCTGCAAAACTGGGAAGCAGCTGCAGTGAGGGGCAGATGGAAGGCTGAGCATGCTCTGCAACACAAAGTGAATCTCTTCAGTCTGAGTTTTCCAGAGTTTTAGGACACAGTTGCCATGTGTCTAACTGGTCACTAACTGGTCTTTGGCAGAGTCAGTAAGTGAGTTTCATCAGACTAAATGCATATGTCTTCAGTGTAGGCATATACAGTTATATCAGATTTCTGAACTTTCTTATAGTCAATGGAAATAATATATTATTCCAGATCAGGAGTCATCTCATCCTCAGGTAGGCTTTGAAAACAGTTAAGATGAATCTTGATGTAGAAACACTTCTTTCTCTTCACTGATGGTAAAAGGCACCCAGCCAGGACAGTTGGTTCAGATGAGAACATACCTTCTGCAAACACATAAAGGAAGGTGGGATGAATTACTCCCACAGTAACTAAACAGGGGTCTGATGTTAGCCTGCTCCAGCCACAAAGTCACATAAGTGAGAGGATAGAGATGGACAAACAGATAATAACTTCAAAACTGGGTGGCTCTGAGTTCCTTTATGATCTGTTGCCACTGCACAGGTGATGGGAAGTATCTTGTGATCTTCATTAACACAGTCTCCTTCCACCTTCTGCCCATGCTCTCAAGGATTCTCCCAAGAGGATTCTTCACTATGAAGCCAGTTCATCACACATTTAGACACATGCTTGAAGTCCAGTGTCTGCAATGTTCTTTATGGTCCTCATTAGGTTATTGATTCTAAATCTCAAAGTTTACTTCACAGTCCTTTATCTTCATGGTCTTCACAGATGATGCGGAGAGCTTGACCCTGCCAAGCTCCGTGGTAGTTTTCCTGCAGAATTCTGTGGGACTGAGTTATTATGCAGGAATTTTAAACATTCAGTGTAATGATATCCAACACTCAGCAACATTTGGTACATCCATCTGAAGGACTTGATAAAATCCAAACACAATCCAACTCTATACATTTGAAATAGTGCGGACATATGATTATTTAAATAAATACAGGTTCAAACGGTTGCCCAGATGACAAGGGGAAGGGAAAATAATTTTTGTTTTAAAGGGACAGAAAAGATTGTTTTACACTTAAGTGCTACAACAAACAATTGTTCAAGAAATGTAAAACAAAAGGATGAAAAATAGCTGACTAAGCAATTTAATACAAAAAAGTCTGACCTGATTCTGAGTAGTGGAGAACAACTATTTTGATTCCTATAGAAGGATACATAATCCTTCTCTGGATTAACCCCCAGTTAGTGCTGGGTAAGAAATGATCTGTGTATCAATTTTCTGACAGATTTGTCAAATTCCAAGTATTTTTTAGAAGATGTTGATTTGGTGAAAAGTTTAACAGAAAAGTGTAAATGAATGGTTTTGATAAAAAGTTTAGGTGTTTTGATAATAACATATGGTTTCTATTTTGCCATTTCATTTTCTGGAGTATTTTATACATTGTAAAATTATGGATTTTTATAATGCATCAAGTTTACCAAAATATGTGTCTAAAAATTAGTACAAGCTTTCTAAGAATTGATTTTCCCAGACACAAGAAATTTTGTCATTTGTTCAACTTTTCACTCTAGTTCAAACTGAAAGAAATCCCAAGATGTGAATTCTTCTGGAGGACAGATACTCTGTTTTGCAAGTAGCTCTAGTCTCAACACTTGCAGAGCAAATCAGTTATGCTCCCATGGCCTTTCTGCCAGTTTAGCTATTCAGGTGTGGCTTTTTTTCTTTTCATACTCTACAATTTTAAAAACAAAACCAAAAATTGAAGTTTTCAAGTCCCCATATTGCTGGTGAAAATGATATATTTTACACTTTTTTCACTGCAGCATTGCAAAGAGCAATCCAGTTCTTTTTGATTACAGTCCTTTACATTTCATTCATTAAAATTGCAATAAAAACATTTGTTTTTGAAGCCACCTTCTAAATTCACAATTGCAAAAGATACATAAGTCAACCTACTACTTATGCTATAATTGGGAGCATTCATTTATAAATTGTTTGGGAAGAGCAGAGAAACTGGGAATACTTTATTTCAAAAGAAAGACATATTGATAAGAAACACAGATGTTTTCGGTGCCCAGAGACGATAAATAAGGATCTTGAAAATGAGCGTGCAATAACATTTGGCAGTAAATTATAAAATGAGAAATCAGGTCAGATATTAAAATGGATAAAGATAACATCCTCACTCTTAAATGTTAATTAGAAATGCAGTAATGAAATAATTTTGGAAAAGGCGTGTTCAGTTTGATGTCTGGAAAAAATCAGTTTTAACAAATCACTCACAATTGGATGAAAAATAAGCACCCAAAAATCTTTGGGTAATGAACCTTTAGGGAAATAACACTGTTGACATGATTCCCTGTATGGACCACAATGGAGTGAATTATATGCCTTGAGTGTCATGCACTGGCTTTTGTAGGCACATTGCCATCTATGAAATTCCAAGTTTTGCTAATTCTAAGAGGGGAAAAAACATCTTCTTGTCATTCTGTACCTCCACTTATACTTCTGTGGGGTTGATGGTTTCTTTCTTCTGGTATATATGTGATGGGAGAACTGAGAACTTGTGTCATATTTTATATAAGCAAACATATCATGAAAAGAAACTCCCTTTAAAATAAAATTTTAAAAAAACCTCTATCAAAAAAAAGAGATTAAAAAATTAAATTAGCAACTGGGGCTGCATGAATGTACGTTTATGCTGCTAAACCAAATGTCAATTTTTGTCTCAGGTGATCCGTAAAGGAGAAGTAAGTTGCTGTTGGACCTGCACCCCTTGTAAAGAGAATGAATATGTATTTGATGAATACACATGTAAAGCCTGCCAGCTCGGCTCCTGGCCCAACGATGACCTCACAGGTAAATGAGTTGTGGCTGTGCTTATGTTGTCAATGCAAATGTTCATCTGGTGAGCTGAAGAAACAAATGCCAGATACAAGTGAGTATGAAGACTGTTTCGGTCAGATCGAACACAGGGATAAAGCTGAAATTTGAACTGAGGCTGGTATTTGTCTTCTCACGTCAATCTGATCCAGGAATCATTGGTGTAATTCAGCTGCTTTCTGAAGACCTGAGTTACTAAATCTAGAAATAAAAAAAATAGTCCTGGTTTTGTATTCAACCCTGTCCTAACATCTAGCTGGTGGTGCAGATCTTGTCCCTCCCCAAAGAGGTGGAGAAGTTAAGTCCTTGCCAGAGAAATTGTTAAGCGAGGTCAAATTTCAGAGGTTTATTTTCCTCCCAAGCAGGTACAGAAGAGTCGTGCAATACTTTCTTTTTTAATCTGAAAAAGTTATACACTAGTTGCTGTAGTTACTGCTGCTAAATGCATGAGTGCTCCAAACAGACTTAGGTTTGCATTAGTCCTTTGTTCACCAGAGAGCCTGCTAGAATATGGGATTCAAGTTCTCCTTGCCATGACGTAGATATCTATGCTCTTGCAGAATACTAATTTGGCTACTTTAGAGATAAATTACTCCAACATTTGTATCCCACAGCCTCTCTTCTTTATGACTAATAAACAGAGTTCAAGTATTCAAATGCTCAGAGCACACACCACTTCAAAACCCTGTTCAGGGATCAGGTTCTCACTGTGCCAGGCTCTGTATAGACAAGGGGAGAAGAGACAGGTTTTTTCCAGAAGAGCTCACAGACTTGGTTCACGTATAATTTCTATGGATGAGGGGAGAAATTTTTGAGGTGAAAGAGAGGGAAGACAAAGGGAAAAAGAGTTTGCTGGATGAATTTATGTAAGTGGAAGAGTGTCAGGCAAGGCTTGGCCTATAGACACATTTTTATATACAAAGTTAATCCTTTCCTGGTAAGAAATGTTGCATTGCTGTAATATATGAGCTCGCTTACCTAATTACTGCAAAAATATCATTTAACCATGAAACTAATTGGGTATTTTTCAGAAAATGTCAAACATTAAACATTCCCTGAGAAAAAAACTTTTCTCTGAGAAAACTGAAACAGCAATAAAATGGATTTGCAAGTGCTCCTCCAGCGCTGCTCCCCCAGCCCTGCCTCCCCGGGCACTCAGCAATCAGCCAGCAAAGCCATCTCATCTCAGGGAAAGCTTTCTTGTGCCAGGAGAATGGAGAAAGGGAGAGCAGTCCCCCAGGGCAGGGTACTGAGGGTGTGGTATAAACTCAGGTTCACATCCCAGCTGGGCCATCCAGAAGCCTCCAAAGCACCACGTTGCAGGGACCAGACCACCGCACCACRCTGGTCAGTTTATGAAGGTCAACTAGTGCAAATGGTCAGCTCTTCAACCACCGGGGGTCTTGTCTGAGATGTGGCAGATCCCAGCTCTTGTCTCTGTTTCAGTGAGCACCTGAGGTTTTACCCAACGTAGATCAGCTGGAAAATGAGCTGCTACAAGTCAGTCAGGAGGGAACTTACTCCAAGTGCCTCATCGGACCAACAGATGACCCACTTCTGAAACACCAGTGATGGGAACTGCCCATTGACCTGGTGAAGTTTGGGTAATTAACCTGTAAACACCATATGCAAGGCAAAGTGGAGCAAACAGCCACCAGGTTGGCCTTCGGGCTCTGTGCTTTGTGCTGGCTCCCCAGGGCATGCAGATCTCCATGCCTCAGGCAAGACACCAGTCAGGGCTTGTGGGAGGATTTACCCTCTGAAGGTCTTACTTTGCCCGCAGGATGGAAGAGCAGGATGGGGTGGCACCTCGAAAGCTCTTGTAGGATGAGTCAATGATTTTCGACCCAGCTCTGATTGTTTTAAAGGAAAGTAGTTGTCTTTTCAGTCAAGCTAAATGCTTTGTGTATTACATGAGCTGATACATTTGGCAAACCATTCACCTGGCTTTCGACATGCATTTTATGCCTTTATAGGGACCAAAGTCAATATGCACACAAAACAACCCCTCAACATCAGTGCCAAGCAGTGTTCTCAGGAGGTCTAACCCTTGTTCCTCAGCCAGGCACAAATTCAGCAGGCACTATTTGGAAACTGAACCCCGTCTTGGCCTCCATGAGCACAGCTGATATTATATGCACTCCTGGTAACAGGACACCCATCACCATAGCTTCATGGCTGTGTAGTCCCCACCTAACTTACTATTCACATGATGGCTGGATCTTGTCTTATTTAGCTTTGTATCAAAAACAGATTTTAAAAAGTCTATTCCCAGCTTATCCATACAATATATTGAGCTGTATTTTTAATGATCATATTTATAGTCCCAACTTTTGCAGCTTGTAAAAAACTGCCTCTCAGTCTTGTTTACAACATAAGATTTAGTAACAAATGTCAATTAAAAGTAAGGAGAGGAAGATGTATTTTGTATTCTGCCAAGGAAATTTCCCTTCAGTTTTATAAAGCATACACCAATCTCCTTGAAATGTCCCTACATCTGATACTGCAGCAGTCTATGTTTCTTTGTTGCTTGATAAAGCCATGTCTTAGGTAATGTCAGCTCACAAGGCTACACATATAAAAAGCTCATTGGAATAAGTCTTCCTTGCACGATCACCTTCAGATGAGAGTCTTGTAAATATATCAGCCACGTGCCTGAGAAGGCTTTCAACATGGAGCTGCACCTCACTGTTTGCCAGAGATCTGAACTTGGATAAAAACATTTTTGGAATCCTTTCTTGGCTCACACAACAAAACATTGCTCTATCTTTCTTATGCTCAATGACCAGCATCAGTTTTGTGCCACAAACTTCACTATATAAAATGTGTAATGGCAGGGATGTTGCTCACAGAAAGGAAGAGAGATTAATGCTTTTTTTCAGTCACCTGTGGAATATCAGAATTCAGATGCAGGAGGGGAGAAGACACAAATGTACATGCATTATGTGTAGGAAAACGAAGTTATTCTCAGAACAGAAAAGGACATTGGAGTTCTGAAGTACAAAAAGGTACAGCAAGTCCAAAGGCAGTGGGAAAGACAAGTGGGAGGAAGAGTTTCTCTTGATTAAATCAGTTACTGGAAAATATCTCCATCTAGAAGCAAAGCTGAGGTGAAAAAGGGAATGTTTAGCTGCCTATATTTTATTTCCTCACAAATTTCAGTTTCATTGGTTATGCATACAACATTCCCCAGGGACCAGGCTCCTCCTTGGACAAAAAACTAGTTATTCTCTTCCTTTTCTCCAAATTTATCTGTACCATCCCAACATGCACCCCAAGTCATTTTCTTTCTCCTGGTTTAGTATCAAGATGTGCTTTCCAATCTACTGTAGCTCCCCTTCTTCCCCATGCATTTTGTTAGCAACATCCATACATTACAGCAGCACTTCACACATTAGTATGGCCAGCGTGGCTGAGCCACATACTCAATTTAGCAGGAGAAACTCACAGGTTTAAGTCCAGAAGTATATGCCAACCCCTCCACTATTTCTTAAAGCCCTTCTTTGCATTATTTTCACAGTGGAGGGAAGAGAAATAGATGTCAGGCATTTTTAGATACAAATGAAGGGATTTTCTTAACACTGAGGACCAAACCTAAATGAAATGAATTTTTCAGTAGCTTGATGAGAATGGCTTTTTGGTTCTCCAAAAACCCAAGTGATTTTGAGGACATGGCCTTCTGCATTCAAAAAGCGTGCCTTGGAAAGACCAGATAAGTTTTGTTCAGCATCTCGGAGCTTTTTCAGTGGATGTGGGAACATCGTTGGTCCCATTATCATGAGTGTTTGTTAAAGGTCATTTTTGAGGTGGGAAAGAGGCAATTATTCTCCCTTTCTGTGATTCAGGGACAGCATACAACAATAACAGAAACAAAGTTTTGTCTATTGACCTCGGGGACTGCAAGGAAAGTAGATGATATTAATTTCAGTGACACTTGGATTATCTTCAGGCTGTATTGACATTTTTCTCATTCTCTGTGTACACCAAATATGCTGGCTATTTGATTTTCTTAACTGGATTCCCATGAAAATAAGAGCTGAAATATTTTACAGTTCTTGAAATGTTTTCTTGCCATTCAAGGGTAAGGCTAAATATCAGAAATATATATTTTTACTATAGTTACAAAAATGCTTTCACCAAATAAGGTACAGTAAACCCAGGATAGCAGTGTCATGATCTTGTCTGCCTGTCTGAAAGTGCCAGATAAGAGCTGGATTATCCAAACAACCCTTGAATGGAAAGGACTGAAAAAAGGGCACCCCACCTCTCAGTGACACAACAGCCATTTCAAAGAGCTCTGACAACACTGATGCCATATCCCATTTGGCTTGTACAGATTTGGATTCCTCACTGAGAAGCGAGGACAACTGCCTCCCTCATCCTGAGGGCATTGCTCGTACTGTCAGCAAGAGCCGCCGAGAACAGACAGTGCTGGGAGCCGCTGCTGTCTTGGCTCTGGGCACCGTCCGGGACAGCCCACTGCCACGGCTCATGCAAACCCACAGGGCTAAGGGCATGGACGATGCTGGATGTCAGATCTCGCCCGATCCCCACAAGGGCTTGGTTGGCTCTTCCTGCAGCGTGCTGATTCGGGCTATGGCAGAAGCCACGGGGGTCTGAGGCTCAGGTGTCTTGTAAGACTGGATCCTGTCCCCCCCCAGCAAAAAAATCATTCATCCCTTGCCCAAAATATTTTCAAACGGTAACTGCTTGTTGCCATCAAACTGCTCGCTTGTATTGTTGCTTGCAATAAAGTTACAGMCATTGGTAATTTCAGCAATTGTCTGACAGTTGTGAGCATGAGGAAGAACACAATTCAGCCTGTGCTGACATTAATTTTGCTGCTCAAAACATTACTAGGATCTTGCTTTTGACCATAATCAGTAAGGCTGTAATTCAGACGGAGGGTAGAAGAAGGACGCAATTTTTTTCTGGTTGTCTTTAGCGTTATAAATGCACATCAGCAGAGATAATGTCTGATTTTCACCCTGATTTTCTGTGCCCTGTATTTCTCTTTCCTTTTTATTTCTTATTCCAAATGAAATGTAACTATTTCTATAAGTCACTCTCACACCAGCCACTTGGAGAAAGCAGATGAGGATGAGTTAAGGGTTCTGGTGGCAATATTATGACCAGGATCTCTGGGTGTCATTTTCTCCCCTCCCTTGTTGCTGGGTTTGTGGACTTTTCTTCCCTCAATTGCTTGTTCCAGGTAAGGTGTGGACTTTAGCTTCCAGTCCATTCACAACCCAAGTCTCCAGTGTGAGCCACACAGCGCTTCAGGCTCAAGTGAGTTGGTTCAAGAATGCTGAGCTCAACAAACAGCTCTTGGAGGCTCCTGGGCTGGATGAAGGAGGACTTGCCAACAAAGCCAGAAGGATCCGCTTGTAATTGTGCCTTACATTATGGAAAGTTTGCTGAACACGACATATTCTGAACAAAACATTTACAACACAGAGAGCCAACATTTTTTAGTGAAACTTAAATCAAAACATTAGAGCTAACATAAGGATGGACCTGATTGCTGCAATTCATCCGTTGTTCCAGTCATTCTGCACATTTGTGTAATTAAGGAATCATTCCCCATGTGGTCACAGAGTAACTTTAATGTATTATTCTAAGATTCATGGCCTTGCCTTTTACTGCAATGCGCAGCTAAATCAGTATATTTGAGTTACTAGGGACTTAGGCTCCTGAGCTACAGATGCCCCAGCTTTCATGGTTTAAGGTGTGAACGATCCCAAATCCTRCCTTGCAGAGGTGGCAGAATAAACACATGCACAGTCCTCAGCTGCATCCATTGACTGTGGAAACCCGCCTTTGCTGATGGTTTCAGTAAATGTGCCAGCCTGGGAACTGCAGCAGCTAAGAAGTCAGCACATGGTCACCTCTACATGCCCTGCTATTGTAGCCACTACAAAAGGTCCCACCAGAACAGGGCAAAGACCTTGTGACCATAATAGTTTACCATAGCACCAGAACTTAGTACCGAAATGTTAAAGATGTCCTCTCTCACTTCAGTTGGTCCACATTCCATGTGGAGGTCAGGGKGCTGATTTCTCACCCAGGACTTTGGAGAGTGTAATCCTCACTTTTGCCTTATCAGTTCGGGTAACAAGTAGGGGTTGTATAAAAAGAAAAAAAATATATTCTAAAAGTTACCCTGCCAGCTTCATCTAGATTTTTATTCTGACTCCTACATTTTTGCATCTCAGATCTCCATATGTGAAAACCCAAATAACTAATCAAGATATCCCTTCTCCCATCTTTTGGGATTATAAATAGGGAAACATTCAGAAGCATTAATATAAAATATCTAACAACATAACACCAATACACTTTGAATAATGTGTGCCAAATCCTATGTGGAGACTCTCATTCACAACTAAGATGTGGCTAGGTTGTTGTTTACATTTCAGCCTTGGTGTTTGGACTTTGCTATCCTTGGAAGGGTCTATGAAAAGTTACCAAGAAAACCAAGTCTTTTGTCAACTCGTTGAACTCACTGCCCAGGATGCCAAACCCCACTGAAAAATATTTAGGACTTACTAAACCAGCAGTAATTTTCTGCCAGTTTTAGTCTCCACATGCAGATTCAGTGAGCTTTAGCTCATGATGTTGACTTAAGAGACTTCACTGAATTCCCTTCACTTTCCAGAGTGCATCCTATTCACAAGCCTTAGTCTGTCATGTTTACCTTTAGAACTAGTTTAATTATATAATTTATGTTGCCTACCATGAAAGGGATTTTCATTGCTAAGCTAATACTGTTTTATGGATGCTGAAGGCATGGTAAGGTTTCTTAGTTGTCAAGGCTATAATAACAAATTAAAACAGTGTCAAGATCAAATCCCCAGAAAATATGGACTATCATACGGTGCTTCATATCTGTGAACTCTTCTCCCAGATGAACTAATTTTAATGCATATGAAAGATCAGAAATAAGTGACAAGTTTACCGCTACAGAGAGAGTGCAGGGTACTAATAGACCTATGGCAGTAGTGGTCAAGCCTTCAAGAGCTTCTCCTCTCCTTGTTTATGGCACAATTTAGCCCATCCCTGAAGTAGCCAGATCTCTTTYCAAAATATCAGAACCCTTTTTTTCCCCAGAAGATCCTTATACATCCTCATCTGTAATTTGTTGGTGATTTTTGATGCTTCTTTCAGAAAACCTTTCCCTAGCGTGTCAAATGGGACTCTGATGTTTTATATCTGCTTGTCTTTCTATTCACATGCGTATCTAGTACCTTGCTCCCACTGGCTATGTTTCTGGCCAGAAGAACATAGAGGCAGTTTTATGTCAATCTTACTGGGGCTCCGGTCCCAGAAGCAGTACACTCTTGAGCACAGAGTAGAACAACTCTACACCTGCTCCAAATTGGACTGGCTCCCAACAGTCTTTCCACAAGCCAAAGATTGCCTCAGCACACTGCAGGGACCACAAGACAAGGCTGCTGGCTCTGTTCCACCTGGAGTTTCTGAGCCAGCTAGGAGAGAATACTTTCCAGGTGCTTGGAGATGTTGATGAAGTGTAAGAGGTGGGCTGTGTCCAAATGACCATTGAGCATACACATATTTAGGGGATAAGAATGAGTTCTTCTTGTGTTACCATTTTTCAGCTTTTGCCTTGGTATAATCCTGGCCATCAGCCTAACCTGAACGCTCACAGTGCTGTTTTCCCATATTTCTTTTACTTGATCTAGTTGCCCCTTTCTGCGAAGTGCTATTGTCAGAAACCATTACCTGCAAAGCTATTCTATGAAAATCTCACCAATCACTGCTTTATGAAGACTATCCAGTCCTTAAACCTTAATTAAGAAATAAATCATTACACAGCTTAGCATTCTCCTTGTAAAGTACACCCAGTGATGGGGGAAAAAATGGGACAAGTTTTCAACTCTCTTCTCAGGTATYTTATTAAGAGAATGTAAAAAGAATAATAAAGCAAGGAAGGCATGAAATAATATGAAACTAATGAGAAATGCTTGGTTATGATTCACCTCTGCTGCAACATTAGAAACTGAGGAAAATTCAGCCTCTATATCATTGTCTGCATGTAAAGGCCAGCTGTCAGATAAAGACCTTTTCTCTTCAAATTTYCTGTTCAAGAGTATATAGTAGTATTAGAAGCTGGTAACAATTTGTTTCCCCAAAACATTAATTAAATTTTGGTAAAATCAGAAATAGATTTAGAGGTCACTTACTCATAAAACTTCTTGGGGAAGAACCCACATGGGGTTATCTGCACACACCAGAGTATGCTTTCTGGTTTTCACCGATCTTCCACCACTCTCACCAGTATAAAATGTTGATTTTAATGAGGTGATTCCTGTGCTACATTAATCTTGATGAAGTCAGAATGAAATCTCTCTCACAATGAATAAGTAAACCCTTTAAAACCAACAAGAGTCAAATACGTATAATCCACTAATGCTATGATAGGGAAATATAGGAAAATAAAGGAAAAGGCAGAGTAGATCTTGCATGTAGAAATTCCCAAATGGTAGTCCTGATGTCTACATTTACTCCTGTTCATCAAGTCATTGAATTCCCAGGTTCCCTAATTAATTGGGATTGCTTGGCACCCAGATGCCCATCAGACGGTGCTAATTACCCTCACTGCTRAAAATACAGATGTGAGCACCCGGCGCTCCATCCCCATGGGGTGAAGTGCCTTGCCACCACGCACCCCGAGTCAGGCTGACACCCTTCTGTCTGACCCAACCAGAAGATAGCAACCTGATTACAACAATCCTAAATTTTGAGGTCATTTAGATTTTGCAGACAAGGTTAGTCAAGCTTAATACACACAGAGGGGAAATAAAAGCTTTTAATTGCATTTCCTCCACTCCATCATCTCCTTCCAGCAGTCCTGCCCTGGCTGGCAGTGCCAGCGTGTCTACTATTGTCAGGAAGTTGCATTCCAGAACATCAAGGTCCTCCCCCCTTATTCCTATCCAGGCTTTACAGTGCAAAAAGAAAGGAGGGATGGAGGAGGGATGCCAGCAACAAGTTTTCTGCCAGCTTTTACTCCTGTCCATTGATCTGTACACTGTGGAATGAAAAGCTGCTTTGACTTCCTCTGACATGCATACATAGAATGACTTATTAAAACCTATACATAGACTGAAAAACAAGTGTCCTTAGACGGGTTGCACTGCTAATTCAGCTTTGACACTAATTTATTRAATTCAGTTTGATTTCACAAGTTAGATGAGGTTTTAATTCCTTAGAAGGCTCAAAAGGATGAATGACAGATAAAGAAGTGAGCAGGGTGTGCCATCCCAAATTACCTATTATCTGCATCTCTGATCCTAGAAAATTTTTGTTAGAAAAAAGGTAGCATATCTGAGAAAGAAGCTCTCTCTTTTTCTTGACAGCTAAAATCTGTAAGATTCCTCTCCATAATCATTAAACAAGTACCAATATCCTTCATAGTGTACAGTGTAATTAGGATTGACATCGGGTCCTTTAAGTGTGTATAGTATGCAGACAACTCTGAAGCATTTTGCACTGAGGTGCAAAATTTGAAATTTGATCATAAATTACTATATTTAAAATATTTAAAATAAATTAACAGGAAAATTCCACTGTGAAGAAAGGTGACTTATCTTTATCAGCTTGGCCATTTTTTCACTCATCATGTTATACTCCAGATAAACTGTATTACTGAAATAAGTTGTCACTGAAAAGTATTTATTGTACCATTATATTAACATAATCTTAACCTATACTCATTATAATAGCACCTTCCTGAAGAGGAAAAGAAGAGAAATATCAGGAAAATCTGTAACTATATCATTAAAGAATCTCACTCCTACATACTTCAGTTTACCTTCTTTTTTTCTTTTTCTGTAGGTTGTGACCTCATCCCAGTCCAGTATCTCAGATGGGGTGATCCTGAACCAATTGCAGCAGTTGTTTTTGCATGTCTGGGTCTTCTGGCCACCTTGTTTGTTACAGCTATATTCATAATGTACCGTGATACTCCAGTGGTCAAATCATCCAGCCGAGAACTTTGCTACATCATTCTAGCCGGCATCTGCTTGGGTTACTTGTGCACTTTCTGTCTCATTGCAAAACCTCAACAGATTTACTGTTATCTTCAACGAATTGGCATCGGCCTCTCCCCAGCTATGAGTTATTCTGCTCTAGTAACTAAAACCAACCGCATTGCAAGAATCCTGGCTGGCAGCAAGAAGAAAATTTGTACAAAGAAACCTAGGTTCATGAGTGCCTGCGCCCAACTGGTTATTGCATTTATCTTGATATGTATACAATTAGGCATAATTGTTGCCCTCTTTATAATGGAGCCACCAGATATAATGCATGATTACCCAAGCATCCGAGAGGTCTACCTGATTTGTAACACCACCAACCTGGGTGTTGTAACTCCCCTTGGATATAATGGATTATTAATTTTGAGTTGCACCTTTTATGCATTTAAGACAAGAAACGTCCCAGCTAATTTCAATGAAGCAAAGTATATTGCCTTTACAATGTATACCACCTGCATCATTTGGCTGGCTTTTGTGCCAATATATTTTGGAAGCAACTACAAGATAATCACCATGTGTTTCTCAGTGAGTCTGAGTGCCACGGTGGCCCTCGGCTGTATGTTTGTGCCCAAGGTCTATATCATCCTTGCTAAGCCTGAAAGGAATGTACGCAGCGCATTCACCACATCGACTGTGGTCCGCATGCACGTAGGGGATGGAAAGTCATCTTCAGCTGCAAGCCGCTCAAGCAGCCTGGTGAACCTGTGGAAAAGAAGGGGATCATCTGGTGAAACCCTTAGGTAAAGTTTGCTAATGTGGGAGTGTGGGGAAGCAATTATGATCTTCTGAGAGTTAGTAATAGTGGAAGAACAAAGGGAAATATATTAATTCCCTTTGCCTCTGCACTGGGAGAGGAGTGAGTCCTCTCTTCCACATCTGTAACAGTTTCAGGTTTGATTTAGTCAAATGCTGTGCAAAAACAGGGGACAGAACAATGGGCAAACAATTACAAGGCTGGAAGTACTGGCTGTGTCAACTGTACACTTAATGTAGGGAGAGAAACARGATCTTAGGAGAAAAAAACAACAGAACAAGAAATATAACTCATTGCCTTGTCCTGAATGCAAACATTTACAATCTCTTTCCCTTGAATGAATTGCATAGTGTCTGTATTCTGCCTCTAGTCACAGCAGTAAGACAACAGGGTTGCTGCTACTGCTACACAATCAAGGTGGAGTAACAAATGCAAGTGGCATCATGAGCAGCCACTCTCAGGCATCTGAGGATTTGTTTCATATGACTCTTCTGTTATACTTTTCTCTCCTATTCCCTTGATTTTCCTTTCTTGTATTATCTCTTCCTGCTTTCTTTCTTTTTGTCCTCACCTATCTTCTCTTCTTTACCTTTCTTGATACCTTTTTCTGTATTCATCCTCCTAACGCCCTCAAATTCAGGTGCTCACAGGCCCCGCTCTTGCTACCCTTCCTCCCATTGAACAGATACTCCCTTGCGAGATATTTCTTTGTTTCTTCCCAAGGAATTATTTGAATTCAGTGATCATGATGACAACTTGTATGTTCAATACATAAAAATTAAAGTAAAAGTGAACACTGAAGAGAAAAGAGAGCTCTGGAGTCGAAATACTGTCCTGCTTAATAGACAGAGTGTGTAGAAGTGCACCCAGCCCAGTGGTTCATTTTCATCTTTTGATCCCTTTCACTTTTGATATGGGTGCTATGGGGATGATTTGGGTTATTTAATTGCTGGCATAAACAAAGAATACTGCCTATATGAATGTGTGGAGAAACAGTTTTGTCATTCCTCTGCTATATATGTCTAGCCCAGAACTGAGAAGTAGCTAGATTTTCCTCCTTGCTGGAACAATTGGATTGATAATATGAATATGAATATATCCAGACATGCCATTGTTCACAACTGGAGTTGGCATGGAATGAGGGCATGTACTTCCATTTTTGTGTGAACCGCAATTTAGACACAAGGGAGGATTTTATTAGTGCAACAGATTAGGCCAAAGTGATGATTTGTTTCTGTCAGATTATTACTAATGCTTCTCTTTCAGTGACTTTGAATTGGTACAGAAATGGCCAGTCTATTACAAGATATTTTATACCTATGATCTGTTAATGATGGTATCTTCCAGTTCATTTCCAGGTGCAGAGTAGGATGCTATTTTAAAATGATAAATCCTTTATCAGTTTAAGTGATGGTTACCTGAAATATCCTTTTCTACAACCTCTGTCTGTATRCCTGAATGACCTGAGGTGTTCAGGTTAGAAGCCCTATAACCACTTTTGGGCCACCTAAGAGAGGCATTCTTCATAATATGYCCTCAATAGGAGGGCATTCTTCCTCTTTGAGATCATTATTATTTTCCCTCACTTTTGCTGYAGAGCTCATTTGACATCTCACAACTTTTTTACTCAACAAGATGAAGTTATAGATGACGGGAAGATCTTGGGCTTGGGAAGGATTTGTTTGTCATCCGTCAAGGCCCAATTTTGAAAGATATTGCTCTAAAATCTTTGTTTTGTTCTGAAAAGTAAGGAGYGTACCCTGCTATTAAATATCCTAAAAGCCAAGCTGTATTATTTTCTTCTTTTTGAGGATGCTGTTTCCATTTCTTTATATCCCTCAATGTGTAGATAACACCTGCGCTAGAGAGTTATTAGCAGGATGTAATAGGTCCTCATCAACAATGACTTCTTTTTCAATAGCACTGTCTTGGAAATGTCTTCAATCCTGAAGAGCATTGAGAGTACCCGATATGTGTGTGTAGGAATGAAAAAGGCAGCACAAAGCTGATATATTGACAAATTTACCTACATATAAAGAACTAGAACATTTCATTTGAAATCTGGAGAAAAACTTTGATGTCATCAGCGGTGTTCATCAACACTTAAACCTGCAACAAAGATGACACTCCTAAATGCGTGTGTCTGAATCCTCACTCAGCTGGTTAAACTGTGATGGTGCCAGTGAGTTTAGCAGTGCTCAGCGCRTATGTGCCTGAAGGGTCTGGGAATCCAAGAGCAAACTGATTCCACTGATCGTGGGAAATTCTCTCTAATCAATGCCTATTTGGTTGCAYGAAAGAAAACAAAACAGAGTCCTGAAATGTGCCGAGCAAATTTAAAATGCTGCTCAGGACTTCACCTATGTCTGATATCRTCTCCAAGAAAGAAGAGAAAACCACTTTCAGCTTCAATTCTGCTTACTGTAGAGCATGAGCCAACAGAACGACCATTTTACTTAATCTTCAAACATTTCTTTAAAAAACCTTGTTGCACAAAGTAATATGTTTCAAGGTATTATTCAGTACAATGCTCAAAAGCTTGTTTGGATAGTTATTCAAGTAAACACTGAAGTACTCAGAATCAAAGGAAATATGCACTAGAGCTACATGGCATTATTTAAATAGCTCAGAGGGCTTTTATTTAAAAGAGAGTGAGTCACTGCTGAATTTTAAAGAAACATGCTATTTAAGTCACCGGTGCATAGAGGGGCCCCTATCATTAGCATTTTTCTTCTTGACACTAATTTATAGCACAGTGTAGTATTGCATCAAATCATTGTCAAACAGATAATGCCAATGCTCCATTCAGAGCTTTCACATCAGCTGCAAAATGACAGATAGCAAGACTGCTTTTGCCTAAATAAAGCAATGCATCTGTTAGAGTCCTAAATGACTTTTTGCATGGGGTGTTCTTCAATTAGGAGAACTGTGAAGCTGTGGATGTGTGTTGGAATGAATCTTCACGTACTGAAATAATGTAGAAGGAGAGAGTAAAACTATTCATTACCTAGTGAAATGAAAACCATTTCATGTAGGCTATTGTGATTGTGCAGTACTCACCAAAATATATTCTACTGTCATTTAAAAGTAGGGCTAACAAACCAGACATTATCAGAAGCGACTCCACAAAAAAGAATGCTGAACACTACATAGCTGGAGTCAAAGCCACACAACCTGTGTAGAGAGGCATCTGGACCTTCTTCTTCCAGTTATCTTACCAGTTAATTTCATAGGGACTAGGAAGGCCATAAATAAATTGAGCAAATCTTACCTTAAGGTCCCAGTAACTATTATCATATATGCTACAAAGCCCTTTTGCAAAAGTCCAAAACACAGGGCTAATTTATCTTCTCCTCATTCTCAAATAACTCTGTATCCCAGGTAAGATAAGGACTGTATATTTCTGCTACGAGAGCTGCTACTATGATATTTCTAGCCAGGATTGCACACCAAAAGGTCTCAATCATGCTACCTCGGCCTGGGGGATGGAGCAGATGTTCCAAAGTTTCTCTTACTTTTCTAATATCTTAGCCCTGGATTTCACACAGTAATTTAACCACTGTAGGTGTTTATCTCTTCTGGAACATGTCTTTAAATGGCCCAAACCACACATGCTCCATTTTCCAAGCTTACATATACTGACCCTTTAAACACATACATCTCCCTCCACCTACCTGTAGACAAGCAAGTTTGCTTTCCTTTAAAGCAGGTAATAAACTGTTCTGAGTGACCAGCAAAGTGTTAAAAACAGCCCTAAACACTGTCTCCCACACATATGTACTAAGCAAGTCTTAAAAATCCTACCAATATTTTTCTCTCTGCCCTTTAAATTGCTCCCAAATCTTCACAGTGCAGCCAATGCTCCTCCTCTCCAATTCTCCCACTGTTGGTGGTAGATGCCACAGTGGTTCCTGCCCTCAGCTGCATCTGTTGGAGGTCCCCAACCCACCTTCAACGTTCCTCAGTTGCTTCAGCAGCAAATTCTGCACTCTTCCAGCCTGTAACATGTTATGGGAAAATCAAGAGGAACCTGGCATCCTCCTACAGATCAAGCTGTGACCTGGACACAAACAGCAGAGCTGTTTGGGCAGTGAGGTGGGAACCTCTGAAAGAAGAGTGAGGTCAGAAAACACCATTGCAGTTCCAAAGTAAGGCGCTCTGCTTGGACATTAGAGGCTTAGTTCATATGCATCCCCCTTTTTTTTTTTTTTTGCAGTGACAGTGAGAGGCAGAAGAAAGGAATTAGGCAGCTAAAGTGTTTTTTAACTGCCAGTTGGCCATCTCCCTGTGATGATGTAGGACTCGTTTAGGTTTCTTCTACCACATTCTCAAGACAGAAGCTGGTAGGTGCTGAGTACAAGCCAAAAGTACTCTCCTGAAACAATACAAGACAGATTATCATCTTCTAAATGAGTTAGGATAGCTGAAAGTAACTATTCATTTAAGCAAAAGCACCGAGCAGTACTTTCAATCTGTTACCCAGGCAGGAAGATATGATCACTCAACAGGAAAGAATCATCACCAGCAAAGTCAGATAATGTTAGCCATGTTCAAGATACATTGGATGTTTGTGGTATTGCGCATAATTCCTCCATAAAGATGTGAACAGCACAATACTGGACAACAGAAAAAAGAGGCACATTGATTTCCGCACCTTATCATAGACATTTATCCACAGCAACTCACAAATCTCATTGAGATTAAAGCTTAATAGCTCAGTGATGCTTTATTCCACCTGGATTTACTACATGATGCAGTATTTCCTAAATAATTAAACATAAATTGTGGCTGTCAAAGCAAATTAACTACTCATTTGTTTTTTAATGTATTATTTTGTCCTCTTAAGAAGTTTGTCTACCACTGTGTGATTGCAGAACTGGGCATTGCTCTGTATGCGTCTGCAGAAGTGATAGGACTGACAGCTTTCATTCAGGAGTGGGGATCCCTTGCTCTAGTGAGCCAATACTCACCCTCAGGTGAACCACAGAATTTTTATTGTATAAATCTCTATTAACTTTGTTTTTCCTTACTCAACTTAGACAAGGATGCTCACACATCCACCTAAGAATCAGGTACCATTTGGGAGCATTTTTTCTCCCTCTCAAGCACTACACTGGTTCAGTAATATCAGCTTGAGGGACCGAGTGCCTGCCTTGTACAGGCATCAGAGAAAGCATTCAGGCGTCCAGGCTCATGTGCTGTTAAACGCCATTCCCTGTCTCCTGTGAGGAAAACATGATAAGCAAGGTAGATTTTTCCAGTGGACTGGATTCAGCCTTGGACCACCAGTGGCTATAATTAGTGTTTACATCAGACAGTCCCAAACTGTGCCATAATTAAATATTTTGGAAACAGGTGTCTACCATCACACTGTGTGCTCTGTTTTCTACAAGGAACAGCTGGTTTTCCCCCTTATCTGTTCTCTCTCTTTTTCCCTCTTATGACTGACTATAGCTGTTTCGTTACAATTCAAACAGGAGCTATTTTGATCCACAAAATAAGAAAAATATGCTTGGATCAGCCTAGAAGCTGCCACTCATGGTTTAAAAATATGGCAGTCTAAGTATTATATCATACATCAGAACATCGTATCTCAGCATCAAAATCTTGATATGAGTTTTTTCAGAAGTCTGAATTAAAATGTCTCCAAAAAACCCACCCTTTTTTTCTCAGGAAATTTTTCAAACATTCCTTCTAATTCCTTTAATTTCTAAAACACTGAAAAAACAATTGAACCAAAAATTTCAGTCTTGAACTTGAGAGATCTTAGCTGTTACAACTTCTTCAAGGTCTGACTACTGCTATATTACATTATTAGGAAAGCACCGGGAAGACATTGAGTTTCCAGATAAATGGGAATCCCCATCAAAATAAACCTCTGCCACTGTTACACACACCATGCCAAGGGGCTCCAAGACGCAGTCCATGCGATTCCCATTGCCCAGATATCAAATTTTGTCTGGTTGAAAGCCACATCCATGAATAAGTGGATAGATTTGAAGCCATGGCCATCAAGATGCGATCAAATGTTTTTAGAATATGTGTGTGCGTTATCAGCATGAGGATTTCAGATGTAAAAGTGAGAGATTCAAATTCCCTATGCCTCAGGAAGTTAAGTTGCCTGAGACATGAAACAGGGCTGTTATTTGACATGGAGCTTTCAGTCCTGTAAAGAAGATGGAGTAGAAGAAAAACTGGGGAAGTTTTGTGGAAAGCTGAAGCTGGCTCGCATTCCTCACGTGTACGCCCATTGAGAAAGATACTGATCATGAGTTTCTGCCACAGCATATTCTATTGGGACACATTTCTTATAGTACAAGTGCCAATTTTGTCTTCATTTATATGCAGCTTGAACAATTTCTTTGACATATTTTGAATGATGATAAAAGAACACTACACTTCTCTTCCAAACTAATTTGTAAAAATTTTTACTTACCAGACTTTGTCAGGGCATGGGTTATAGGTTCATACTCACAATTTTCACAACCGAAGGGCTGAGATACTCTTGGTGATCTGATTGGTCATACGGTACACTAAGACTAACACTCCATCAGGTCCGTTGCCTGGCAAAACAAGGGAAAACACAACTTTCCCAATCCATAGAATAACAGTCACAGACTTCATAAAAATCATTGGTTCTGCAGTTTCTGCAGGTAGTTGCACTGGTTTACTCATAGCAACATGAAACAGAATATAGAAGAGGTTGTAACCTTACGATACTGAGCTCAAGACTGGTGTATCACCTCTCGTACGGAGTTATATCAGCAGCCTGTCAGTTATACCAGCATGGATTGCTTTCCTACTGCAGCCTGATGGAGCCTTTTTGTCTTGTATAAAATCAACACTGATTGGAGAAGGCAGAGAGTTATTTTCCAGCTTAGTGAAAAGAACAATGTTTTTTAATGTCAGACAATGTCAGGGGAGAGATGGGTCCAGCCTGGATCTCTTGTACTCCACAAGTGCCCCATCCACCAGGCTTTTATTGTTAGCTTTACACTAAAAGACCTTTACAATTCTGGTTTATTTAGCTGTGGAAAAAAAAAGGGACATTATTTGAAATCTTGAAGTTTTATAGAATAGACAAATAATTTATTGATGACTTTTAGTTATTTAAATCAACTCTTGTGTGTATGAAGAACTAACCAGGAGATTATTGAAGAATGTGAATCAGGAGAACTAATGCTTAAAAAGTTACATTATAGAAATTACCTGCACCGTCCTTGAACTGTAGCAGTGACCAGCTTTCAGCCATTGCTCATCTCAGTGCAATAAATCCCAGTGGAAGCTTAAAAGTGAAAGTGCTGCACAAAACAGGACCAGAGATTACTGTAAGGCAAAAGATGTCACTGAGAAATCATTATGTGCCAAAAAAAAAAGTTAATTTCTACAAATGCTGTTTAAGGGGACCTTCGACTACAAATTGCACAAAAGTGCTTAGATGGCTTTGTACTATGAGACGATGGCAAAAAAGTGAGGGGTAAGCTTCTTACTTGACATAGTGTCATTAGAGCAGGTAACAATTTACATGAGGTGAAGGTTTTGCTCAATGGGTATTGTTCTTATTTAAAAAAACAAAATCTAGCCATAGTGATACAACAAGATATTATTTGTTTGCTTCGTAGCCTTGCTAGAAAAGAATTTTKATGCATGCAGGAAAAAAATATTTGACTCTTCAGAGGAAGTCATTATCCTTTTGGCTGATTAGTCTGCATTTATTAATGAATCAGTTCCCAATGGATCATTTGGAGCTATTTTAATCTAATATGCTACAAAAATTTAGATTGAGAGATTACTGAATGGTTTGAGTCCTTCATTTTTCCCTAAATAATTTATTGAATCATAGAATCATAGAATAGTTTGGGTTGGAAGGGATCTTTAAAAGTCATCTAGTCCAACCCCCCCTGCAATGAGCAGGGACATCTTCAACTAGATCAGGTTGCTCAGAGCCCAGTCCAACCTGACCTTGAACGTTTCCAGGCATGGGGCATCTACCACCTCTCTGGGCAACCTGTGCCAGTGTTTCACCACCCTCAGCATCAAAAATTTCTTCCTTATATCTAGTCTGAATCTACCCTCTTTTAGTTTCAAACCATTCCCCCTTGTCCTGTCACAACAGGCCCTGCTAAAAAGTTTGCCACCATCTTTCTTATAAGACCCCTTTAAGTACTGAAAGGCTGCAGTAAGGTCTCCCTGAAGCCTTCTCTTCTCCAGGCTGAACAACCCCAACTCTCTCAGCCTTTCCTCATAGGAGAGGCGTTCCAMCCCCCTGATCATTTTTGTGGTCCTCCTCTGKACCCACTCCAACAGTCTTTCTTGTGCTGAGGGCTCCAGAGCTGGATGCAGTAATCCAGGTGGGGTCTCAGCAGAGCAGAGGGGCAGAATCACCTCCCTCGACCTGCTGGCCACGCTTCTTTGGATGCAGCCCAGGGTACGGTTGGCCTTCTGGGCTGYGAGCGCACATTGCTGGCTCATGTCCAGCTTTTCATCCACCAGTACCCCCAAGTCCTTCTCGGCAGGGCTGCTCTCAATCCCTTCATCGCCCAGCCTGTATTGATAACGGGGGTTGCCCCAACCCAGGTGCAGGACCCCGCACTTGGCCTTGTTGAACCTCATGAGGTTCACATGGGCCCACTTCTCGAGCTTGTCCAGGTCTCTCTGGATGGCATCCTGTCCTTCAGACATGTCGACCGCACCACCCAGCTTGGTGTCATCTGCAAACTTGCTGAGGGTGCACTCGATCCCACTGTCCATGTCATTGATGAAGACGTTAAACAGTACTGGTCCCAGTACAGACCCCTGTGGGACGCCACTTATCACTGGTCTCCATCTGGACATTGAGCCATTGACCACTACCCTCTGGATGTGACCATCCAACCAATTCCTCACCCACTGGACATCCCACCCATCAAATCCATACCTCTTCAGTTTAGAGAGAAGAATGTTGTGGGGGACTGTGTCAAAGGCCTTACAGAGGTCCAGATAGACRACATCTGTAGCTCTTCCCTTGTCCACTGATGTAGTCACTCCATCATAGAAGGCCACTAGGTTGGTCAGGCAGGACTTGCCCTTGGCAAAGCCATGCTGTCTGTCTCGAATCACCTCCCTGTCCTCCATGTGCCTTAGCATAGCTTCCAGGAGGATCTGTTCTATGATCTTCCCAGGCACAGAGGTGAGACTGACTGGCCTGTAGTTCCCAGAAGTCTTGGTAGTTAGTCTTGGTGTCTTTTTGGACAAGCTTGATATTGTGATTAATTAAACTTCAAATATTGTGAAATGACTGAAGAATATTTTGTGAAACTCAATGAAAGGCATTAGGTCTGAAAGATTTTGACAAATTGCTGCTAAAACATTCCATCTGTATAATGAATTGATATTCTTGAATGCCCTGATTACAATGATTTTTAATTTGTGTGCAGTGCTAGTGTTGTTGTTTTGAATTTTCCCCTCAACTTAAATTTWATTAAAATACTGTTTGATTGATATAAATTGTTTGGCTGCATTAACTGAGCACATGTATTCAAGACTAATTTTTGGAATTATTTATATTATTAAGACAGCGTTCCCATCATTTTGAACCAAATATCATAGCTGAACTGTGCAAATTAAATTACGTTGTAAACAGTTCCCTGCCTACTGTTACACAAATATGCTCTAGATTGCAAAATGCAGTCTTGCTAGTGTACTACAAAAAAGAAGAGGAAGGAACAGTGAAGATGGGACCCAGCAGTTTGATTTTTTTAGGGGAAGAAAGAGCTGAGGAGGAGTTTTCTATTTTTTTAACAGCAGTGTCTACCCCTTTTACCTTTTTTTCCATCTTCAAGTCTGTCTCCCAAAATCCTGGTGACAAATCAATGTCACCATATACTATATCAATATTGTCCTTTTCAGTCATGCTGAAGAGCACCCAGACAAGCCATGCAGATRGTCTCATGGTCATTAGGATGCATGATGTAGATCCTATTGCAAACTACCATTTGACCTCAGCACAGGTATRTCTACCAAAGGAACTTCTGGTTCTTTCCAGAGCAAACTTTGATATGCACTGGCATTGTAATTAATTTGACAAACAGAAGACTAGGACACCCACCCTCCTTCCAAGGTCCAAACAAGACATGAGCCAGTCTGCCACTATGGAAATTCCTGTATGAATTATGAAGAATGGTATTTGTACTTGAATACTGGTAGTTGGTGTGGACTGGTAAAAGAGCTGAAATTTCAGCTGACTTAGAACTGCATTTGGTTACAGATGTTTTTTAATAATGGTGACTGAAATTCAAGGCAGGTGTCTGTTAAAATATATAAACACAAAACTCTCTTTTAATGTACTGTAGTTTCGATTATAGCATTATAAATTGCAGTGATCATCTGGTTTGCTGCCTGTTGATGACTTATAACACAATTATACATCGCCCCCAAAAAATTAAGTCATTTTACAGTCCACTATCCAATAATGAGGTAGCAGAAAAAGAAAGGTTAAAAATCTAATAAACAAGCACTAAAGATGCAAAACATTAGGAAACAAAATAGAATTAATATATTAAATATACAGCATAGCATAACAGATCCAAGTAATAAAAAGCATTGGAAAAGAGAAACTTCTTTCTTGTAAGTCAGCAAAATTGAAAAATATCATGTTAAACTCGATGCCAAGGTAAGGCATTGCAAAGCAAGCCCCCATCCATCCATTTCACAAACCTAGAGAAGCTTCTAACATTCAAAATGTTTCAGAGCAAATGAGGTGTAGCTTCCCTTTTCAACATACTGAAGGAAATAATGAATAAAGTGATGAGACCTTCCTATGGCATCTCTAGTTATATATACCTGAAGAAGACAGGACAGAAGTTCAGCATAGTGAATGGAATAGGAAGAACAAAAAGTCTTGTGTAAATAAGACCCTACTGTACAAAAATCCTATACAATGGTTTGTCCAACTTTTCAGAAATACCCTTTCTGGAAGAAGGTAAATAAACATACTGGTAATATTTGCTATCGGTCTAATCTTCCCTTGAGCCAGTATAATGCTTTGTATATCATTCCATCAAAAATGTCATTTTAATTCACCGGCTGCAATTACACATGATTGCTTAATTAGAATAAGCTGTAAAAATAAAAAAAAAAAAGATTATGCTGCACTTGAAAAAAAATTGTGAGTTTGGCTTTAAAGTAATTTTGCTTGCTGAAATTGTGCTATCAAGCAAACAATGTTTATATGCTGATTTTTTTTTTTAAAGGAACAAGAAGTGCCATGCTTAATAATATATAATTTATTTTAGCCATTATATAAATGGGAAAATGTCACACAATAAGCTGAGACCCCTTTTAAAAGTATTCAGTGCAATGTGATGCAATGTCAAGATATCATGACCGGTCTCACAGAACTGATTTTCAAGAACAAGTATATTCGTAGTTCAAAGCAGCCACTACAATAACAACACTAAATATTTTTYGTATTTCATTTTTTAGCATTTATGCAGAAATCTTCATACACATATCTTACCTTGTCTAAAGGCCAGCCTTAACTCTGCTGCTATGAAACGCAAGTTCTTCATCATTTCTTAATATCAAGACCAAGTAATACTGCAGATGAAAAATACTACTTGTRTGTAAGATCTGACAATTAAAATATATAACTGGGTCTGGAAAGGTGGATGGCTTTGTAACATTCAGCGACCTGTTCAAGTTCCAGGCATAAGCACATTGAAAAGGCTCCGTAAAAGTGATGGAAAGCAAAGAGACAATATTTCATCAGTATACTGTAAAGCTTTCTGAATCCCCTCTCCTCTCCTCTCCTTTCCTCTCCTCTCTCCTCCATTAATTTCACCTTTCAGGGCTTTAAAAAAGTCTTACTTCTGGKTCATACCAAAATAGCCAAAAGGAGAGGTTTGGGGTTGAAATAATAGCTATTACCTGCTTTGATTATTGTTAACTTGTGGGGAAAAGCTGGATTCAGAAAGAGCTTTAGATACCTAATACCATTTTCAGTATCTCAGACCAAAGGTTGGAATCCGGTTAATTAACAAGGCCCTTAGGAATTAGTCACTGCAATGCTGAACTTACGTCCCGATACACGATTAGCCATTGCCCTACAGTGAGATTTGGCTGTACAACCTCTCTCCTCTTAAGTGTTTCTGTGGAAACATCACTTTTTCTACCCTTGCAAGGTACAGTTTCATCAGGACATTACTCCTGTGTTGATTAGAGCTATTCTGTTCCTCTGGGGTTAACAGTGCCAAGCACACATTTGGTGCTCAATAATTAATAACATTTCTGCATGGCAGTATCAGATTGCATTTGAAATATGGATTGATGACAGCTCTCCATCTCCTACACAGCAAATTAACTTTGCTTTGCATTGCATTAAAAAACCAAAGATATCCTRAGGTATCTTTTAGTTAGTTAAATTTTTTACTGAAAAAGGAGAGAGAAAAAAATCTTATGTCTAAGAGTAAAAGCCAGTTTCTAATTGTGGGGATTTTTTTTTTTCAGAGGACAGATTATCTAAAACAACTACTTTTCTCTATTGCAAGCACTTGTCTTTTGGGTAGTCTTTCTCAACCGGTGTAGTGTGGACATTTTAACAGAATCTGTACACTACTACCCCATTCTACCCATAGATTGCTTTTCAAGGATTTGACTAAGTCTTTGATCAAACTATACAGAAATGTGGGCTATGGCACATCTTCTAGGTCTGGCCCGCCAACATCCTCCAGATAGGGCATGTACTACCATATGGAATGGACTGCTGGTCAAGGTGTCCAAGACCCTCTGCACGGAAACCAGGAGAGAGCAGGGGCAGGAGGGGTCATGAGCACACCTGGGTCTCACCCTAACATGAAGTCAGGACCACCAGGATACCAGCACCTGGTTCTAAAATATAGGCATAGTTTAATAAAGTCCATATCTAATGACTATCACCTCTTGTCAGTACAGGGAAAAAAAAAAAGTAGGGATCTACACATTAAAAGATCAAAAACTGGTTTCTACAGCATTGTAGTGGATGACTATTGGTCTCATTCAGGATGATGATTCCCATATTCCCCCTTTATTTCCCATAGCATCCATTAATTTTGGTCTACAAGAGGAGTTTTGTTGGAAGGTGAAGAAGGCAAGGAAAAGGTCTAACAGTCTTTCAAACCCAAGCAGTAATGCTGGTGTTTCCTGCCATGTATCACATGTAGATCGAGTTCACTAAAAGCCAAGGCAGTACAGACATGGTTTCTCTCAGCCCAGGAGTCAGTTTCTTTCTCTCTACTGAGAGTGCAGAGCACTGCTGTGTAAGATAAAGTAATGTGGCAAAGTATTTTGCAAATGGACAAGCACCGCAGTGACTGAATTACTGGGAATTACTTCCCAAATTTCCTGTCACTGATCAACAGTTATAAAACATATTAGTATGTATCATTGAGCATTTGTTCTTAAGACAACTCACCCTTGTGCAAAAAAATGACACAGCCCACAATGCCACACCCCAAAACCCAAAGAAACACTAAAAATGACCCAAAATCTTTTAAATCCTTCAACAGAATTTAGTAGCTGCCTTTCTGCACAGAAGCAAAGTCTTCTCTCCCCTTTCTAACCAATACATAGTCCTGGAATTGACCCTGAGAAAAGAAATCTATTCTTGCAAATACTGCTCACACTATAGTGTTTTATGCCTCCTCCATACACCAGCTGAAATATCAAATTAATTTTCACATTAGCATTTGTTATGACAACTGCAAAGAAATGTTTGAGGGTTTTTTCTCTCCTCAGATTAAATCTTTTAAAGCAATCCTTTGTTTTAACAGCCAGAAAGGGGACATTTTTGTAATGCAAGACATCCTGAGGCAAAATCACGTCCTTTATATGCTCTGAAAGCTGAAAAACCTTTTTACTCAGAACCTCTGGTGTCCCTTTCCAGAACAGTCACACAAAGAACTTTGCAGCTTTCGTGCACTGGTTAGATGCACTTTCCACACTAGGAGGGTTGATTGGAGGTTGGTCACTGTTTTCATAATTACATGGATATTTAGCACTGAACGAATGGCAGTGGAAGAGGTATTATGGTTCAAGGCTTTGAGGCATTCTGTGACCACATACTATTTCTGATGGTGTAATTTGCTCGAGTGGATGGAAAAACTTGAGAGATTCATATCAGTCTCTCCGAGATCTGTTCCGCTGACTTTCATGGTAGTGAAATTTATGCTCATGACTGGGGAATGGGGAATTTTGTTTTGTTTTRTTTTGTTTTTTTATCTGGGTCACATGCATCCTAACCAGGGGTTCTTCAGGATGGAGTTACCAAGGACACTTACCTCTTGTTTCCTTCTGTTGGCTACTTTTTAGTATTCAACTTTCTGTGAGCATTTAGAGTCTCCAAATGCCTTTTCTTAGTCTTGACTCTTTCTCCTTCTGTCTTGTTGGGCGCAGAGTACCTCTTTTGGTTGTCAGGTCTAAATGTAACTGTGTTTCCTTCCTGCTCTTCCTAAACTCTACTTTCTTTGATGTCTAACACCTTCACCCCAACTTTATTTCCTTTTCTTTCCTGTCAAGTTTCTACACATTCTTTTCTCTTTTCTCTTTGCTCTTTCCGTCTGGCTACCCTAACTGAATTTGTATGATCCAGCTTGACTTCCTTTGTATTTTTCAGTGAATTTATCTACTTTCTAAGCCCCTCCACTTTTTCCTCTGCTCTAGGAATCGACTTCATTTAATATGTATGTCCTGCGTGAGCTTCATGCCTATCTGGGAGCACTGTATATACTGCACTCTGGATTGCCTTAAAACCTTGGTAGCCAGTCCACAAAGCTCCTGTTGTTCCTCCTTTCAGTAAGGTCATAATCTGTAAATGAAAGGACTTCTCTGCACTGAGCACACCTCATTTTACTGTCTCCGGTTCACTCTCAGATTCACTAAGCTTCTTCCTCGGTTATTTATGCAATATACACTGCCTCTGAGGACCTACTACAACTGCATCCAAAGTTTAGCCTGACTTTGTGTGTACTCAGATTATTTCTCTTTTACAGGGTTGTTCTCTTCAAGGTACCTTTTGCTATCTAGATCAGGTTAATGGTCAAGCAATAAGTCATTTATTCTGTAATGTTAGCAGTGTTAAAATGTACAGGCTTACCCACACAAGTGTGTTAAATACTCACAATGCACCTCATAGCACGTGGGAATGGGATATCACAAACTCATTGAGAAGACATCTGCAGGCATTTTGCCCAGATTTTATTAAAGCATTTAAATAGGTATTTCAACACCTAGCACAAGAATTTGTACAATTAGGGTGAAATTCACCACTGGGAAGAGAGCCAACATAAGACTTCTTCAATGCTCACATCCCAATTAAGTGCTTCAGAGAGTAAACAATGACCAGGTCTTATCCTGGTATCCTATCCAGGGACTAATTAGATCCTCAAGTATTAAACTGTTTATCCAAGTGAATTTTTCATCCAACTGCAAGGTATGGTATTTAAAACATGTATAGTACTGCACTGGGCTCTAGGATTGGAAGTGATTTCACTTGACTTTATGTCTACATCTCAGCAAGTCATCTAGCCTCCTTTTATTGCTAATGGAGAAAGGCCCATTCACAACATGAACTGTGAGCCCACCCAAATTTTATCCAAGCAATCAACTACACTGGTGCTTGCTTTGACAAGCAGAGGAACAAGTCAAGTGTTACAGAGATGGAGGATCAGAGAAAAAGATTAAGTTAGGATTGAGAACGTGGCCACCAGCTGATTTCTCACTGATCCTTAATTTAAGTGTTGTTTCCCTTAAACTGTTTAGCCAAACATTTTGATCTAACTCCAAAAAGTATTAAAGACAAAAGGTTAGCATGTTATCTATTCTGTAGAATTCTTTAGCTCCTCCTATATATAAAAAAAAGAGAATGGTGAGCACCTCTCCTGCATAGCCCTGTTTGCTTTAGCACAGGTCTGGGGTTTTATGCAGCTATTCCACTGCTCCCGTGGCTGCTTTGCACTATATCCCACCACTGCCACAGTAGCGTTCATGTGCATGGCCCTTTGCACAGCAGCTGTCACAGAAAGCTGAGCACACAATCACTTCTTTCTGTTTGCTCCTGTTGTTGTCGTGATTTATTAGGTACAAAGGCAGGAGACTGGCCCCGCACAAGTCGGAAATAGAGTGTTTCACCCCAAAAGGGAGTATGGGGAATGGTGGGAGAGCTACAATGACCAGGTAAGCAAACAGCAAGTGGCCTTAGGGCAGTGTGATATGTCTATGACCAAGAGGAGCAGTCCTGGGACAATGCCAGGCCAGATCCTCTGTCTGTAATTCCTGTGCATCCCATATAGTATGTTTAGAAAATAAAAAGAAAAAAGAAAACACATGGCCACTGCTGATTTCTATGTTCCATCTGACTGCCAAAAAAAACCTGCACCGTGTTCATTTGAGTGATCCGAACCACGTGTCCTGTGTGATGTTGTCGTAATATGGTGCTTTGGGGAGGAGAAACCTTACACCTGACTCATTAATCCAGTAGAGCAGATGAAGAGAGGCAGCATTCAAACTGCTCAAAAGAGTAAGCAGCTCCAGAACTCCTCTGGAATGGTGGCCCCACTACGTATTAGGTCTAATCAAAAGAGCTTTTAAAAAGAGCAGGGAAAAACTGATTGATAAAAACGTTTTCAATATGAAAATGTTGGTTCTTCTCAATCAAAATAAAAGTGCTGAGTTTTACAGTGGTTTTAAGGAAAGGTTTCAAACTCATTTTGAATAGAGTTCAGAACATCTTTTTCATAACTTTCTCCATTTCATTTAATTTAGATATTTATTTTCAATTTTGTTTTGGCCATTATATATTGCATAACATTATACACCAATGTTATAATTTTATCAAATAATATCAAATACTACATTTTTTCAGTGTTACTGGGATGGACTGTTTCAATATGGCCATTTTGATGTTTTTGTATTGAAGTATTTCAAACTGTTTAATTCTGTGAAATACTTGGAGATTTCAGCTATTCACCTCATTTTGAGTGCAGTCAGATTTCCAAATGTTGAACTCTCCCATAGGACAGAAAATCCATTTCTCCAGACATCTCCATTAATAAATGAATAAGCCGCATGTGTCACAGATGGTTATAAATCTTTCATGAAACAATACTCTTAATAAGCATTGTATCATTGTGTTACATTCTACTACAAGTTAGAAGCACTTTGTTTGCCATTTATTAAAAGATCTACTCATTCCTTATCGACCCCTGTAAGGTATTTATAAATGTAACCTTAGAGCACAGCATGACCAAATTATACCTTTACTTTTCCCAAGTGTTACATCACAGGTGAATTTTATCATTCCAGGAGGGTGTTCAGTGAAACACTTGCGCAGTGATATGTTCCCCTTGAGTACAACAATATTCACTCATGTACATAAGGCTATCAACTATAACGCCACATAGCACACACCTGGGGGACTCCTGATGTTTAAGTAACATCAGGAACATTCGTCGCTGAGTGTTGTACAAAATGTATACACGCCTGTTATTTTTTGTCAGCTGGGATTCTGTTTCTTGTCTGTGTGTTGTCTGGATTTTTTTTTTTTCCTACATTGCATTGCCTTCAGTGATATTTATTCTTCATTTAAAAGCTATCTGGAGTCACTATATAAGAGAATTTTGAAGAGAAGAAAAGTACATGTAAATGTCAAACTACTGTATTTTGTTGTACAATATTCAGCTCTGTTTTGCCTGGCCATATATATCACTTGAAAAACTTCTTTTTTATATTTTATATCTTCACAGTGAAGAATCTGTTTGCATTCCAGACTGTAATCGATCTGAGTCAAGTAGAAAGGAGAAAAAGGTTCCTGTTAAAGAGGATGCCCTAACAGTCAAAAAGACTGGAAACTGTGTCAGTCTAATAGTTCCACAGCAAGACTGTCAGCTGCAAGACCTACTCAAACAGTTAAGAACACCTGCTGCTTAACAGAGAGTGCGATTGCATTTGATGGCTGTGTTTTGTTGTCTCCAGCCACAGTGTCCTGGCCAGTGGTCCTTGTCAAGTTTCATGACCTAAGTAGAGTTGCCACTGAATAGCCTGGGAACCTCCCAGAGAGAATGTAGGTGTTGCAGAAAGGAAAGTAGGTGCCATTCTCCTGTCTCAGCATCAGACCAGTGCTAGAAGTCACTGGGATGAAGTGCAGATGGAAAAAGACAAATGCAGGGGTCTGACCGTTTGTGAACAATGAAAAAATCTCATCATCTCATGGGACGAAGAGGTCCCATGATACTGACCAAATCCCACTTACATCCTTTCCGTCTAAAAAATGCTGTGCAATTTCATACTCAGCAGTATTGTTCAGCTCATGTTCTAAAATCCCTCGTGCAATGTTATTTTTGTGTTCCAACCCTAGTGTGGATATTTTTCACATCAGGGCCTAACTATCATTGTATATTAGTCTTACAAATGGCTTGGGATTTTTCAAGATGAAAAGTGACATAAAAATAGCTGTAATGGGTACACTGTATGATGGTTTGTAAGGTTATTTCTGATTAAGAGAAGTTACCACATCCTGCATCACCTGTGAGCATCATTCACATATATCTGATAAAATCAATTATGGAATGGGATGTTTTATGGGGCTTTCACAAAGCAGGCATCACAACATCTTTTTTTTTTTTTTTTCATTTCTTGCATCATATTTGCATTTCTGATTTGATTAAATGCAATGAATAAGAAACTGCTTAATAATTCACAAGAGCAATTTTTCTGCTGGTAAGTCCCATGTGCATAAATACCTCTGTAATTATTTATGAGGCATGCCAAACACCTGAAATTCCTCCAATTGTATGCTCTTTGCAGAGGATAGAATTCAAATCAACCTTTGACTCTGGAGGTACAACTGGGAGAGTTAATTCTTTCTTTTGTTTTGGTTTTTTTTCCTTGTGCACTGCTTGTGCTCCTGATTTCAGGGTTGGGTAAGCTGATGGTTTCTATTTTTCCCAGTTTCCATTTCACATCTTTAGCAAATTATCAATGAAAAAATGAAAAAACATGTTGACTAAGCAACGTTGAAAGCATCTTAAAGCTTTGTGCATCAGGAAGCAGAACTCACAGTTCAAGAGGTATCATTGTCCACTCTCCACCCTGTGAATAGGATGCTCCAGCGTAGCAGAGATGTGCTCAGACATGCCTGCGGTGACATTTTTCACACGAAAAGCAAAACCCAGCAGTAGCTGCCTTAATTAACAATTGCAATGAGGTCACAGTAATAGAGAAAAGAAGTTACATCTGGTATCAAAATCATTTTTGCATTCTGGGTTATGATAATAGGTGTCCTAGAAATGTTTCATTCGGATACCAGACACTTCATTTCCCATTCTAACCTGAAACAGCTGCCAGCATTAGTGTCGCTGGTGGCTGCGCTGGGAGGTCATTGGCAAAGTTTCTGTCCATCAGCTCTTTCTCACTTTGTAGTTTCTTTCATCCTTATAGATTAAAGTCATTCATATAAATGGCAGCTGTGATTTTCATGAGGAAAGGAGGTATCAACAGATTACAGTTCTTGGAGTAATATAAATAAATGTCTTTGCTGTTGTTAACAGAAAACAACTCTCTTTGCAAAATAATTGCAAAATATGTTGTTTACTTCTAGAACTCAGGACAGGACAAAATGAATTATTGCCCTGTATCATTCTTCTTTTGTGTTTCCTTGTTATTTATTTCCATAGAACAAGCAACATGGAAATAATTTAACCTAAATGACTTGTGTGATGTATCACTAGCAGACTATGTGTGTGGCAGAATTGGCTTTCACCCAGGGAAACAATTATATAGGCATGTAGAGGAGTCCTTAAAAGCTATTCAAAATGGCAACAACGTAAACCATTACAGTGGTAGAACTAACCTAGTTTAGACACCTTACAGTTCTGCGTCCAGTTTTAGCCAGTCATCCAGGCTGTCCTACAGTCCTAGGAGAAACTATGACTTTTTCATATAGGTATACTGGAGTTCGCCACTTTTACTTCATTTCTGTGTTTTTAGCATGGTGCAAGGCATTTGCATTCTCCCAAGGATGAAGAACTTGGGTGACTACAAGCAACATGTATATTGATTTGAGATTGGCTCTAGTGACAAGACTAGAGAAACAAAATGCACATGCGCCCGTGCTCGCATGCATCACAGGCACACACACAGATCACCCCTTATGAAGAGTCAGTTTTTAATTAAATCTACAGATAGCACACAAATCCTTTTCAGGCAGAGTAATTATATCATTGAGTCTTTAATAAGGTTTCAGCAGAGGACTCTAAAAGGACAACAGCTTCTTGCTATTTATTTTGAATAACAAGAGTTCTCCTTGGCAGAAAGTTGTATGGACTAAATTAAGTACAGATGTTTATCCTGCTTACCATTGCCAGCTGCTTCTGTGGATAAGACAGAAGGACTTCTCCCTTAAAGACAGGAGAAGACTGTCCTTAAGAAACAGGCTTGGTTTGCACAGTGTTGGAGCAATAACTTAACTATGTCAGCTTCTTAAAAACCAAGATATTGCTTCAATTTTGAATGCAACACTTTACTTCAGCCGTTGAAACATCTAAGCATAACTTTTCTGCCAATTTTAGCTCAATAAAATTTAGACCAGTGTTCTGAAATATGAACTTTCATGCATGGACTAATCAATTAAAGAATTTGAAATCATTCCTTATTATATTGATGTGAGGACAGGTTGCAAACAGATCATACAGGTCTCCATCAAGTTATTGTCCAGTATCTGTTTTCAGTCGTATCATTTCAAATCTGGAATCAGATACTGGYATTGGTATGTGATAGAGAACAAAAACTCCCTTAAATTTTTGTTTTAATCTCTATTGATTCCCCTTGCATTCTGGTTTCCACTGGTGAATAATACTGTGTAGCTATGCATTCTAAGCTTTCTTAGAAAATAATAAATTCCATCATTTTAAACTGATTTTCCTATTTCATTTAAAGATATTAACAGGAGAGTAAGTGACTTATTTTCAAATTACATATGCTTTCAGTAACTGTCCCACTCATCATCAGAATTAATTTTAGCAACTTCAGGTAATTAATGGGAATGGCACCCTTGCTAAAATATGAGAGTTTTCAGCTGCTGTGACTGTCAATTCCTCTTCCCGTTTTTCATTTCTTTTGCATTTTGAAGGCCCTCACAAAACACACTTGCTTTAATAGCATCTGGCTAAAGAAACCCTGGTAGCAGAGCTATGCACCATCTCATAGATAATCATACCAAAGAGCAAGAAATGCTGAAACAAAACTTCTGCTACCTCAACCAAAACAAAGGACAAAGTGATCTATTCTAGACAGTAAAAAAAAAAAAAATGTGTAAGTAATTTCTTAACACCTAAGTGGATAAAAAGCAGTTAATATCCCTTATGAATACAGAACAAAGCCCTAAAGACAAAACTTAAGTGACTCTAAAAACATTAAGTAAGGAAAGAAAATGAGAAACAACACTAATTGCTATTCTGTCAGCAAGTGGACAACTGTAGAGGAAATATTTGAAATATCAGAGACTTCAAAAGCGCTCTCGTTTATACCACTTTCATTTCTTGTACATATGATATCATGGTGGGTCTAGCAGGCTGGGAAAAAGCCTAGCTATCGAAATCAAAGCAGGTTTTAGTAAAGAGACTGGAGAGACCATTAGTATGACTGGTTCTGAGGAAATCCCTCTCATACATAAAACTGAACATAATTAACCTATGGTGAAAGAAAACAAAAAATTTGCCATGCAAAAGGTTTTGTTTTACCAAAAAAAAAAAAAAGTATTTTGCTAACATTTTGGTTTGGAAATTATGTCACTGATTGATTGATTGGAGGTTGCTGTTCTCCAGATATGATCTGTACTCTGCTCTGCTCTACTCAGTGCAATGTGCCAGCAGAAAAGCAGAGTGGGGTAGAAAAATGTGTATTCAGCCCAACTTAGCAGTGGAATTCCTTTGGGAGCTCAAAAGTGTAATTCTGCTGTTCTCATGTGAGGGAGCCAAAATCTGTTTGCAAGAAAACTAAAAAACTTAATGTTTCCCACCATCAAAGGGTCATGGCAGAGCTGGGCATAATAAATGTAAACAATTCCATTAGTAGACATCATAGTCTATGTCTCCGATCTATCTTTATTTCTCCATTTTTAAATTGTGTGCATTGCAGTGGTTTCCAGTTAACTTGACAGAGTAGCAATATGCAGTTAGAGCAGAATTGTAAAGTACTATCACTGGAATTTACCCATAACCTAGCTTCATACCAATATATGAAAACAAGTGGTGCTCCTTTCACAGAGGTGATAAATGATTGCACACCATAGTCCAGTGTTGACTTTGTAGTAAGTAAGTGCAGCATGATAAAAGAGGATGATACATTCCTGAGATGATAATTCCAAATATTGCTGGGCAAACTACTAGGATTTTAACTATAGGGTTCATTCCTTACTGATAAATTGCTGCTGGCTTCCTATTCAGTTTTTTATATCAAGGAATTTGCAATGAATAATGGTCAAGTCTTTCAGGTTTTTGGACAAAATTTACATCAAACAGCCACTGGGTCTCCTTTAGAGCCCTAGGATCTCCACTCTTGGGCACAGCTCAAATTCAGTAAATGAGTGCATCAGCCAAGACTGACCCAAAACCAAACTGGGATTCAGGGGGGCTRGTGACAGCTGCTCCATGGAAAATTTAATGGCCAGCTGGCCTTGCCCAGGGCTGGACACATCCCCACATTTCATCCTTTTGTTTTCGCCAGGCTCCTCAGCCTCATACCCCTCCTTAATAATTGTCTCCTGAACAGTGACCAGGRAGGGAATGACATGTTCCCTTCACAACCTCTTACAATCAGACCTTCAGTCAACTGAAAATGTCTACGTTCATTTAGTGCTCATGTACAAACTCAAAGCCGTAGGGTTTGAACATCTGTACTAAGCCAGTGCCTGAAGTCAGGAGGGGTGCTAGAATATACCTCTTTCTTCAGGCAAGTGTTTCTATTTGCATTGGCTAATCCTTCATGTTAATGGCATTTATTTAGCCTCTGTGGCAGGCAGGTCTTTCACAGACCCCTCTGAGCTCTAAAYTCAGCAGCAGTTAAGAGACCCCACCAGGTAGGACACCCAGGACTGGAACTAGGCCTTCTCTTTCTGCCAGATCAAGGTTAAGAGTGCCAGGTCACCCAGCCTGCCAGTCCAGCTCAAACTCAGCAGGAGCTGGGAGGAGGTCTCATGGTCATCATATCAGAACTAGAGGCAAGATCTCGCCTCCCAGAGGATCCAAATCCTGCTCCTGCTGCTGGCACTGAGCTCCCTCTGAGCTCAGGACTCAGCATGACTAAGAAGCCAGGACTCTCAAACAGTTCTTAACACCCACTGAGTACCAGTGAAAGGAGCACRCGATCCTGAGAGGCAACAGTTTTCCTCTGGAAGACGTTAGTCCCAGCTTCCGTTCAGCTCAGAAGCACATCCACAGAGATGCAAAGAGTCAAAGTGATCAGTGCTACAGGTTAGATTTTGCTTTTCYTGCTTGCTCTGATTGAGGTACAGCAAAAGAAAGGGATTGTCTGAACAGCAAGTTACAAGCCACCAGCTGTTCTGCCTGGCATTTTGAGGGTAGGTGCATAACAGTTAACTTCCAAGGTCCAGATGACAGCCTGGTGATTACTGCAGCAGAGGGGTGAGCCCTTATATACTCATACAGATCATCTCCCAGTCTCGCCTCTCTTAAAATATCCACTGGTTTACGTTGTGTTCGTCTGCTGGATTCTGTCACGCTGCTTTTGAAGGGGAAAGCTGTTGGTGTACGTTGTGTTACATGATCCATCGTAATTCCATGCAATGTAATCATGGATGTGAACCCACAAGAAAGTTTTGTTTACATTCAGCACACAACTTTTTTTTTAGATGACTGGAAGAGCTATTAAACTGGTAGTGTGTGGCAAGCCTCCACACGAAGGCTGGTATAAAGTCATCTGTGTTTAGTAAACTATGTGTCTTGCAAACTGTTACACAGCAGGCTAACATGTGTGAGTGTATCTATTTCAGGCTTAAAAAGCAAACAAACAAAAAAACAAATTTGTGATACTCTGCCAGGGTCTCCAATGTGGTTGTCTTTTGAAAAATCCTAAATGGCTGTAGCAAATGTTTTGGAAACCAAAGTGAATTGTTTAAAGTTCTGTTGCATTTTATATATAAATCACACTTATTTGTTTGTGGAGACTATGTTTTTCCTGTTGACATCATTTCAGAGTCATTGTCTGTTTCAGCTAAGAAATATTTCTAATGGTCTTTCTTAATCCCAAGAAATACAGGTTAATGTATGTATTTACCAGCTCATCAGCCTAAGGAAGATATAAAAGGAAAGGAGTGGTTTCATACTATGTGTTCATAAGTGCCTTAGCTGGCTTTCTTTAGGTGGCAAGAGGAGAAAAATAAGCAATTTTGATAAAAAGCAGGGTATGATGGGATCTGAAGAGAAATTACCCTAAGAGGACTCATTTTGCAGGAGAGTGGAGCAAAATGTTTACTGCTGTCTCCAAACTCAAGTCACTATGGTATAGCTTGTCCATTATTTCTTACAAGGAATATAGTTTTATTCTCTGAGTTGACCTGCAATTAAAAAAAATAATTTCTTTAAGCTAGTGGTGGCTAACTCACCAAGTACCTTGATGAAGAAGAGGTCACCCATTAGAAGCGTCTCTCCACCCACAACCAGTATAGCCCCTTTCTGAGTATTGCTCCAGTACATCCAAGTACTGGGATATAAACAGATTTTTTTCCCAGCCTTAACAGACTATACGTCTCCATCTCCCAATATACACCCCCTACGCCCCGTACCAGGAATCCATGGCCATCACCCTACAACAAGCTCCTTACCACTGAATGCTCCCAGGCCAGCCTACATACCTGCCCCCTGCAACCCAGCCAGTCCAGGTCTCTCATCCATTCCCTTCAGTCGTTTACCTCTTTCTCACTCTTCCATGCATCCCTCAGTCCCACAGCCCCTCTTCCTGACACCAGTCCAACAGAAGGGAAACCATCAAGCTGCTCCCTCCCCCAAGATGGACACTGCCTATATCCCGAGAGCAGCAACAGAGGCGTCAGCAGTGGCCATGAACTAGCACAGAGTAGGTCATGGCTAGATGCACAAATGGCCTGTGAAATGAGCTGGCACACTCTGCTTGTTTTCCTAGAACATATAGGTATAAATTATAGACATAGATATATTGCAATAGATAGATATAGATGAAATTACAGTCAGCTTTATGATGCATATAAGCTCTGGGACACCACATACCCATGGTATAGATACAGTGATTACATTTTTAACTTTGATGCAAGTTACCATCTTATCTCATTTCTGTTTCCAGCTCTAATGGGAAATCAGTTTCCTGGGCCCAGAATGAGAAAAGCAGCAGAGGAGCACACCTTTGGCAGCGGCTGTCAATCCACATCAACAAAAAAGAGAATCCAAATCAAACTGCAGTGATCAAGCCTTTTTCTAAAAGCACAGATAGTAGCCGACATAGTAGCAGCGCTACATTTCCTGAGGCCAGTGCCAAAACGCTTTACGACGTTTCGGAAGCAGAAGAGCAATACCCAGCTCAGTACCGACCGCAGACTCCCTCGCCTATCAGCACCTTGAGCCACAGAACTGCCTCCGTTAGCCGAACAGAAGATGATGCCCCTACCTTCCAATCAGAGCCTCCTCAGCGAAGTAGCTCCTCTCAAGGCTCCCTCATGGAGCAGATCAGTAGCGTGGTTACTCGCTTTACAGCCAACATCAGTGAGCTGAACTCTATGATGCTTTCAACAGCCACGCCAGGGACAATGGTGGCCACTCCTCTTTGCTCTTCATACCTGATCCCACGAGAAATCCAGCTCCCTACGACAATGACCACATTTGCAGAGATCCAACCACTTCCTGCCATTGAAGTCAATGGCGCTTCGCAGTCAGCTAGGAAACCTTCAAATGGCAGTGTCAAAGAAGGCACTTCAGAGACCCCATCAGCCAAGCAAGACCTTGAGGAGTTGGTAGCTTTAACTCCTCCTTCTCCTTTTAGAGACTCCATCGATTCTGGAAGTGCATCTCCCAGCTCTCCGGTTTCTGAATCAGCTCTCTGTATCCCGTCCTCCCCGAAGTATGACACGCTCCTCATCAGAGATTATACTCAAAGTTCTTCTTCGCTGTGAATGTAGTTCAAGACAACATTGGATCTCAACAACTACAAACAAGTAGTGAGGGGACAACCAAGCCTTCAAGATCTCCAGTGTTTAYGCAGATAGAGTGAGAGGCATTGGGTCATCTTGTGAGAAACGGAGAGGAAGAAGAGGAATTACTTAAGAAGTGGAAACATCAGATTAATTATGCTGTTTTAAAGACAAAATTACTCTTGGCAGATTATCGTGGCCTTAAAAAAACATGGGCTTTTCAGAAACACTGAATCTATTTTTGAGGGCTTATAAGGAGTCTGTTAAATCAGTTACATACCAAGTGCTTTGCTTTAGTATTACAATGAACCGTGTGTACAATATACAGGGCAGGGGGGAAACTAGATTGTAAACAACTGTACAATGGTTTGTTTGTTTACTCTGATTCCTTACCCAGAAGTGAACCTTGATCTTTTATCAAGAATAGAAGACCAAACATTGAATGTACATTTTCTAACAGACTCAAATGTGGGACCAAGCTGTCAAGCTTTCTTTCTTTTTTTTTCTATGAAGATCTCAAAAAGCAGTAATGTATGTTCAATAACTACCAAACTTTTTGCTGAAGCATATTGTGTCCGTGATACRTTACACGTGGATAACACTAAGCTGAGGCTTTGCAGTGAGTGACTGCAATATGGAGGGCTTTACAAGTGACTTCTCAACCTACACATTTGTTTATGAAATTCTCTTCTATCAGTATCAAAAATTTGATTTGTTAACATTGGATTCACCTTCACAGCAAAAACCCCAAGGAAGATTTCCTGACTATTTCACCATGTTGCCAACTAATAATGAAGTAGCAAAAAAATATTTTCTGGAGTACTGTTTTGTAATTCCCTTATCAGGGCAAGTTGTTGAGGTGAATATTCTCTTTCTAGCAGCACTACCAAGCTATATTATAGCCGCACTCCCTACTGAAATTAACACATTTTTATGGACGTTCTTGTGCTAACACTACCAGTTAAAATACTTATTTGGGCTCCCATAGTCTTTGCTTGTAAGAAACAGGTAAACACCCTAAGGATTTTCTCTATACTTTGAATGACAGAATTCTAGGAGACCAATCTGGATTATGATGAATGCTAACTGTCAGTGGAAAGGTTGTCATAATCATAATTTATATATAGGGAAAAAAACCCCTGTGTCAAAATCTGCTTAGAGGCGATTTAGCTACTCTTTAATAAGCAACAATTTTAACTTTATTTAGCTGCTGATGCCTTGCAGCTATGAACTGTGACAAAAAAAAAAAAAAAAAAAAAAAGAAAAAATACTTTCAAAGCAATACAGAGTAAAGGTTAAAACAGAGAAGACCTAATGACATATGAACCAACAGAGTCTTTCTTTGTTTCTTAGCAACTCACAGAAAAAGCAAGGGGATTCCTCCTATTTTTTTCCTATATCAAGGTAGTACAGTTTAGTGCACTTCATACTGTCACAGCACTTTTTTAATACAGGCAGGGAAGAGTTTTAAAGTTTGAATAGAAGCTAAATAATTTTTGATAGGTGTAGTTACATAGAACTTGTAATTCAGGCCCTAAACGCACACTGTATTGGCTCTCTCCTTCATGACACGGCTGTCCTCAGGTGCCAAACTTTTATGGGTTTGTTTTATTTTATTTAAGAATAGTATGAAGTGGTGAGTGATGTACTTCAATTCAAAGTTGAGTTGATGTAGCCTTATATAGAAGACAGCATCATGGAAGGGAGCCTTGAAATAAGGCTGCTATGTTTCATTTTCAAAACCTTTAGATCTTATTTCTTCAAAGATAACAAATATTTTGCAATCAAAATTCATACCCCCTTTTTCTCCCCCATGTCCAAAATAATAAATATTTGAGCAAAGAAGAAAAAAAAAAAAAAAAGAAAGCAATTCACATACTTTAGCAAAGAGCATTTTCTATTCCTTTGGGAAGCTAGTTTCACCATTATGTGCTGCACTCCAATTTGCTGCTCAACAACATTAAAAAAAAAAGTAATAGATGACTGAATCCAGGCTAACACCTCACAGAGATACTCTAGTGACTCTSTACATCCTGCACAAGGCAGTGTTATCCAACAGCAATCTGTGGGCATGCTTATTTTGCCAGGTACAGTTGCTTACTAGCTATGCCTGTAGCATGAACCGKCAGGTCACAAAACAGCTCTATTCCAGAAGGCGGGTAGATACACCAAGTCATGACTGTAGGTCCTTGTTGCTTATATGTAGTTCTTGCCTCCTCACATGACTGATTAGCACAGACTCAGTTCTGTGTAGCTGTACGGTTTCCAGGCCAGAGCTTGGTTTTGCCCTCCTGGTTCACAGTATTAGCATGTTTCATCATTCCCTAGCTGCCCAGGTCTTTAGGAGAAAGCGTCTTCTTTCACAGGTTACAACCCATGTTTAAGGGAAGGGCATATCCAACCAGTCTGTGACGCAAACATTCTCATTTAGGGAGTCTAGACCACTTAAATGTTGTTCATGGAAGACTTATATGATAATATATGTTTCCCATCAGTGCAATATTGTTTTGATATATACAGAGCGTACTGAGATAATTAATGTGAATTTCAAAGGGATTCTATTACTATCTGTTCTCTTATACTTTAAGCTGTTGACCAGTGTCCTTACTAGAACATTCTCCACCTTGATCTTTACCTAGCCCTTTAGGTTCCCATTTCCGTAGTCTTTTCTTGTGTTGGTGGACACTTAATATTAACATATTCCTGCTAATATCTGTGGGCTTCACCGCACTATGAAATAATCAACAGTGGAAATACGGATTATACAGACAGACATAAAAATCTTTTCTTAAAGATAAAATTAGTAAAAAGGAGTGAGAAGCAGAAACTGTCAAACCATGACTCAGCATAAATATACCTCTTCTGCTCCCAAATTGCAATTCTGCACAATCCTGGCCATAGCTATTGCTCAAAGCTTCTTGACAACTTTCACATATATTGCCAAGATGATATATGTATGCATGTGCGTGCGCACGTGCGCACACACACACATACAAAACCCTCAATCTAACACCTGAATACATGTTTTAAGAGGCTAAAACCCTAATGTTACACAACCCAAATTTTAAACACTTTTGCTCACTCTCACTTTGGGAGGAGTCATGCATCTTTTGTATATCCATTAGCCACAGTAGAAATTTTAATTGCACAAGGAACCAAGGATGGACCTTGCTGAGATTTTACCTCCCTGTTGTCAGTCTATCTTTAATGAAAGATAGGTCAGCCTTAGTGGCATTTAAAGAAGTCAGAATCCATTTTAATTGTACAGGCTGGAATGTGCCAATGTCACCTTGTATGATATGTTTGTATTTCAACAAAGGGAGGAAAGTTTTTTTGGGGAAGAAGATAACAATTATGTAATGACTGTAGTAGTAATTCAAAGGAGCCCAGTGGGAGATTTGCAAGACTGGAAAGTCCTTTGATAGAAGCCAGTGGGTTTGACACAAGAAAAAAGAAAATTATGAAGGACAGACATTATGATTTCATTATGCTGTTTGTACGCTAGTCTCTGTTTAGGACATTAAGATATAAAAGCAAGGTTTTTCAGACATAAAAGCAAAGGTTACAATCATGAACACTTTCCAATCTAACTAAAGAATGTGCAAGTACCAACTGAATGGCTTGAAATTTCATTTCAATTTAGTGCTGCTGCCAGAAAGGGAATTAAAGGAGTTGAAACTATTGTCATTCTTGACCACAGGGACCTCGGAAAATCACTTGTTTCTTTTGTGCTTGAGGCCAACCCTGAAGAGTGAAGGTGTAACCACCTGTGGAATCTGTGCTTTTGAAATAAAGTGAATCTGGCAGGCCAGTTGGGAAGAAATGTTAGCAATACTGAAGAAGAACTGTGTTTTTTAATTGGCTCTGAAGAATAATTGCATGACTTTGGAGATGTGCTTCCTTGTACTTCTATCTGAACATTTGGTGCCTAGACTCATACAGATACCTTAGACCAGAGATTTTTAGACCACGATCCACAAAGCACTTGTTGATGTTTTATGGGAGGCTGGTTGATCACAAGGTGCTGGCTTCTTCCATTGATTTCCAGCTACAAAAGCAAATTAAAAGTTAAATGCTAATTAAAAATTAACTTTTAAAAGTTTTAAAAGCAAAAAAAAAAATGTTAGCTTGCTTGGATGTTTATTCAGTTGCTGTGTTTGCAAAAAGAAAACTTTGTGATCAAAACTGGGAGAATAAGATCTCCAAAGAGAGTAAATGGGAAGGCAAATCTGTGATTCAGACTCTGGATGATAGTGGAGTTCACCTGGGGATGTTTTCTTTAGAAAGACCAAGACAAGACTGAAAGACAGCAGAGCTGTGGGTGTAAATTCTGTACAGGAAAGTGTGCAACTTTGCTATTCTGCTTAATACATTATTTATGAGGTGAGAGGAAAAAACATGACAGCAACAGACAGCATACAAAAAATGTCGGGTCCTTAGGGAAATGAGAGCACTGTGCTCAGGATTAATAATGTGACCATGACTTTTTTATTGTATTGGAGACCGCTGTTAGGGCTGACCCAAAAAAGGACTTTGGTGCCTAAAGTTAGGATTTCAGCAGAATTTAATACCTACATTTAAAACTCGATTTTAAAACCACTATTCAACTGCCACTTTACTCAGGCATCTAGCATTGTATGTCTGCGTATGCTCAGAACTACCYTGATCTTGACACTTCTTTGCACCTAACTCATGCTAAAACCCATCAGGGATCCAGAAAACAGAGGTTCCTAGGTTAAATCCCTGTATATCCCATAAGAGAGTACACAGAGTGCACAGCACATAGACCAACAGGATCATACTCCCTACAAAATAAAGTAGAAATCATCCTTTGTTTTAAGTCTGTAGGTCTGGTTATGCTGCTGTTTTTATAATAGCCTTGAGGTTAGAGCAGTCAGGCAGAAGGCAAGAGACCTAAATTCAGACCCAACCATTGCCAGAGGTGATTGAAATCTTCCTTCCGGCTGGAAAGTGCTCTAATGACTCTGTGTTGGGGCACCCTCTGTTCATCTCACTAAGGTAACTTCACAAGATAGAAACAAATTCAAGAGTCCCAGAGTAGAAAAGGAACAGCTACTCTGCACCCTGATAGGACATACACTTGATATAATTAAGGATGGTATGTGACCATTTAATATAAAATACTTTAAAAATCTCGGGAGCAGGAACCAGGTGACTATTTTAACTACAAAGAAGTGGAGACAACATTTTTTCTGTGCTATGTATTGGCTCAAAAAAACCTTAGATACTTCCCTGAAAAGTGCTTTAGTCACAGGAGGGGAGGACGTGCCCTTCCTTACCTCTGTGTCTGCAGCCACCTCGTCTTCCATCTGGAGTTCTCAGACCCTTCCGTGGAAAGGGAGAGTCTGAGTCTTCTTGGATAGGTGAAGGAATTAAACCTGGGCTTCCCACTTCTCTGAGACTGCAGAAAAAAGGGACTCATTTCATTTTCCTCCAGCCATCTTTTACAAAGGTCACCCATCTTTGAAACAAAAATTATAGCCATGTCCAGAAATGGRTCCCAGTTGAAAATTAGTATTTTTCTGTGCATTGCATTTCCATACTGGCTCGAGTAATCTCAGACAACTCTTTCCTTGTTGCATTGCTTTCCTGGGCACCCAACTCTTCTCACAAACTTCACAGTAAGGTTAGACATTTAACAAAGGGTTCTGGCCTCCACACTAGAGCCAAATAGTATAAAAAAATAGGTATTACACTGCATAACTTTAAGTGCTGAAGTCCTTTACTGGCATTGGCCCTTAACCTATTGAGGTCAATGGAATCACTCCGGATTAATATCCGTGTAAAGAAAATCAAAGTTTGATAGTGGCCAACCAAGTCTACATCTTGGCTATTTGCTTCAGCAGAGAATGATAACGACAGGATGTTCTTCCCACTTTCTTTTGAATCAAACAGCAGATGTATTTTATTAGGTTCATTCTTGAAGCAACTTGCTAGGCTTGGTGAATAGTACCTTCCCGCCATTCTTCTTTATCATTGCTACTCTAGCAGGTATCCCAATGGGAAAATCGTACTTTGACTAAATGTGTTAAGGGATGTGAGAGAACATGTCCAAAAATAAGAAACAAGTCACAGTTCTCTGGCAGTTTCATGAATCTCATAAAAGGAAGTCAATACTCTTCATGAACAAGAAAATAATTCATCTGCTACCCATTTCAGTGTGCACTGCATGTATAAAAGACTTCAGTTGAATTTATCCGAATTCACTTTTTTTGCTACGGTTTATTATTATACCCTCTGTTCAAATCTCTGCAATTGCCACTTACAATTTTATACTGTGAAAAGGAAAAAAGATACAGACCAGTGAAGCATAAAGGTAAGTAAAAAATTCATCTAGGCGATGAATTGGTTTATATGGCTGGGTTTGTCTCATCTGAGTAATGACAGTACAAACAAAAAATAATCATTAAGTCACTCGATCTGCCAAATGGGAACAAATATACTATGTATATTACATGTACTAATAGGATTATATGGCAGCTGCTGGTGGTATTTGTAATTAGAAATCTATATAGAATATAGATGTTTTAGAGAGACGGTGCCAATTCTAAAAGATTTGTGTGGGCTACAAGTGCTTGTAATTATTTTTTTTAATTTGCTAATAACTTATGAACAACTGGTTTCAAACATTCTGTGAGCGTTTGTTCTTTTTTATGTTGTTGCTGCTTATAATATTAAAAAATAGAGAATGTAAAGTTATTATTTTGATGTGAACTGAAAATGATTTTTCACAAAATTTAACATTTTTATCAGCTTTGGTTTTGCTTTCTACCTGTACAAATGTAATTTATTTTAGCATTGAAGAATACATTTGCTTGTTTCTCGATTGTCTACATCATGTTATAGTTGGTGTTTATGTAGAGTCAGGTACTTTTTGAACAGTATTAAAAAAATTCTGTGATATGACTGAAAACTGGATTTTTTTTCTCTGAAATACTTACAGCTATGTTTTCAGTGCATTTTTCTGCAAACCAGGTGTGCCTATACACAAACTCTTCAATGATAATCTTTCTCTGTCTCTCTCTCTCTCCTCCCCCCTGTTGTTTTAAAGGATTAACTTCACATTGATAAATAATAGTTACATGCCATTCTAGKATAGTTTGATCTTTCTCTTTCGAAAAAAACACAATCATCTCATTGATGAGGCATATATGGATTTTCAAGTTGAGAGGAAATAGTATAATAATCTAGTCTCAAACAACAGAAAACAAAGCTGTTCAACTGAGAATTCCTATATCAAAGTGTTATTTTTATAGTTGTTGTAAGAAACCACATTACTCCTACCATTGCAGGTGCATACCTAATCTTGAATTGCAAACAGAACATTTGAGAAAATTTTCTATATCCTTTAATAATTTGGTTTCTAGTGCTCTGCCATTGTCACCACTAGAAATCAATGCTTTACCTCAAGTCTGGCTACATTCTGTTTCCAACCAATAGATTTTGTTTTACTTTCCCTGCTAAATGGAACAAAACAAAACAAAACAAAACAAAAAACCTCCAACAATCCCCCCCCCAAAAAAACCCCAACTTTCCTATTTAGAAATCCTCTCCATCCCATTCCAAAATCTGGTCTTACTTAGACTGGCATGAATCTGGAATAATTGCACTGCATGCAGTGAAGCAGCAGAATGTGAACTGCAGGCCTCAGATAAAAGACTATCATACACACTATTTTCTAAACACGTCTCCAGAGAGACTGCTGATTTGTTTTATTTGCTGTTAAAGAATTAAGGGGAATAATTTCATAACACAGTGGTAGGTAAAGTGCCCATCTCCAGCTAAAAATAATGTGAATTCACATCGTGTCTTTGAACCATCTAAAAGTCCACATCCCAAAGTAAATTCTTTCAGTGCAGAATTCCACAACAGTTGTTTCAGCAAAACTTGAATCACTTTAGACTCAGATTTAACTAACTGTGTAGATACATCACTGATGAATCTGGAGAGGAAGATGCAAAGAGGACATGGACTTCTAAGAATCTCAGTCTAAGACTGAGAGGACAAGATTGGCTTCCAAGGACAAAAAAACACTACAGGGTGTTCACGAACTAAGGCATCAATGTCAAGCTTACAAATGAAATGCCAGCAAGGCAAAATACGAAAAGGAGATGTCCTGTATCTACGTAGAAAGAATAAAAGTAGCATATGGAATATTGAGATAAATTGACTAAGACAAATACGGAAAAGGACACCAAAACCAAAAATTCGACTGTATTAGAAGTGCTTGCTGAGGTATTACTAGAAGAGTAATCATGAGACTATGAATTTAGGAAGCAACTAAAGAGGCCAATGCAACTCTGAAGGCTCGCCTGAAGGTAGACCGGTCAAAAGTGCTAAGTAGCACGTTGCCATGAAGCAGATTGCGGATGGGAGAGCATTAAAGAGCAGGAGACAAATCCTATAATGATCTTAATAAGGTCACTGGATTTCCATGCCAATGTCATACTGAAATCCTGCCACAAGCTATAAACTGTGTGAGATGCCAATATTTCCTTCCAGATTAACCTGTCCCCTTTCCTCTTCTGAGTCTTTTTCTTTATTATTTTCTGACCAGAAAGATGCTGGACAGTTAGATAATTGCCATAGGAAAATCTGGCATCAAGTTAGTGTAGCAAAGTTGAAAACACAAAGACTTGCCACATTCTTGTTTGGGAAGATAAGGCTGGCAATCATTGCCCATATATGAATACCAAATGTCAGAAAGCGTTCAGCCAAACAGCAGGCTTCACCAAGCTCCATCTTAAAGCAATATAATAGAGTGCCTTGGCTTGTGCCACTTACAGTTTATCCCAGCTGCCTTCCAAATAGCCCTGGGAGGCTTGGAATGATGACTTCATTAGGTTACAAACTACCCGGCTTCTTGGTTGCACTGCTGCTCCAACAGCAAACAGCATCTGTTCAGGCTGGGGAAAAGCATAATGATAGCCCAGATATAACAAGACATGTATGTCTCCAGTGAATTAAAACCCCCTAACCACAGATGAAAATCCATAATTGAACACAGCTACAGAGAAGTCACGTCTGCTGCAAATACCCACAGAAATAAAGGGGAGCTCATCGGGCAATGACAGCTTGAATTCAGTCCAAAAGGTTCACATTTCTTGCACCATGTGGCAAAACTTTGCCTGTAGCTTTGTTAAAACAGGCTGAATGCCACAGGAAAGGAAAGAAGTCATATAGGATTGCACAGAAAAGGCCAACTTTGCTGTGATGGATTACATGAAAATATAGGAATTATTTTTTGCTCTATTATTCCTCAGTTATCTGTTGATGACAGACCATGGGATAGTGAGTTTTTAATTCCTTCATCATCCTTTCACTACCCCAAGCAGACAACAAATTCACAACATGATAACCAACAGGGGATGTTCGATCATCTCATGCTGCATTGATAGCAGTTGTCTTCAAAATAGATCGGGAGATAAAAGCAATGAGTCAACACTGGCTGAGAGGAAACATGGAGTCAGCTGAATGAAACAAAACACCACATATGTTTTACCAAACAAGGTAAAAAAAAAAAGACTCAGATTACAGCAATATCAATCCTGAATAGTTTCACTGAAAATACTGGTGATGAGTGTGAATGAGACTTGTGTGTGTGTAACAGATCGGAGTCTGAGGCTGTGTTCAGAGCGGCTGGCAGTGTAATACTTGCTGTATTTGGTTTTTCTTAAATGTTTCCATAGCAGAAGTTTGCCAGAGAATGTGCAGCTTTTGTTAATTAGTATTTGTTTTCCCAGCTTCTATATTTGATAATTTTCAATAACTTCTTGGCTTTGAATTTTCCTCAAAAAGTTGTCTACAAAAAACAGTGTACCTTAATTCCATTGGAAATCTCCTAAAACCTTTTACTTTTGTTATTTTAATCAATCCTTGGTAATTTTGTATTAGTACTGCCAGTACTGATTATTTTTTACTTAAACTAAAACCCAGAAAAACAAATCCCAGTTCTAATTAAGCCAATGGGAATTCAGCCATAGAATTACTTAACCAGTGAGTAAGTCCGAAGTTTATTGTTAACCCTATTTGTGTTGGAGCTGATAACAGCCCATACGCATCAGCAGGGGCACTGTTCCTGGTAAGTAACAGCTGAAGGGGGATAATTTTCTGCAGACTGCGTGTTCACAGAAATACAGCTCCCGACTAGAGCTGGACTTCCTCCTGACTAATACCCTGTTTTATTCTGCACCAATTACCTTCGATACAAAACTAGTTTTCTGAGAGAGTAAGTTCACTAGGATAGTCAAAGGCTACATCATGCCAGTCAGCTTCAGTGCCAGAAAATGTTCCCATTCATCTTAAATTTACTAGGATAGACTAGATACAAAGTCAAGTTCTCTGTTTTAGGACTTATTCAGACTTGAAACGTGAAAAAATCAGGGTGGAACACTAAGAGGTCAACACAATTGGATCAAAACTGAAGGGAATGATCACTCTGTGGTCAAAATCCTTCTGAATTTAACAAATTTCAAGTCTCGTCTCTTCTCCTGTCCTATGGGGAAGAGGGGAAGAACTCCAAAACAGTATTCAAACCCAGCCCCAAGGAGTTTTTGYTACAGCTGCTGGGACATCAAACTCCAGTCATCAGTCCAACAGTTAAATCTCATTCTCCTCAGTGATGACAATGGTTTCAATGGAGTTATCAGGCAGTGGAAGGTATTTAGCTGGGTTAAACACATGTCATTAATTCCCAGTACCCACTGGCTAGGTAATAAACATGTACTTTTTGTATATGTTATATGCTTTTTGCATTAGGGGGTTTGGTACACGACTGGTCAAGGTGGCATTTTATGCAGCCTTCAGCAAATAATAAGGGCTGCTCTTTCTCATAGCATTTTGTGTTTTCTGAAGTTGCCATTTATGCAAACACTAGAATTGACTTCTTTTATTTATGATTTTTTTTAACATTAGACAGCAGTAAAAATATTCTAATTGTTCACCGCCTTTGTTTTCCTGTTTCTCTTTACAACTTCCTTGTAGAGGAGATCAGCACCTCTGATGCTGTATTTCTGCAGCATGTCAGCTCACATTGCACAGCACCCAACAGGTGAAGCATGTTACCTACACAAGGAAATAAGACTGGTTTTTTCCCTCCACCCACACATCAAAACAAAAGTCACAGAATGGGTCAAATGTAATTACGGTTTGTATGACATGGTTTCATTCTTCAAACATTTCTGTTAGTTGTCAATTTAGACTCAACAGACAATAATAAGGTTTCTGATATTCAAAGCCACTGTGATACTGTCTATAACAATTGAGTCTGGCATTTTCAGTGACTAATTGTATCCATATTCTATCATCTGAATTGCTTTTCGTAATAAATATTTTTGTATGAGAAGTAGAGAGACACAAAAAGTGGATCCTTTATGGCAAAGTGGTACAGATTTTAAAAGGAAAATTTACTTAATTGTCTTAGTATTATTTTAGTATTTTTGTCTTACTAAAAATATCTCTCAGTCATAAAGAAAGAAAGGGTAATGGGGTTTAGTTCATTTCTTTGAGAGATCTCTTCGTTATTGGCATCAATACACAGAGTTACTGAGTCAGTTGGCCATGGTCACCCAAATTAATGCATGTCGATGGCCTAATGCAACTGTGTGGTAAAATGTACATTTTACCATATTCTTCCCTGAACTTTAAGCTACAGAATTTTTTGCCTCACTTTTGCACAAGCTTAAAGCAGATGCATGGTCTGTTATGCATCAGGCAAAATATGGTAACTCAGCAAGCTGAGTGGTACATGACAACCCCCCAAAAAACCAAAACAGCCAAATTCCTTTCTTCCTAGTATTCCCTTTAACTAAACAAAATTGTCTGTCTTTAAATATTCAACATTATGGAAAGTCAAAAAATAGGTTGACAAAGAGGAACCAAGTTTCAAATTAATGAGTCTGTTAAAAGGAAGAGAATTTTGGTCCACTGTAAAAGAGATAAATACATAGGGGAAACGTATGAATAAAATGTGGTATGTAACTTATAGAATCATAGAATCATTAAGGTTGGAAAAGACCTCTAAGATCATCGAGTCCAACCGTCAACCCAACACCGCCATGCCCACTAAACCATGTCCCTAAGCACTTCATCTACACGTCTTTTAAATACTTCCAGGGATGGTGACTCCACCACTGCCCTGGGCAGCCTCTTCCAATGCTTAACCACGCTTTCAGTAAAGACATTTTTCCTAATGTCCAATCTAAACCTCCCCTGGCGCAACTTGAGGCCATTTCCTCTCGTCCTATCGCTTGTTACTTGGCAGAAGAGACCAACACCCACCTCGCTACAACCTCCTTTCAGGTAGTTGTAGAGAGTGATAAGGTCTCCCCTCAGCCTCCTTTTCTCCAGGCTAAACAGTCCCAGTTCCCTCAGCTGCTCCTCATAAGACTTGTGCTCCAGACCCTTCACCAGCTTCGTTGCCCTCCTCTGGACACGCTCCAGCACCTCAATGTCCTTCTTGTCATGAGGGGCCCAAAACTGAACACAGTATTCGAGGTGCGGCCTCACCAGTGCTGAGTACAGGGGGACGATCACTTCCCTACTCCTGCTGGCCACACTATTTCTGACACAAGCCAGGATGCCGTTGGCCTTCTTGGCCACCTGGGCACACGGCCGGCTCGTGTTCAGCCAGCTGTCAACCAGCACCCCCAGGTCCTTTTGCCTTTCTAATTCCATTAGCTGTGTTTCCACTTTCAAAAAATGATAATAAAACTTTGTTTTGCACTGATATAGTTAGCATAGCAAAATCCTAGTGAAGACAAGGCAGTGATAGCTTTTTATGCAGTGCAGCAAACCTGAGGTCAGTCCATGGTGGATAATTTAAGGCTGACCCCAAAGACATCCTGTGAACCACCCCTCATACCTCGTACTCAGTGGGATTTAGCTAATTATCTCTATGACTTGTAAAAAGACAGTGTCTTGTTCTGTTACAGGAAGGATTTAATGGTCAGCTTAAAAGGTCTGAAACCCTCTCATCCATCCTACTTCCTCAGCACAGCTTCATTCAGCCTAGGCTCTGAAGGCAAATATTCTGATCCAGTGCAATAAATCTTACAGCTAGAACCTTAGCTTTGACATTTCTACACTTCCCATCTCAACCGCCACTTGGTTGAAGTATTTGCAAAAAAAGCCTGGAAGGAAAAATATCTTCACAAAGCTTTTCCTGAGGGTTTTATTTCCAAATAGGGTTATTTAAGCACTGTTTTTCTTCTGTCTAGCACAGCCTTGCTTCCTAATGTCAGAAATCCCTTTGGTGGAGCAAGAACGGTGCTGGCTGTCAGCTCTGTGGATTTTACTGTCTTGTCACATCAGAGATAATCGTATTATTTCTTCCTTGAACTGGCTTCATAAGGATGAAGAAAATGAAAAGCTATAAACCAAGAGATAGAAAAATTAAATAAAACCCCACAAACATTATGGAGTAGAGAAGGCTGTAAATATCAGGAAATTTTGAGGTGATACACTTCATTCCAACCTTCTCAATTCCTTTTTATGCCTTATTATTTGGCTCAGCTGATCCTTAGCTTCAGCCACTCCTCTGTCTTTGAATCAAACCTCTAATGAGATAGCATAGCATAAGTGATTTTCCCAAAATCCTCTATAAAGTCTATGCGGAACAAAGAATGTAATTCATCCCAAATTCTAGGCAACACCCTTAACATATCTTCTCTTCTCTCACTCCAATAAAACAATAACACTTTGGCTCTTCTTGGTTGCTTGGAGCCAGCTAAAAATTACCACTGAATGCCCCACTGAAGGAGCTGGTTTTTTCCCAATATGCATTTCTAGAGCTGGCCATTTAAACTTGGCAAAGGAATACAGCTAAAGTTCCCCCCCARAAGGCTGTCAGCAGCTACTACCTCCCTCCTTCATCTCCTTTTACCCACTCCTTCCCACAAATATTTGTTATACTACTCCTTCTTTTGTGCTCTGGAAATATGGTTTTTTTATGGAGAGGATTTTTTTGCACATGTACTGGAAATACTGCTATGACCCTTTCACAATTGAATAAATACTCTGGTCTTAATGCAAACATAAATATGGACAGTTGCATCCTGGTAGATGTACTGTTTATCCATAACATTATTCATTTATTTACTCTTATTGCGTCTCACATAAATGGTCCACAAATCCAAGGAAAGGAATCAAACTTTGAAAAACTTTATACATTGGTCTTCATTTGTATCACGCTCAAAACTATTCACCTCAGAAGACATCTGTTCCTTAAAGTCACTGCTAAGTGTYGGATGTTTTTCAGAGTGAATTAGAAGTACTCCTGCGTAACATCATGTTGTGCCACTTATTTTTTTCCCAGCATCTGTGAAGTTGTTATTGGCAGACGCTTTATGAACTGATGCCCCTTTTCAAATTGCATCAGCCATACCGAGTTAATGGACCATGTTTCAGCAGAGTGGGTGGGTGGCAAACCACACAGAGCTATTTAGCATTCAAGAAGACTTTTCTTTCCTTCTTGTCTAAAACCGTTACTTAAGCCTCTGCAGTTATCGAGTAGCAAATGCCACTGGAACCTGTTTAGCTTACCCCTCTGGTAGCAGAGGATAACTCTGCAGTAAGGCCAGTGTAACAAAAGGAGACTACATCACTGTTCTCCAAATAGCTGACAGTGCAACTGAAGGGGGCAAAGAAATGAAATAAAATAAAATAAATAARAATTTAAAAAAAAATTTAAAAGGACTGCTGAGAAGAAAACCTTCTACGCTGGAGAAATACAGGATGCAATGCTGTTTTGTTGATATTCTTTGTTCTCATCCATGACAGTTATCAGGGAGATACTGGATTGAGTTTGTAACTAGAGCAACTGGCATAAAGTACCACTGAAGTCACCAGAGCTGTATTGATTTACACCAGCTGGGTAATGGAGGAGGAAGTGAGCTCAATTTTGCTAACAACCCCAGTGAAAGCCAGCTTGGCTTTCACTTCTTTTAAGCCAGCTTGGCCAAAAAGACTGTAAAACCTAAATAGGAAAGTCGGGAGGAGAAACAGAAAGCTCACACCAGGGAAGTGATATGTCCACTATCACGAAGCAGGGTTGCATTTAGCACTACGGCTCCACACTGCTCACAGCATTAAGGTGTTGCTCTGTCTGAGAAAGCTTTAAACCACCCAGCCTGGGGACTGGTAGCAGTTCACCAGAGGTACCATGGGATCTACCCGTGACCTTAGCAAACACCTAGACATCAGCTCATGTCATGTTTTTCATTGCCACAGCTCATCTGGTATTGACAACTACCTTGGGTGGTCTAGGGCTAGGGCAGATGGATCTGCACCTCACTGCAGGTACAGTGGTGACGGTACCAAGAACTACAGGCACACAACTCAGGAGCTCAGCTCTTAAAACAAGGTGGGCTCTATCTCCCCTTGGCAGCAACAAACACTGATGTCTGAGTAGCTTTAAAAATTGATTTGTGAGTACTTTGGAAATTTCCTGCCCTTTCTGCATCCACACAGGTTCATCTGAAGGAGATTCTCCCTCACTTAACAAAACAAGATGCCTGAACACCAGTACTGAGCTCTTCTCCTAATCACAACAGCAAACACTATACCAAGAAGCAGACTGTTCTCTAACCTGCTGCATTTTCAGTTTTAAACACAATAAGCAAAAAAACCTGCACAATATGAGCAATCCAAAATTTTTCAGCTGAAGATTTCTCCACGTCACTGCTTTTCCCTGAAACAACAGAAATGCATAAATTCATCCATGACAATGTGTTATCTCACATCTTACTACCTCTGTCTGCTGTTTTGCACGTGTACTATCACTTTCACCTTCAAAGCCTGAAAAAAGCAATTGTGTTTTGCCAAATAACATGGGTAGATCCCAGACCTCTAATAATAATGGCTATTAAAACTAACAGAGAAATTGAAAGAGCCCCATTTAACTGCCTTTGCATTTTTCAGCATTTCCAGAAGTTAGTATATCATCATCAGGCAATCTATTCACCCCATCACAGTTCCTGTCACTTCAGATACAGAGATACTGTTTTTCTCAGCTTTCTTCTTAGCCTGTGATCTGCGAACCAAGCAGAACATGCTGACTCACATATATATTTTATTTAGGTGCTGGAAACCAAGTGGTGATCTGCCAGGAAATTTGCTAAAAGTTAGTGTTCAAATATTGTATCTATTGATTATGATAAAATATTAACTTAGAACTTTCTTCAGCTATCATGTGTACTGTATGAAATTCCACTGGTTTTGATAAACAAAGGATGCTAGTTGAGGCTCAAGACATCCTGAAGGCTCAATTCTTGCATCTTTTTTCTGGTTCCTTAAAATTAATGCCTTCCATCTGAGAAGTGTTTCCTTATGTCATGACACTAATACTTCTGTATAGCAGAGAGACTTGGCTTTGTCCATTAAACAAGAAAACATTTGTAGCTGATTTCTGGTTCTGGGTTTTTTTTTCATACCATTAAACAGAATGCAATTCTTCATTTCAGCTACTAGGCAACTAACAATTTTCACAACAGTCATCAAAATTATTCACACAGAGGAGGAAATCCAGTGAAGAGAGATGTCAGACGGCTGTTGCTTATTTAATGCCTTGCTTGCAAATGAGGAAATATAAAATAATTGAAAAACAAACTGAAAATTCATGGTCATCTGTTGCATAGTATATGCTGACATAAAGAAATTCATAGGTGTTAGGAGAATCAGGAAAGCAACTGCGTGAGGATTTAAATTAAAGGAAGAGGGATGAGGAACATCTTCTCCTGGGTTAAATATGCTTCACTGAGACTATATATCAAACATAATCAATAGTAAGAAACACTAGCGACATGTTCTTGGGAGCCACAGAAGAGTAATGGAAAAGAAGCAGTTTGGAAAGCTCTCCAACTTGATGCTTTAAAAGAGAGATTTTCATGAACATTGATTTTTGGAGACTTTTATTTGTTGAAAGTTATGCAAAAGCACCTGGCTTTGGCAGGACTAGCTAAACAAGTACTGGTCCATCATGTAGATGGCTAACTTCGTAAAATTCGTTCTAATGACAAAATCAACAGTAAGTGACATGATGAATCCTCTGCACAAAAACACCAGCTTCAGGGAAACTTCAAAATCCTAAATCCTAAATCTTCTCGTCTTCATTTCCAAATAAGGTATGATCATGTATCTACCTCCCTTAGAAGGCATTAGAAAGATGTTTGGAAAACATCCTGAAGATGAAAACACTTATATAAGCACTTATATATATCACTGCCAAGAATAAGAAAGACAGCTTTTACATATGTCACGTTATACACATAAAGGACAACAGGCTTGAGAATATAACTGTGTAATGGCTATTATTTTAATATTCTGTCACTGTTATAGGCAACCTTGCACAGAATATGACATTTTAAGAGCACTTAAGATTATCTGAACATATGCTCTAACTTTCTGCATATTACAAGTGACAGGAACTYATTTGAAGAAAACCTATTGTCATTGTTAAAACAACTCACGCAATTATCAGAACTTCAGGTGTGGTGAAGTAATCAATAGTCCTCAAAAAATGTTACTTTCACAGACTGTGAAATATGTGTTTGCCTGGAAAAATTACATGCAATTACCACAAATTCTTAACAATAAGGAGTAAGATCCTTTCTCATTCTGTAACTGAGATCTATTGTGTCCTAGTCCTCTACTGGGAAAGTCAAAACATCTCRTAATCCTGGGGTCTATCATACTCCGCAGCAAGAATGGGTCTTAGAATATGTTAAAATTAGGTTTAATTGATCCTTATTTGAGTTGGAAATTTAAACAAGCAAAACGAAACTACAATGACTGCAAGTGACTTATATATGGTTCCTAACTCATTGTGGAACTGAGAATAGCTGTGCCTGATGCTTCACTGGACCCTCCAGTTAGTAGAAATGATCCATGCTTGTTGCTGGATAATTCTGAGCAAGTTTCTTCAGTCCTCTATGCCTCGGTACACCACCTCGCATGGAGATGGATTATACTTTGGAAGTGTCTATTTCTTTCCCTCAGAAAGAACCTAGACAACTTGCTTATAGAGGATGCTTGGCTTTTGGATTGGCAAAGTTAAGTGAGTCCTTCAATTAAATCCCATATTTTGAGATTGACTGATGAAAGGTGAAGTGATAAAAGCTTGATAGCACTACTGAACCTTTCGAAAAATGTCAAGGGTATGTAATAGCCAGTGTTCCCGAGATTGTCTTACCAGCTGCCTTGTTTAGTCCAAAATGAGATTTATTTTCAGWATGTGCTATATAAAGTCACAACAGTTATACTTTTTACTGATTCCTGGTGGAAACAAGAAAAAAAAATCATATTTCTTGAAATGAGGAAAAATGTGAGGTGGACAGCAATAAATCCAAAGATGTTCTCATTCATACCTCTGCCTTCTCTTTTTTTACATTAGTATGAAGTGGTAAATTATTACTATAGTGTTGTGTGAGCTGGTTCTCCAGTGCTATTCAAAGAAGCAAGATGGCCCAAAGGATTATCAATGGCTTTGACAATAATGTAACATTTACTGCTAGAGATTCTCTTCGTGTTCAACCCAAGCTGGTGACCAAAAGATGGTATGATCCTTTAGCTAGCAGAGCTTGGTAAAACAGTTCCAAGCATTTCTCTAATAAATTTTTTCACAAAATCCTCCAGCTGGATGCCACCAGCATCTAGATACAAATCTAGAGGATGAGAAATGGGTTTGGAAGCTGAGATAACTGGGGTTTAATCCTCACTGATTTTGTGTACAAAAGTGAGCAGGACTCATAAAGCCTGATTCTCCAAAAGTGATGACTGCACTTGGTTTTCTCTATGCTTTGAGTATTCTCTGGCTTCCATTGGAGCCCTACCAAAACCCAAAGCCATGGAGCCAGGCATTTTGTTCCTGTGAGGGGGTTGTTCACCTCCTGCTATGCRCAGTCAGAATTTTAAACGCAGTCAACTCCTGCACTGAAGTATTTCCAGAAAAACCAAAGCATCATGCTCATTAGTTGGTCTTGYATTACTTTAAAATGCTTTCATTTTTTGCTTCTGCCTCTGTTTGTTTATTTGAGTTGCTGTGGCAGAAAAAGATCATTTCCAAACTCACCAAGAGAACCACTACCAAAGTGTCCAGCCCAAATGGCACTTTTGGTGCCATTGGTACCAATGGTGGTTTTGGTGAAGTTTCTTTTGCTTTCTTTCCTTTTTTTTTCTATTTAAAATGAATAGCCAGCCATACTTAGAAATATCCAATAGTTAAAATAGCAGTGTAAGCTGACAGTAAACTACACAGATAGATACTAGTGTGCACAGATGCATTTTTTCACAGAAGAAAACACTCTCCTGGAAAAATTTCTATTGCAGACTACGCACGAGGATTTTTGTCTCTTGATTTAGACTGTATTTCTCATTCTAAAAGTATGTCATAATACAAGTACAAAATGAAAAAAAGGATGAGAAAGTAGAAGCAGGAAAAACAAAGAACATAACTCCAGATCCTGATTGTGGAACAACCAAAGGAAAACGTGAACTCATTCCTGAGCCTGTAGGTGTAAGGATGCTGTAAGTGTAGTCTTTATCAAACATCCAATAAAATAACTAACAGTTCACTTAACACAGCGTAGATACACAGTGTAGGCATAGCATTTACATGACTTGGTATTGGTGGACCCTCTGCAGGACCCTCTGTTTCAGACTTGATGAAAGTGGAGAATCTTTCTTTTTTAGTGTCATTCTCGCTGTGTCCGAAATAATGTGGCTTCTCTTTTCTTGTGGCTCAATGCTGATGGAAATCCTCAGAGACCTGGAGCAAGGATGTGTCTGTACTCCGTAGTTCTGGGCAACTTGTTCCCTCTGAAGAATACTGACTTGCTCCGGTCCTCTCCTCCAGGATTCTCTCTGAATCTCCAAATGGCTGCTATGAAGCCATAGATGAACTAGCAAGTAACATAGGTTATCCCTGTGAGGGAGCTAGTGTAGAGCAAGTCAGGTGCAAGCTGAGACAGCTTTCATTGTGAGCTTTCTTTGATCTAAAGGATTTAAAGGTCTTGTATGCTGCAAAAGTAGACGTACTTGCTTGCCCCGTGCATTCTCCTTCTCTGTCTGGGGAGATGCTCTGGATAATTTGATGGTGTTTTTCTAGTCTTTCACTGCCCCCCTCCAGACATTTTCTTCCTGTGGAAAAGGATGAGAGTTTGGCTAAAACATATTCTGCAAACTAGCATGTTGTTCCAAGTAATCACTTATACATGTAATCAATGCATGAATAAACTCTATAGCAATTACCACTTCTTGAACTGAGAATGAATCAGAGGTTCTGACCTTCTCTCAGAAGACTTTTGAAGTCACTACACTGTGCCAACAAATGTTATCATTGCCAGAGCAATGAAAAAAAAAAAAAAAAAGAAAAATTCATCCTTCTTGAAAGCAAGAAGGATATATGCTGAACATGTATTAGATGAATGCAGTATGTCTTCGCTACAGAAACCTGGCAAGTGTCAGTTCTGGAGTACATGATCAAACTGATAAACTCTTCTGAATTAGTTATCTATTATTTTAACCAAAGATTTTCAGTAATGGGCATCTCAGAAAAGGATAACAGAAAAATTATAGTGAACATAGCTGATGAGTCAAAATTTGTCATAAGCAATATCTGCAACACTGCATATATGATATGCTGGATAATATCATGATACTGTGTTTGTAAAACTAACATGGTGTTTGTAAAGAGAACTGTTTACAGAAGTGCTGCAACTGAGGATTACATTCAAGCCGTGTATAAACTTTCTAGTGCTTCCTCCAGATTGTCCTCTGTTGTAGTCTGTTTCCTTCTTTCCACATATTATAGAGATCATTGCCTTTTCTCTTCTAACATTTTGGTTGATTTGCTAGCAGTGCAAGTACTAGCTGAATTGTTAAGGCCAGGGGTCACTAAGACGTATCTCACCAAAGAGATGTGCCTTAACTGTGATTCCTAATCCTTGTTAAGATTCAGAGCCCTTCAATTACACTGTTAGTCTTGCTTATATGCCTCGTTCCTTCCAACACATCTGTGTTAGTCTTGCTGAACTCCTCGTCATCTTCTACTTCTTGGTCAACATTCTGTTTGTTTGAGAAAATTGAAAATCTATCTTCAGACAGAAATAACTATCTTCAGCGTTGTCTCTACTGCTGCCTGATTTGCTTCTACTTCATCTGCTGTGCATCCCACAGTATTTGGATGGCTGCTCTTGCTTTGTGTTTTTATTTGATGTCAACCCCAGTGCACAGGGGCTCCAACTCTCCTTGCCAGCAGTAGACCGTCCATCATGTGAAGCAGACAACCACAGCACTAGTCTCTGTGTTTTCTAATCCAAGAGATGAGTCAACACTGTGTCTTCATTCCTATCTGTGTTGCCATTGCCATCAGTCACTTCACTATCAATGCCATTTTCATGTTGCATTGTGAGTACACAGAACAGGACATCTTCTGCTCATGTTCCCATGTGGTGTTGAACTGTTTGAATTTAGTGGCAGGTTCTGTGACTCACTGCTTCATTAGGATGGCTGGGATATGCTTGTCCTTGCTGTGCATGCCTTCAGTTTCCTGATGCCAGCTACAACACACAGCAACACGTCATTTCTTATCTCATGGTAAAAATACTACCAGTAAAAATCCCAGCACTTGGGATTTTCTCTAGGTGAGGGTGTTCTTCGGTTTACACTGACTACCTCTGCAATGAAGATGAGATCTAAAGACTTTCTCACCCAGCTATTCCTGTTCAAAGATTTTCAGAGGAGTAGGAAACTTATGTCACTCAATATACCGTACAACTTTTATCCCGGGTAAATCTAGTGGAACTTCTTTAGTCACTCATGATAAGCACTGGCTTCTTTCATATTGTATGTTAAATGTCTTTCAACCAGTGCAGCTAACCTGGCCAATGTTACGCTGCTATCATACTCAGCGTTAAATTCAATAAGCGCATTAATGTGACCACGTTGCAACCTTCAAGCTTCTCTCCAAGTTAAAGGAATTGTGCATGTGAGTGAGCTCAGGGACAGTTTGTGGAGTTTTAACTTTTGTTTGACCTCTGAATTTCCTCCTTGAAGCACATGTTCTATTAAAATTTTGACCAAGTTCACCATGACTCATCTCCCTCTTCTCTCACACCAAGATTTTAGTTACACTGAAAGTTTACTGAGTAAGGAGCTTTGTTGAAGATGAATTTTGCACTTGATGRTACCCCTCCATTTCAGCTCCTATGAACTCCAAGGAGCAATGTTTATTGCTTGTCCCCTTTGTTTCTTTTACTAACAGCTTCAGACTGCTTGTGTTGTATATGCCCTTTACTTGGCTGCATTCTCTCCAGACTCTTATTTTGTGGGTTGATATTACAGCTAGCTGCACCATCTAACAGGAAACAAATTGCTCTTTAATGTAAAAACAGATCATAAAATGCAGCATCCTTCTTCTTCAGTGCAGCAAGAACCTTGGGATCTGCCAGGCTTGCTGGAAGTGCTCTCCTTGTCCTGGTTAGTGCAGAAAGGAAGGTTCGTTCRTTCGTTCGTTCTTTCTTAGAATAGGACATGAATTGATTCTTTTCAAACCCTATTTGCTTCACTGGCCAGAGTTCAGGCATTTTTACTTCTGCTTTCCTGTTGACTTCTATGATGTATAAACTGGATTGTGCTATTTATCTTCCTGCTTCTCYTGTCCCTGTCCAAAAAAGATTCTTTTTCGTAGTCCTGTGAACTTGTTCTGAGCTAGTGACTATTACTATCTTCACTCTTTCAGTGGACAAATTCTTCTGTCCTTGACAGTAGGTGAGATCTCTCTGGAGCTATATCTGTTTTTCTCAAGACTATGTTCTAAAACCTGGAACCAACCACCTTGCATATGATGCTGCCTTTAATAAGGCTGTGCAAYGCCTTATTATCATAACATGCAATGCCTCCAAAGGTCCACGTGGATGCAGAAGTTCTTCACTCGGGTATGTATTCTCTCTCCTGCTGCTTGCTTTTGGCTTTAAAAAAAATTCTGTCTAAAGCCTCATTGTGTGGGGGGGTTGCAACATTCATCAGTCACCTTTTTTGGCTCTTCCAGCATGTTATGCATTATTCTTGACAGCAGGGTCTCATTCACTCCTCATCCTTCTTCTCCAATGAAACAAAAAAAATCTAACTTCTCTAACTTCATATTTTTTGTTCATGGATGACACAGGTTCAGTTCTTGCTTTTTTTGTTTTCACCTTTATGCTGCAAATCCAGCATCTTTAGAAAGCTGAGTCCCTTTATGCCATTTTCTTAATCCATTTCCAGTTGTTCTCTTTTGCCTTTAGATCATATTTTCTCTTGGGGTTATTTTCATTATCAGGTTCCTGATATATCAATACATGCATAAATACTAACACATGGACTCCGAGCATGTAAACTAAAATTGAATCTTTAGCCAGAAATCTATTTATGTAGACAGCCAGCCTCAGCCAATGTTCCAGCCGTGCCCATGCAGATTAACTGCCTGGTGTTCTGTGCTGGTTTTGGCTGGGATAGAGTTAATTTTCTTCATAGTAGCTAGGATGGGGCTATGTTTTGGATTTGTGCTGGAATCAGTGTTGATAACACAAGGATGTTCTAGTTACTGCTGAGCAGGGCTTACACAGAGTCCAGGCCTTTTCTGCTTCTCACCCCACCCCACCAGCGAGGAGGCTGGGGGGGCACAAGAAGTTGGGAGGGGACACAGCCGGGACAACTGACCCCAACTGACCAAAGGGGTATTCCATACCATATGGCGTCATGCTCAGCATATAAAGCTGGGGGAAGAAGAAGGAAGGGGGAACATTCGGGGTGATGGCGTTTGTCTTCCCGAGTAACGGTTACGCGTGATGGAGCCCTGCTTTCCTGGCGATGGCTGAACACCTGCCTGCCGATGGGAAGGAGTGAATGAATTCCTTGGTTTGCTTTGCTTGCGTGCGCGGCTTTTGCTTTCCCTATTAAACTGTCTTTATCTCAACCCACGAGTTTTCTCACTTTTACTCTTCCAATTCTCTCCCCCATCCCACGGGGGGAGTGAGTGAGCGGCTGTAGGGGCTTAGTTGCCGTCTGGGGTTCAGCCATAACATATTCCCTCTAACGTTTTTTTTCCTCTGCTTTAAATGCTTCTTTATAAATTCTGTAGAGATCACAGCACCTTGCCTCTTCTAATCTGAGGCCTTTGCACAGTTTCTGTTTGTATCAGAATTTGTGATGAACTATTAACCAAATCTCCATCACAGCAGAAAAATTTCTCATTTGGGAACAAAGCAGGATTAGAACCTAACCCTTCAGAAATAYTATTTAACTCAGTCAGGACCTGAACCTGAATGTGCCATAAGGTACTGCCATCTGCCCAATTATCTCATCCTAGGAATCTATGAAGATATCAGTTGCAAATAAAAATTAACAATTTTTAGGAATACTCTAGAAATCTGAATTCAGGTAAGAACTGCCAGCAAGCCAGGCAGAATATTCTTTTCTACTGAGTTGTGGTATTTTATGGTTGCTAAAATAGTAATTATAAAAAGAAAAGACCATGTGTTTTCATCTTTTATTGAGTTTAACATTTAAATAGCTCATTCTTTTGAAATGAATGCATCTTCAAGGATACAGCATAGGTAACAATACGTAACTTATTCCCAGCACAAAAGAAAAACTGTAAGGACTTTGAGTTGCATAAGGACAGTAACAGCCCGGACTGCTCTTGACGCAGCTGTCTGACACTCTCCTTCCTATGGACTGGCTGTAGAACAAGACAGCTAAAAGCTTAGTAGAGTCAGGTCAGGAAAAATAATTTTTAAAATGTCTGGCTAATAAATGCAATTACACCCTATTTCTTGGCTTTAATTAAGAATATAGATGACTATAATGGTCAATATTGAGGGAAATGATTTCACAGCAATATTTTTCAAGGTAAACAATTAAATAAGAAAAGTAAGTCCATGTGGAAGTTGCAGTCCAGATAACAGCAAAGCAATCTCACCCTGCAAGGGTGACTGCCTCACTGTTTTGGACCATTTTAAACTGTTATGGTTACCAGTAACTGAGACAGTGTATCTCACACTCAGATCATCAGGCTTCACTTGGTGGGAGATAGATAGTGAAAGATATTGATAAAAAATTACAAAAGGTACTGTGGTGCCAACGACGACTTGAGATTTATATCAAAAACAGACAGTAAACCTTCTAAGGTAAACATAATTGTTTACAAGAATCCATACAAAATCAGAACTGGATGTGTATGAAATGTCTCAGGATAAATGTGAAATATGTAAAATTGATGTTTGGCCCGTGGTATAGAGGAACCTAGTAAGTATATGCTCTCACAAATGAGTCAAGCATCCTCTTCGGACAATTAAACTGCAAAAAAAAAATTTTTTTTGAATGTCTATGGTTTGAAGACCCTATGATTACTTGAAATTAAGACAATGCAGCTAGTAATTGTAATACCAGAATCAGAAAGCACTCCTGCTACAAGGCAAGTGTGCTGCGTATACTACCATCCATATAACGCTCTTGTGAAAAGCATCTGTTGCAGGACAGTTAAAGCCTGATATACTGGAAAGATGATTCGTTAGTTTTTATATGGAAGACAGATTTCTGCAGCAGACAGAAATACATTAGGTATTATAGCTTCTTTCATCTTTATGTATGAATGTATTCCAGTCTTGGGTATTCTAGAGTAATATATTCCAGATCTGGCATATCCTTATTGTAATGGAGAAATTTTCTATAATGCTGACCTATTATAACAGACACTAGATGCAATCTCATGCATTTATGTAACGTTTAAATGGATTTATTCAAATTGGTAAAAACCTTTCCTTAGTTCCTCCGAATAATGAACTATTAAATGTTATATTGACAAAAACTTATAGACTCTTTTGTGCTAATGTATTCCATTCTCAGTCCGCAGGGTGAGAACATTTTCATAGCATTTCTTTGCAGATTAATTGAACTAACTGCAGTGAGGGCTCTTATCATTCCTCCGCCGGAGCTGAATTCTGCTGCTAATCATGCTGCAATCGGTGCAACTGTGCTGCACTATGAATAGCACAGGAGAAGATCATGTTTATGATGAGGTGGCCATGAATTTAGTAAGACCACTGTAGACAGAGGAGAAAAGGGGCAGCAATAAGCAGTAAAATAAGCAGATAAGGATCCAAACGTTGATCCTTGAACAGCATCTCTGTTGACGAAGGCTGTCTGATGTCTCTCTGTCAACAAAGAAGCATCATTAGGGTGCCACTTGTACTTTTGTTGACAGCATCCCTGCTGTAGATGCTGTTAGTCAGCCCTGCAAGAGACATTTTGCTGCTGCTACTTTGTTCCCATGCACTGCAGTGGGGTGGGCAGAGGTCTAAGTGGAGAGATTATTCCCCATATTGTCAGCCGTGGATGAAAACAGTTCCTTTATAGGATCAGAAGTCCATGCCAGTGGTTGGGATCAAGTCTCCACAGACTGATACTTTATCCCTTTCTCCCTTTTTGCCCTGGCTATGGGTACAGCACGGTGGTGTTCTATATCAGTAGAGCATTAAGGATGTAGGCATTTCTCATTTAAGGGAGAGGATAATTTCACTTATGCTTATAAAAGCTATAGGTGTCATTTCATTTGGACTCCATGGATAGTCAATGTAAAGAAACAACTACTTCCAAGAGGAAATTCATCCTCCCACCTTAGACATTTACATCAGGACAGGAAAAGCTGTTGTCCAGAGATGTCTCACGCTCTATCTTTCCATGTAACAGGGAAAATATATGACTAGCATAGACTAAAGGCTCATCTTTAGACACCTACAATTAGGTGAGCAGCATTACTTTTACTGTCAGTTTTCAGTGGGAGGTAATGTGGCCTTTCTCAAAATCAAATTTCTTTCTGACAGTAGCATCTGTGGGAATGGAACTGAGAACGTATAAACCTGACTGCAATTCCCAGTCCATTTAATTGTCAATTAGAAAGACTCAGTATTTTGCAGAGGAAAAAGAAATAATTCAGGAGGCTGAATTGACCGGCTCAATGGACGGGGAGAGGGCAGTGGATGTTGTTTACCTTGAGTTTAGCAAGACTTTCAACCGTGCCTCCCATAACATCCTCATAGACAAACTAATGAAGTAAGGACTACATAAGTGAACAGCGAGGTGGATTGAAAATTGGCTGAACTGCTGGACTCAAAGGGTTATGATCAGCAGCACAAAGCCCAGCTGGAGACCAGTCACTAGTGGTGTACCCCAGGGGTCCATACTCAGGTCAACACTGCCTAAGATCTTCATTAAGGATTTGGATGATGGGGCAGGCTGCACCCTCAGCAAGTTTGCAGGCAATACAAAATTGGGAGAAGTGGTTGATGCACCAGAGAGTTGTGCTGCCATTCAGAGGGACCTTACAGGCTGGAGTATTGGGCCAAGAGGAACCTCATGAAGTCCAAGAAAGGGAAATGTCAAGTCCTGCTCCTGGTGAGAAATAACCCCAGGCACCAGGGCAAGCGGGGGCTGACAGCTGGAAAGCAGCTTAGCAGAGAAGGACTGGGGGGTCCTGGTGGACACCAAGTTGAACATGAGCCAGCAACGGACTCTTGCAGCAGAGGTCAACCGCCTCCTGGGCTGAATTAGGCAGAGGGTGGCCAGCACATCGAGGGAGGTCAGACACATCTGCAGTGCTGTGTCCAGTGCTGGGCTCCCCAGTACAAGAGACATGGACATACTGGAGTGAGTCCAGGAAAGAGCCATGAAGATGCCTGAGGGCTTGGAGAATGTGACATATGAGGAGAGGCTGAGAGAGCTATGACTGATCAGCCTGAAGAAGAGAAATCTCAGGGGGAATCCTGTCAATGTGTAGAAGCACCTGGACTGGGGGGAGGAAAAAAGATGGAGCCAAATTCTTCTCAGTAACACCTAGTGACAGGACAAGATGGGGTGGGCACAAATTGAAATACAGGAAATACCACTTAAATGTAAGACAAAATGGTTTCACGGTGAGTGTGGTCAAACACTGGCACAGGCTGCCCACAGAGGTTGTAGAGTGTCCATCCTTGAAGATATTCAAAACTCAACTAGACAAGGCCCTGGGAAACCAGCTTTAGCTGACCCTGCATTGAGCAGGGGTTTGGACTAGGCAATCTCCAGAGGTGTCTTTCCATCTCAACTGTTCTATGACTTTAAGTGTGTAGAGTAGAAAAAACATAAAGACCTCTTTCGCCCATAGGCTTTGAGGTGAAACATCCTTGAAAGACATACCTTAGCATTTCTGAAAGGAAGTAGTTTGGGTTTTTTTTGACCAGACTTCTAAATGCTGTTGCAGACACTGAGCAGCCAAGTGTGAATAATTTGGCTTGTGTGGCTCTTGCACACTATTTAACTATTCACTAATGACGGTATCATTTGTACACTCCCTATTTTCTTAGTCTGCCCTAAAGTTTTAGGTATAGTAAAATGCTCTTTATACTGAATGATTAATCCCAGATTTAGCTTGGATAAACCTTGTTGCTTTCCTTTTTCCTTCAAAAGCTTCCTTAAAATCTTGTCCATATCATCTTGCTCTTTGTCATAAAAAATCAGATGAAAAAAGTCCTTCTGGGACTCTTGGTTATGAACTGTACACATTTTCCTACCTGTGTCTGTGTTCACTACGTATCATAGATGTCTGTTATGCTAACACAATTGTTCTCATACCTTGCTCACCTTCTTTTAACCGCATATGCTCTTTTGAGCTGTAGAGGATTTTCCAGCTCTGGTGCACTTTGGAACTCATCCCTCCAAGAAGCCAACAAGGTTGGCTCTCTCACAGAGACCAATTATTTAAACTCCAATTATTCTCACTCTCAGTATGATTTGATACAGAATCCACTTTATTTTCTATCCATTTCTACTGTCTAGGCAGCTTACTAACACTTCTCCAGAAGTCGTCTTCTCTTTGCGTTCATCAGATCTCAGCAGTATATCCAAATCGCTCTCTACTTTTTGTTACCTGCAAGACTAGAAGTTTGGCTTTAGCCTTTCCAACTGTCTTTGCTCAGAGCTTGCAGCAACCACAGACAGATGCACTTAAGGGGACTGGCTGTGCTGTGTCATTGCCAGCTCCAGGGTCTGAGCCATAGGCTCTTCTTAGATGAAGGAAGAAGCAGTGAGATTTCTTCATAGATAAATTATATGGGAAAAAACACAAAATGTCTTTGGGTTCACTAAGAATTTTGTTGAATTAGGTACCACAGAATTTCACCCCATAATGCCTAGACTGTTTTGGTTTTTTGAAGTCRTCTTACAGAGTAGCTCCAAACATGTGGAGCCTTTCAGTTTTAATGACATTTCCCTCAGCGACAGACTTAGAAATAGCTCATCAAGCATAATGACGATGGGATGAGTTAAAATATGGTGTTATTGCCTCTTCTGAGCTGCTAATGTCTATTTTGTAGCTGATAAATTCCTTGGGCTAAATTACACCCTTGGATAGGAAATGGCTATCGTAAAAACCAATGGGAGTTTGACATGGTCATCAAGGGATGATAAGTAGCCCTCAGGGAAAACAATATAAACATATTGTCTCTTCTACTTGTCGATCCCACTAATTAAGAAATCAGAATGTGATAGAAAAATATTGATGGTGAACAGATGCATTTGCTGAATGATTATTGTGAGTCTGGTTTCTAAAGCTAACATATACAGCAGAGCACTCAATATTTTACCATGAACTTTAGAAGTCTAATTAAGTGTTACTGTCAATTCCCTGTAAAGCACCAGAAGTGTGGCAAGTATTTTGCTAAAGGTCACCTCTATATATGAAACAATTTGTGTCTAACTTAACTAAAATACAGGTAATACACTGATGTCATTGGCACATTGCATTCTCCCCATCTGTTATGTCCACACATTTTTCATCTTACATTGTAAATTCTTCGGGACGTCATCAAAGTGGCTGTGATTCTAGCAGCCCTGGACACCATTGATGGGATTCACTAATTTTAGGTATCTGTGATATAAGACAGTCACTCCAAAGTCTCCACTTATTCAACACCTTAAAACTGGGTAAGTAGTCCTATCAGACAACTGGAAACTGAAACACATTAAAATTAAAGCTAATAATAAGCATGAACTTGTCACTAATATGCAGATGGTCTGTTTGGTCTCACATTTAGGTTGATGAGAACTCTAAGTAAGCATTGAGTATCAGATCACTCATATATTTCAGTGCTTAAGGAGATGTGCTTAAATTAAGCTATCTATATCAGAAAATCCTGGGCCAAAGCTAAAATCCCACCCACATTCATCAAACAGGGCTTTGTGTTTTACAGCTTCTGATGTCTCCTTGTTGTGCACTACAACTTTTCAAACCTGAATAGGCTATCAACTTAAGAATGATGGCAAAAGGGTGGGATTCATTTCCTTGTGCTGTCATAGACCAAATAAATGTGCCACAAATTGCCATTGTCCTTCATATTTAGTTATGCACATTTCCTAATTTCTTGACAAGATATCTACCCACCCAAGATGACGTGGAATCATGTCCTGGTTTGGGCTGGGATAGAGTTAATTTTCTTCATAGTAGCTGGTATAGTGCTGTGTTTTGGATTTAGTATGAGAATAATGTTGATAACACACTGATGTTTTAGTTGTTGCTAAGTAGTGTTTACACTAGTCAAGGACTTTTCAGCTTCTCATGCCCTGCCAGGTGCACAAGAAGCTGGGAGGGAGCACAGCCAGGACAGCTGACCCAGCTGGCCAATGGGGTATTCCGTACCATAAGACGTCATGCTCAGTATATAAAGCTGGGGGAAGAAGAAGGAAGGGGGGACGTTCGGAGTGATGGCGTTTGTCTTCCCAAGTAACCGTTACGCGTGATGGAGCCCTGCTTTCCTGGAGATGGCTGAACACCTGCCTGCCGATGGGAAGGAGTGAAGGAATTCCTTGGTTTGCTTTGCTTGTGTGCGCAGCTTTTGGTCTACCTATTAAACTGTCTTTATCTCAACCCACGAGTTTTCTCACTTTTACCCTTCCGATTCTCTCCCCCATCCCACCGTGGGGGGAGTGAGCGAGCGGCTGGGTGGGGCTTAGTTGCCGGCTGGGGTTAAACCACGACAATCACTTTATTCCACTTCTGTGTTTTTCTTTCAAACTGAGTGTATTTAGAAGCATCATCTGTTGCTTGTTTGGGAAAGAAAGAAATTAAAAAGATTTGTCTGCGGCTGAAACATGAAGTACTGGGAAGAAAGTGTCTTGTATTTCTTTCTCCCACTGGAACACGTCAGTATCACATGGTCTGTGGACTTGACACATAAGAAACCATCTTGCTTTTATAAATTCATTTGAATGGAAGTGATTGCTGTTGATGTTTGTTTTGCTCAACGGTGTATTAACTGTAAGCTTCCACAAAAATATCTGTCAAAAGACAGTTGGAGCATTTTGAACACCTATGTCTCAGGCTGGTGCTATAATCATTGATGTGAATTAGGAGTGCCTTTACAAAGCTTTATCTCAAGTCTCTGAAACCAATTTTACAGTGAAGTAAATCTGGCCTGTGTGCTGGTAACACAGTGTACTGAAATTCAAATGTATTTTATATGTCAAAAGCTGGACCCAATAAYGAGTTAGAGTCAATGCTTAGAGTTCAGTCATAGTGGCTTACCTCCTCAAGACTGAGAAATAAATTTCCCAAGCCAGCAACAATCCACAAGTCCTGCTCTTTCTCCAAAGAGCCCAAGGGCACAGGGAGCCTCTGAAAAGTACTACCTCACTGCATGCAGGATGTAGTGCAAAATTAGTTCCATCTCTCACCATGAAGACGACGCTGGAATAACCCTAAAAGTCCTAGAATAGAAGTTAGCATGGCATCACCTTTTAGGAAACAGTGGTGATGAACAGAAGTGCTTCTGTATACAATACTCTTCAACTAATGCTATGATAGCTTGTTTCTGCACTTTTGAAACAGACATATTTAAGACCTTTGGTGAAATAAACCTGTGGAAAATAAATAGTTGATACATAATCTTACTGATGTCATTTGCTTTAGCAATAGGCTTTTTTCTTTAAGAAACCAAAGGGTAAGATACTGTCTCGGAAAACAACTGGCTTAGGATAGAAGCACTTATAAGGTTTATCTGTGGTCTTTAGTGTTTTCCTCTGTGCTTTTCTTTAGCTCTCTCAAGGTCAGACTCAAAACTGAATATTCCAGAAAAAAGAAAATAAATGAGCACTGCATATTGAGATAGATTGTTGAACTTGTCTAAAAAAGCATTTCATCTCAGACTGAGATCCCTTCATTCCTTAAAATACTTTGTTCTCCTTCCAGTTGTTCTCTTATTGTCATGAGAGCTCATCTACTTTGCAGAACAGACAATTTCCTAAATCCCGGTGACTTACAGAAGTTATTCGTTGGATCAGAATCGGCCCAAGCATGAGAAACTGCAGACCTTCCTGACAAAACAGATTTTCTCAGAAGCACAGGCAGACTTTGAAGAATAGGTAGAATCAAAAGTTGAATTTTCAGTTGACTGAGGTTGTAGTAAACTATTTTTTAAGGAACTCAAAATGGAGTCGGTGCCTACCGAGTTCCAGAAAACAAGGTGAATGATCCAGGTACCCTGGGGYTGCCACCCCCTGGTGTAATCTAAAGTCCACAGGCAGCAGGAGCTGCCCTTTGACAGCAGTCTATAGGTCTTACCTTAGCTGTCTCACCTCTTCCCTTCCTTCAGGCTCACATTTTCACTGTCTTTATAATACAAGACCCCTTGTCCTATTCACCAGCTAGTGAAGTTGATGAACATCTCACGTACAGAACTGAAAGTGTGCTCATGCAGAAAATTGGAACAGATTTTAACAAGATAGGGTAGACTGCAAGGATGGGGCACAGGGTTTGGCCAGACAAAGATGTTAACCCACCACTTGCTTACACATAATGAGTTCCTTTTATTCTCCCTTCTCCCCATTTTCCCAAGCTTGTTCTTTCCTAGTCMATCTCAATGTCTCCCTTTTTCTGGCCCTGTATCCTCCCAAATAAACAACCCTACCAGTTACTTTTCCCTCTTGGTCCCACTTTTGCTACCTTTGTACCCAAACTTGGTATTTCAGATGCTGTTACCTAGATCATCTCAGCCATACCAGGCGTTGCTGAAGTGGCCTTGCCATGTCAATTCCCCAGAGGTCCCCAGTGCTCCCCTCGAGGTGTCGGTGGGGTCTGGCTGTTTCTCACACAATTCACCCTTAAACAACTGTAAAATTTGTCCATCCCTCATGGCGTTATCCACGACTTCTGTCACCTTCTCACCCTGTAAGCTGTTACCATCCATCAGTTTCTCRTGGTCTGTGCAGCTAGCTAAGCCTCAGGCTAGGGCCTAGTCATCAGCCTGTCCACCTTGTCAGGGACATTTTTATTCATGAAAAGCCAGCTTTGAGGGTTAATTTTCCCACTGTTAATCACTTTTTTGGACAAAGAGTGCTCTGGAGGTAGCCTTCTACATGCAGTACTATTGTATAACCTCGACATGTACAGGTTAAATGACTACACTAAGGGTGATACTAATTTCATTTAAATATGCAGAAATAAGTCATCTAAGCGGACTAAATCCAGATGACACCTGTAAATTCTTCACAGGTATTGTGGTTTAACCCAGCAGGCAGCCAAACACCACACAGCCTCTCACTCACTCCCCCCRGCACAGTGGGATGGGGGAGAGAAATTGGAAAAAAAAAAAGTAAAATTCATGGATTGAGATAAAGACAGTTTAATARAACAGAAAAGGAAGGGAAAATAATAATAATAGAATATACAAAATGAGTGATGTGCAATGCAATTGCTCACCACCCGCCAACTGATATGCAAACAGCAATCGCTACTTCCTGGACCATGCCTCCTATTTATATACTGAGCATGACRTCACATGGTAYGGAATACCCCATTGGCCAGTTGGGCTAGCTGTCCTGGCTATGCTCCCTCCCAGCTTCTTGTGCACCTGGCAGAGCATGGGAAGCTGAAAAGTCCTTGACTAGTAGACTACTTAGCAACAACTAAAAACATCAGTGTGTTATCAACATTCTTCTCATACTAAATCCAAAATACAGCACTAKGAAGAAAATTAACTCTATCCCAGCCAAAACCAGGACAACAGGCAATGAAGAAAAGCGGACAACTCTGATTTTATTTGATCCCATCGTCAGTGCCTTAAGAGGCATTGACTAGCCCTCTGAAAGGAGCTTAGCTTGACATATGCCTTTTATCTAGATGATCTCAGGTGCAATGAATTCAAACCTAAGTGTATTCAGGACTAATTAATCATCTTAATCATTGCAAACATTAATTAGAAGTCATTTTCTCTTTCCTAGTTTTTCAAGTTAAATGATTCATCATCCAGATTTGATTGCTGTTCCAGGTTTGAAAGACCCTCCTAAAATCTTTCTCAAATTCTTTGCCTTGCAGGAATAATTTGGTATAAATCTTGAGCACTTATACTGCTTGCACAGTGGAATCCTTGTAATACCTGGTTTAAAGAGGGGAATTGCATTTCAAGCTTAAAAGGACTCCACGGAAATGAATCCATCAGTTACAGTAACAACATGGTAACCATGCTTGATAGAAAATGCTTCATGCAGAGTTTGTAAACAAAGGTGACTGTGAATAATTCGATCTGGACACATGAAACAAAAATAGCAGATCTGCCTGTAGCAAAACTWCTGTCTTGTGAAGTTACTTCTTCCCAAGTGAGCTGTGACCCTCCAGGGTAAGCAGACTGTAATCAAAGCAAGTAGAGACTATAGATATTAGGGGGATGTTCAGGAAAGATGAAAAGTCAGCCAAATAATTACAGCTGTGAGTACTTTTGATTACCCTCCACATGATCAAAATTGCATATTCAAAAAGCTAGGGACTTGGCCGTTGAGTCCCTTATTGCAGTTTTTATCTTGACATTTAGAAAGTGCCTCTTAACTAAGACTTATGTTGATGACTTTTGTATTCTAAAAATATTATTTTTCTTAGTGTTTATAAAATATATATTTAAAGTAGTATTTCATTTATTTTATATACTTCAATGATTCAGAAATTTAATGATTCCAGAATATTTATTTTATGGAAACAATTTTTTGGTACTAATTCTGGATTTAAAGAATTCAAAGTATCAGAAATTCTTGCAGAACAGAGTTCCTCTTTTCCAGCCATCTCTGTTCAGGATTCAAACCATGAATGTTTTGTTTAACTACCATCGCTATGATAAATTCTCTCCAGCTAGCCTTCTGATTGACAAAAGAAGTTCATAAATACAGGCCAGATGAAGGAAAATTTGTATAAAGCCAGAAAGGGCTTTCAACCAAGTTTCTTAAACCAAAAGTCACAGAATTTTCTCTTTTCCAGCCCAGCATCCTGGAAGAGTTTCCAAATGAAGTCCCAAGTCAGCCAGTCTCCCCAGTAAAGCATTTGCAAACTCTGCCTGAAACATGACTCATCTCCCAAAGATTATTATGACGCAGTTTTCCCATTCTACCAAAGGGCCCTCTTTTCTTTGGCACTGCAAGATCTCCCAGACAATAAACCAACATATTCAGCCTTCAAATTGAACAAAACCAGAGGTGAGATGTGGCTAAAAGCAAAACAGGTCCGGTTCAAACCTATGTGAGAAAGAACCTGCAACAGAAACTCTCATGTTCTCCCTGTCTTTCAGCACAGGCAAACACAAAGTTGGTTGGGGAGAAAGTGTTCTCTGGGGTTTTTCTTTACTGTAGTGTCTGTGCATCTACCTTTAGGGTAATCAGACAAACATGAACACTTATCTCTGGGCCACAATATATGAATGTAAAATATACAGAACTGGAAGGTAAATCTATACTTCTTGCAAAACATGACAGACAAATTCTTACTCAGGATTTGTGGATGAGTATTTCCTCTAGGCATATGTGCCCATCTACTGGTTCTTTTTCAGCTCATTTTAAAGGTTTTTATTTGAAAAGGCAAAAAATTCACACCTTAAACAACAGACTTTTGGATCCAAGCATATTACTTGTAAATGAATTAATTTGTGAGCCACAGCTTCACAGCATCACAATTAATCGGTGATCATTCCCTTATCTTACAGCTGGGAATCTGAAGCAATGACAGGCAAGATTTGGAAGGGAGACAGGAACAGATCCACAAGATCCTAGTGTTTGACCACTTGTTTCCTTGATCTGGCCATTCAGCAATTCTAAAATGTACAGGAAGATACGATTTGTGCAGGGTGAGGTTCTGCTGATGCCATTCTCATCTGGTATCCTCTGCTACAAATACTAGGTGAAACTATCTCATGTCATCAACAGGATACTATTCTGGCTGAGTGAGCTAGAAATCTAGCAAGAACTGCAAACTCTTTTCATGCTAAATTGAACTCTGAATCACCTGTACCCATAGTGTTGAGAAGAACAGGTCAATACACTTTGCAACTGATTTTTACCGATATGTTTTGCACTGTTAACACACAATGAATATGTTTGCTTTGCAAATCATTTTTTGTTGGGGCTTTCTTGAGAGTGATGTGTTTTAATGTTTGGTGGTATTTTTGGGGGGTTGGGTTGGTTTTTTTTTTTTTAGTTCTGAATGTGCAAGACTTGAAGTGCATCTAATAAAAATTACCAGCTTCTAGGCATTGGACTCAAGATAAATGAAGCGAGTGGGGAGAACTATTTTTAAAAGTCAACAACAAGAAGGGGGCTAATTGGGCCTGTCRGGAGAGTCAAAGGTAAGTTAATCTTTAGAAATGAGACAGAGTCTGATGCAAAGTCATGAAGCTGACTGACATCAGAAGATAAGATTTTAGCTGCACTTTGTCCTTTTTACAGGGAAGATTTAGAACTGACAAAAACACGTGATGGAAACTGGTAAGAAAAAAAAACGTGAGTGAACAATAAGATCACTTAAAACCTGACCGTAAAACCACTGATTAGGACTTCTCTTGTTCTTTCATTGTGTGTTACTTCTCTGCTCCTCTTCTCTTTGAATTACGGTTGCAGGTCATGTAAAGACAGCTATAGGACTCCTATTATCAGATAACCAGCACAGCCTCAGGCTTCAAAGTGAGGAAACTCTTTCTATCGATTCACGTTTCTTCACAAAATACTGGTAGGCTAATTTTGTATCAGCAGGCTCTGAGTGGCATCTGTCCACCACATCACTAATATCATGGTGTTACCAGGTACTGCTTGTCTTTCACAGACTAAGCCATCAAAAAAAAAAAGGTCATCAAAATGTCAAAACAAGCTTTCAGGTTGATTCAGCAGAAGTATGACTGTGTGGAGTGTGTTTTGCTGGCTGGTCCAGTAGCGGCAGGATCAATAATCATGAAATCAGACCTTCAGGGGTGACCTATGTTATTCATGGTTTGGCAACACAACTGTGTATCACCTCTGCATTGCTCACACAGGCTGTTAAAGAGCCCTTGGCCCCATGCAGTTATTTCCTTATCTTGAATAGCTAGTACTGTACTTARACATTACAAGGGAATGTCCTAGAAACCCCCCTAGAATAACCCCTGGAATAGCTCTGATGCATGGAAACATCCTGTATTTATTAGCACCATTTGTAGAGTTCAATGAGAAGCAGAGAGCTCCTTGATGGAGTGATTTGCAAACACTACACSTAGATATAGGACAAGACAGCCTCACAGGGTAATGAACCCTGCATCCATCCCACCCCTCTTTAAGCACCTAAGAGTACATCTGTGCTGCTAAACAAAGAGTGCCAAAAAGCAAGCTGAAGCACTGGACCTATATGGTTTGCACTGCTGGTTAGCTCCTTCTCCCCCTGGGTTTTTTTTTTGGACCATTCCAACTAGCTCTCCCCAAGAAACATCTGCTACAGAGAAGGCCAAGTCCAAACAGTGTGAAAATGAGTTAGTAACTGATAATTGATTTAGYAGTACAGACAGTTTCATTTACCCACTGAAGTTAGGCACATGGTCAACCACGCTGTCCACTATACTCAACAACAACCTCCAAATTCTAGGATCTGAGTTACCGTCTGATGGTTTCTTCTCCACTGACAAAGGATAGGACTAACCTACGTACCTCATTTAAGCACACAGACTCGTAGCTTCCTACACTGGCATTCTTCGTGTTGTTAGTAATACACTGGCAAAAATGGATCGGTACCTCCCCATTTTGCTAATGCATGTTCATCAAAATTATAGGCAGCAAATTCCCTAGAGTGGACATGCACCCAGCTGCCAGCAATGTTACAAGTTTTGTGTCTTATGATAAGCATAAGAAAGAAGTTCTTAAATCTAAGTGTATGAGCAGAACCAGTGCAACGGACAGTAGAAAGCACTTGCAAAATTTCTGGGAAAGCATGTAAGATAGACACTTTCTGCCTGAAGGCAGTGCGCTGCTAACACCATCATTCAAGAGGAAGTGGCTGCTGTCTGCTGTTCTCAGAACTGTGAATCAAGAGTTAATCACCCTCCTGAAGTCACAAGGCATTATGCTGTGGTTTGAATGCCTCAGCTCAGAGATCTTTTATGAATCCTGGCTGCTAGTTAGCTAACTGCCTTTGCCTATTTCAAAGTCACTTGACCTGAGGAGTAATATTTGATGTAATTAGACCTATTGATCGTAAATGCAGGGTTTGTAGGATGCATGCATCACTATTTTTTTTTTCTTTTTTGAACAAAAACTGCAAAGCTATCTGAAAAAGAAACACTAACCTATTTATTATATTTGCTCTCTGGTTGCAATTACCTTGCCTCTTTTCCTAATTCATTACTAAACCCTCATTTTGCAAAGCTACTTTAATAAACCTCTGCTCTTTATTTCCTACTTAAATCTTACCCCTTGTTCCTTTCTCCAGTCTCTATTATTACACCGCAATGATCATCAGCGTGCATGAAGGCAGTTGTCAGCTTCCAAGAAATATTTTAWGTGCAGCTAGGCTCGTGTATATGCATGAAACATTGGTGAATGAGTAAATTTCATTATCTTTTATGTCAGCACAGTCAGAAAACAGCTGAATGCTGCTTGAAAAACAAATAGGCAACAGCTCAGGAAAATCTATTAAAAGTATTGAACAGAGCTGGCTAGTGGAGATGCCATAAATGTATACAGATTGGCCCTGTGGCTCTCACTATAAATGCTAGGTATTGTCTCTGGGAGGTATAGGTAATGGGCTGGACTGCAGCTGGATGACTATGCTTTTGATAAATTAATATACAACTTTGGAGAAGATTTTGGCTCTGAAGTAATAGGAAGAGATCACATTCCCCTATAATTTTTCCCTGTTTGGGACCACCTACAAGAACATCTCTACTTGATAATTACTCTCGTTTCTCCTCTGATGAATCAAAATGTTAAAGCACTGCCCAGCTCCACAGATGGTGAACTTGGGTGCTTATATGAGTTGTACAAAGTCACATGTGGAATCTGTGGCTTAGCCAGACTTCCTTCTTCCACTACCCACTTCCTCCACCCGTCCAGATTTCGTGACTTCACTACCTACGAAGTTGCCATGGAAGCTGTGCTCTGCTAAACACATCTCCCTGCCAGGTGTGCGTAGCTCTTGCTATTGTGAATAAGAATTGCATGAGCCCTTCAAAGGAGGAAGAAATTCCCTGAGGTTTTATCTCCAACTTGTTTCCCAAAACCCAAATTACTCTCTCTGTGTTTCATTACTGCATGTTTTATCTGAAAACTGGATCATTTTGTCATTAAAGTCTTGGTTGGCAGCTCATTCTTTAGAAAAACATATGTTCATTTTCATTTTTGGAAAAATAAAACCAGTGAAATACATTTAAACTGAAAACAGCCTTTCCCAGTTGTACCCTGAGACCAATGGTTAGTGTATGTTGTTAGTACCCCAGAAGTCAGCAAGACCCGTAAATGGTGATCTGACTCCAGCTCCATGAGACAAAGATCCAGTAGCAAACAGGGCACTGAGACCTTCTCAGCAAGGTCCACGAACTGCACAGCCATGCTGCCCTCTGACAATTCCAAAAATGAGATGGCGGTAAATTAGCAGGGCAGCAACAGCAAATTTCACACCTAATTGTTTGCACCAGGTATCCAATACCCATGTTGTCTTTTGCTTCWGTTTTTGAGCAATAGGAATGTAAAATCTCAGTGGATTGGTGTTTCATGTTCTTTCTGCACTGGTGAAAGGAAAAAGCATAGGAGCATCCAGACTGAGAGATTTTTACCTAACAAGCACTACTTTTCCCTATAAAATAAAACAACACTACCAAAACAAACATCCACTGTTAACCTTCATGCCAGAGGAAGGGGAATCACTAGAAAGAGAAAAAACAATTCAGGGAAGAGGTTAATTACATGCTTTCATGTACTACTGGAAAGAGTTCAGATGCTCTAATATAAATAGCCCAGATTCTTCTTCTTTGTGTGCTTCATTTCTAAGTTCGTATTCAATCCTGCCAAAATTCAGTCTGAGTGGAAAACCTTTCGGCAAGATTGCATGAAATAAATTCAAAGATTCTTAGAATTGATATTGTTTCAGAATTATTATTTTTTTCTGTGTACAAAAAGAAAAAAGAAAAGGCTTTCAGGATTAGTCCTGAYAGCGAGATCTTTTACTCTGTGGTAATGAGTGATTCCAAGCTCCTGTGCTTCCACCCACACACACTGCAAATGTTAACTTCATGTTAACCTAATAGACTTTGTCCAGCCTAGCTGCTGGGTAACGACGGCTGCTTCTTGCAAGCCAAGAACACAAAAGAAGTGGGTGTTACGGGATGAATTGTTGCTTAGTCCCTCTCAGCAGCAGCTGTCTCCACACTCAGAGGATGGTATTTTAAACCCCATGCACTCTGCTTTGCCTGAGACTTTTCAACAGTGCTTGGCACCGCACTCTGTTTTARTGTTGTATGCGCCAGGCTTTTCTCACAAAGGAGAGAGCAGCAGGACAGCCCAGCTCAGGCAGGGAGAACATCTCTTCAGCTGGAGCCCAGAAGCCGTGGGGAATCCTCTGCTCATATAAACATCAGTGTGCTTCCCAAGGGCTGCTCAGMAATTTGCCCAGAAAACTCAGGAATTCAGATATCAAGTATCATTCAGTATCACTTTAGCATTTTAGTTAGTGCTACACAGTTTTTTTAGGGAGAAAAAAATGCATAGCATTCTTATTAACCGCTTTAGGATAACAAACCTCTCATAGGCACCCCCTTCTTGAGAAGGAGAGTTATATTAAACATTAAATCCATGGAAACATGCTTGGGTTCACATCTGTCTGGAAACTTTAAGCTAATCCCAAAGGCTGATGAGTTGCAAATTTTAATGTGCAGTTGGATTGTCTGAGCACCATGGTTCGTGTTCATGAACATGGATCTACAGCCACTCTCCCAGATGCTCGTGGCAAAGCTTCTGCCTTGGGAAACCCGCCTCTGCACCTCCAGCCTCAGCTTGAGCTGGTATGCCAGGCTGTGGTCTAGCAAGGCTGTATTGCATGTGTGTTGGACATGTGTATTGTATATGTTCTGTCCTGCCAGCGCAGCTGAGAGAGCAACATTATCACCAGTGAGATCTGTCAGAGCCCTATATTATACCTTTTCCCTTTCTTCTCCCACCTGTTATTTGTCCCTAATATCTTTTTAGTTTATGAAGTATCTGGGCACATCAGTTTGCCTGCACCCTCCAGATTCTGTCAAGATATTAATAATCAATCTTCAAACTTCTTTGAGGCCTACGTCTAAAAACAAACCGCTGGTCTTTCTTGTTCTGCCCTTATGGAATTTCCTGGTTTTCTTCTGTCRTGGTTTAACCCTGGCAGCACCTAAACACCACGCAGCCGCTCGCTCACCCCCCCGCTCCGGTGGGATGGRGGAGAGAATCGGGACGGMACGAGGAGGAAAACTCACGGGTTGAGATAAAAACAGTTTAATAATTGAAATAAAACAAAGTAGAACAGTAATAGTAACAGTGGTAACAACAACAACAATAGGAGATACAAAGCAGGCGATGCACAGTGCAACTGCTCACCACCCGCTGAACCGACGCGTTGCCGAGCCGACACGTGCCCGAAAAAAACGCACGAGCCCGTCCCGGAACCCAGAGCCCCCCCACACACTTAGTTTTTATACTGAGCATGACATCACATGGTATGGAATACCYCATTGGCCAGCTGGGCCAACCACCCCGGCTACGCTCCCCCCACCAGCTTCCCATGCACCTGGCAGGGCATGGGAGGCCAAAAAGTGCCCGGTGCAAGCACCACCCAGCAACACCCAAAACATCAATGGGCCATCAACGCTCCTATTATACCAAACCCAAAACACAGCACACCCCCCAGCTACTGGGAAGAAAGTTAACTCTGTCCCAGCTGGAACCAGGACAATATCCACCCCTTATTCTATACCATCTACGTCATGCCCAGGTCTCACATTTTCCAATACATTCCAATTAATCATCATCATCATTTTTCCTGCCCATCGATATATACACAGATGTCATTCCCTTAGTCTATGGGCCATCCCTCTAAAATGTCCAATGAGTTCATTTAGTCCATGACTTTTGGGCTCCATCTGTCATAGCAGTCTTTCAGGGCAGGAGAGATGGTGTGTGGTATTGGATTTTTGCATGCTGAAGCCAGTTCTGGTTCCGTTATCACTGCGCTTGTCTGGTTTTCTCATCGTTGCACTTTGCTCGGTTTCATCAGAGTTCCTTCTTCATTAATCTGGGTGATTCTTACTGCAACACCTTTG
>JAYKAV010002940.1:546741-665277 GCA_035582835.1 Phoebastria nigripes | reverse complement strand
CACGGGTTCTCTATGCAAGTTGTTTCCTATCCTGGATGACCTCTTCTCTTTACATACTGCACTAATCATTTGGTTAAGAACCATATGATTTCACAGCCTCTTCTTTGAAAAGCTTGGGACCACGCTAAGCAAGAGAGGTAGACAGTAGGGGGAAAGATGCAATATCTCCATTTTATGGAGGAAAATCTGGGACCTAGAGAGTAAGTTGCTTGCTGGTGTTTGCAGAATTTGTGGCAGGCCTGGGAACTGAACACAGAGCTCTAGTGTTGTTGCTTGGAGGTTAGTGTCGTCTTGTCCTCCTGCACACAGGTGCAACTCTTGGTTCCACATGGTCCAGTCTTCTGAATTGACGATGGCTTCTTAAAACTGAGAAAATAATCCAAAGGTATCTTAGTTACAAAAAAMCTGTTTGATCTTTAGTAAAGCCTGACAGAAAAGAGCAACAAAACTGGTGAAGGGTCTAAGAGAACAAGTCTTATGAGGAGTGGCTGACGGAGCTGGGGTTGTTTAATCTGGAGAAAAGGAGGCTTAGGGGAGACCTTATCGTGTTCTACAACTACCTGAAAGGAGGTTGCAGCGAGGTGGGTGTTGGTCTCTTCTGCCAAGCAACTAGCGATAGGACGAGAGGAAATGGCCTCAAGTTGCGCCAGGGGAGGTTTAGATTGGACATTAGGAAACATTTCTTTACTGAAAGAGTGGTTAAGCATTGGAACAGGCTGCCCAGGGAAGTGGTGGAGTCACCATCCCTGGAGGTATTTGAGAGACATGTAGATGTGGCTCTTAGGGACATGGTTTAGTGGTGGACTTGGCAGTGTTAGGTTAATGGTTGGACTTGATGATCTTAAAGGTCTTTTCCAACCTAAATGATTCTATGATTCTATAAAAATAGGAATGTAAACAATATTATTTTATATTCTTACATCAGACTAAAACATTCCTCTGTTAATTAGAAGAAACACAACTTGAGAAACTTGTAACAAAAACCTAGAAAATTATAAATCATAAATATTACTGTGAGTGAGAAAAGAGACTAGCAGTGTTTTTCTCAAGATTTTATGTCAGCTACAGAAACCAGACCCTGTCATCGCCCTATAGGGCACTGTTTGATCTTTTACACTCATTGCTTATTAATGGGGTCTAAAGATGGTTCTCCCTTGCCTCTACATTCCCTGAAATGCAGAAAAGTGTTTTTTTAGTTGTTGGAAAAAACTGACATACAAGGGCTAAATTTTATATTACATTTACAGTTCATTTTTAAGCCTTAACACTCGTTGACTCCAGTAGACGTCAGGGTACTCAGCGCTTTGTATTACTGACTCCACTCTTACATGAATACTTTGCATAATACGCATTATCTCAGATAACCCATTTCAGCCAAAAGAAATGAAGGAAAACATTCCTGAGAAAACAGGTTTTGACAACAATGATTTTTTTTTCATGTGTGTAAATTTTAATTGAATAGAAGATGGAAGTGGGATTTTTCTTATATTTTATTTATGAAAGAAATAGGCTCAGGTACTCCTTTTCTCCAACTCAGAAACACAACTCTTATTTCTGCAAAGCTTACGAAATATCATTTTTCCATATAGCTGTATGGGTAACATCAGTGCTTCTGGAGCAAGTCACTTAAGTGCTACTCCACATGATCAAAYATTGCAAATAAGGCATGTTTTTATGAAGAATATTGCTTTAATTGCTGTTTAGTACACTTTTTCTACACAAGTGGATAAAGAAATCCTTCCCTTTTTTGTATGCACAAAAGAGGTTTATGTTTTCAAGTATGGACTGCTGAGGATACCAAAGTTTGGGCAATCACAGGACTGATTGAGGCTAAGAAAAACATGAAAGATTTGGGAGAAATTTCATTCTACAAGGCTATTCATAAAGAACAGGTGAATGAGGGATTTTGCCTAAACTTTTGAGTATCTTACCAAAAGCACTTAATATGTCCAAAACTTCTCTAAAAATATTTCTAAACATGACAGATACCTCTCAGAGGAAGAATCGTGTATTATTTCATTTGTCTGTTGTTTGTAGATTAGCTTCAATGTGTGTCTATTCTCTTTTCTGAGCCTTGAACATCTGTGTTCTCTGTGCAAGAATATCTGTTTTTACCCATTTTATCATGTCTGTTGCAGCTTTGAGTAGGAGGTGTAGTCTATTTTTCATGGTTTGTTTTGAAATGCACGTCTTGTTTTTGTGTCATCTTTGAAATTCCCATGCCCACTTATCTTTAGATGAAAGAAAGCTGTTCATTTATGCAACAAGATATTTGGGGATGATAATTGCACATTTTGTAAAGTCTTCAAAGACAGAAGACCGAAGGTCAACAAACTAATATTTCAATAAAGAGCGATGGATATTCTGGCCACTCCAAAGTGATTAAAACAATTCTCTCAAATCTTGAATAGATGTTGTTTTTCTTTCATGAACTGAACTGATATGGGAAAAATCATATCCAGTTTGTCTGATGAGTTCCCACTTTCGTGAATTTCTTCATATCCGAAGTGAATCAAGCCTTTTTTGGCTTCTGAAGTGTAAGATATCTTTCTCAGAAACACCCAACAGGGCATGTCTGGAATGAACTACATTCCCCAGATCCATCGCTGCTAGGAATGACAATTTATCGGAAAACATTTGCATGAAACTCTAGTATTTGACAGGGTCCTGAGAGTCTAGACATGTTTTCTGGAGACACTAGCTTTTCTTCATAGGTGTTTCCCATGGCCATATACTGTAGACACACAAGAGTCCTTGGCTCAGGGAGCTTCTAACAGAAATTTAGATGTAAATCACATGACTATCCTGCTTTGGAATAGGCAAAAATTTGTCAAATCTGAGATATCTCCAGTGAAACACTTAAGACTCAACAAATTGCTGTTTCATTAACAAAACCATTTTGCTTTTTCTGGCTTATTTTTCTAACCACCATACTCCAGATCTAATCATCACCCCTTTGTGATACTTTTTATTCTGTGATCTTCTGGGTCCTGGAGACTGCAGCTGCTGACTCCACCTGTGCTAATGCAAATCACCAGTGCAGCTGAAGAAACCTTTAGAAGATGTGATTTACTCTGCTTCATTTTACCCTTTTTAAAAAGAGGGTTATTGCACTAACACAAATTTTAGACTACACTCTATCTATCTTGATCCATGCATGCTATAAAACAACCCAGTTACATGGATAGTGTGAACCCAATACTGAAATCCATGACAAAAATCCTAACCCCAAATCAAGGCACTGGAAAGCCAGGCTGATTAAAGTTGCAAAGGTGTACAGCTAAGCCCAGAGCTGAAAGCTGAAGTCTGAGCAGATTCTGAGTGTAGAAAAATACTGATGTCTGAGTTGGCAAAGTATAAGAAATTGAACACAAAATCTTTACAATCAGAAATGTCAGGGAAATTTAATGTCAGCTAGTGCTGTTAGCCCTGCCTAAACTGCCCAAATCAGCCCAGGTGTAAACAGCTGCAACTGTCACTGAAGTTAACAGGAGTTGCATCCACTTACAGGAGTGGATTAGGTTCCCAAAGATAAAGCAATATTACTCTCCCCCCCGCCCCGTTTGTGGTTTTGGTTTGTTTTTTTTTTTCCCTCCTAGCTGAAAAAGCAATAAAATAGCCTTCTAAAATAATGGTAAAGATAAAAGCAATGATCAGAGGTAAATATGATGAAAGATGAAAATGTTTTATGATACGAAAAAACTAGCTGAGCCACACAAATCATTGGAATTCATATCACAGTACAGTCACTGGTTCTATAAATTCATGAATAATTCATCAAAGAAAAATCTACAAACTTTACAAGAACTACACTATGAGAAACCCAGTGTTTTAGTTGACCACTGGCTCTTTGGTTTCTAAACACTACTAAATGCATCAAAGGAGCCAGTTAGATTGTGTCTCCATTTACCTCAGTGCCATTATTTGATGTTTCACTTCTGATGCAGATGAGTCTTTTTTTTTATAGTTAGCTAAAAAGTCATAAGTATACACTGAAGGCAGAAAGAGCCTTTAATTTTAGAGAGACTACTACCTTTCAGTTTGTATTTCTAAATCAAGTGGTTAGATATGTCAATGCTTCAATGCTACCTCTTTCCCTAGTTTAACAGTATAAAGCCCCAGAATGCTGCTTGATTCTAGCTGAGGGACATGTGAGAAATGGCATTTCCTACTAATGCACTGAAGATTTCCATTCTATATGCAGACAGTACAAACGGTATGCACATATCCCTGTTTTATTACTATTAAGAGTACTAAGAGGGGGTTTTTGCTTGTTTGTTTGTTTGTTTGTTTAATGCCAAATATCCCTCTCAGAAAGATGCAGCAGGAAATCTGTTCCCCTAAACTCTTATTCCTGGTACTGATCATGGGTAGGGACAAACTCCACACTTTCCTAAACTGAATGAGTCAGGCTCAAATTCATCCCACTTAATATTGGAAATTTAACTGATGTCCAAATTAAGAGAGTAGTTGCCTTACACTTCTTCCATAGTCAATGGAGAGGAACAGAAAACGCTTGGGATGAATAGTACTCCTCTCTCTCTTTTAAATGAAGTAAGATGGTAAAATGGCTAGGCTCCGAACTTACATATGCCTAGAATAAATGATGAATGCTAAGGATTCAGTAATTAACAGAGAGATTAGTGGTGGATACAGGACCCAGCTTCCAAATGAAGATGGGATTAGAATTACATCATAAACCATTTTTGCTTGTTTTAGGGTAAAGTGTGTGAGGAATTATATTTCCCTCTGTTAACATACCATTCATTTGGAGTTCTATAGTTAACACATCATCTGCAGGCGTCATGCTGCACCTGTAACTAAGACCACATTAATATTTACAAGGCAAGACTTTTTAAAAAACTTATCTGTCCATCATTTGGTCCACTTACGTTTTATTATCGTTGCTTTCTGAACCAATACTTGTTAGTTATTGACTGTCATAAATGGCTTTCAGGTTATATACTGGATTCCTTCCTCCCTCTCAAAAATTCTACCTATAGCTTCAGTGGCACAAGTAATCCTTTTAAAGCTAAGTTAATTCATCCTTTGATTTTTTTTTCCAGTACAAGAGCCAATTTACTGCGGGTAATTTGACATCCATAAACATATTTAATTAACATGATTTTGAAGTTTGGTGTTTTAGAATGTGAAGTTTTTTGGAAACACAGAGTATGAATTTAGAATGATCAAGAACTACTATGTGATTTCCTTCAGGGAACTTCTGGCAGCATACCAGATTCATATGCAATGCATTAGCAGATGAAAACAAATTTGAGTACATTACAGCATGTTTATATACATCTAATATAAACACAAAGTATAATCTAGATTAGAATATTTCTCATTTAAAATATGTTACTGACTTTGCTAGTGGAGTTCTTAAACTACTAGTTTATTATTATAGTTCTTAAACTATTATTTTATACTGTAAGAAAATTAAATATATTGCATTGTCATATTCGATGCTGAGACTCTGCTAGTGGTTCACATTCAATCCTCTCCTTTCAAGAAAACAAAATAGATAAAAGTAAAATTAAATTATTTCTATAAGCATTTAAGCAGGCATTCTTCTTTGCCTACTCTACGACATTGAAGCGATTTGATTTTAGGAGAATGCACATGTACATACCTACTCCCTGTTTGCTTGTGCGTGTATATGTATACACATAAATATATAAATGTATGTATGCTTACATTTATATATGAAATAAATATTCATTAGTTAACATGATTTGCACTTTGACTCTACCATACTCGTCATGTTGATGAATCTTTTCGTCGCAGAGTCCACTGAGCTTACATGGCAAGAGGAAGATTGCAAGATTAGAATCATAAGAGGCAAATGTCTTAGTTCAGAAAAAGCATGTTCAGTGTATAAGTGAATGTCTTTAAAACAGAATTCTAATATTGATTAAACAATGAGAATATATCTTCAGGTTCTATTTTTAAACCTAGGAATGCATTTACCATTTCTGACAGTTATTTTATTCTTTTTCTAGTATACATCTCAATTGTTATCAAGTGTAAAAATGTCTTCCTCCTCTTTACTACTTGCCCCAAATCTGATGAGAAATCTTTTCGATCTCCATAAATCAAAGTCCTTGTTGAGAATTAAAATACTCTCCTAGTCAAGGGAAATGGGGATTTAGCGCTATTGTTTTATTTATCACTTGGAGGCTTAGATCTCTGTCCTACCAGCTCAGATGTTAAAACAGATTCACAAGACTGACAAAAGTTGTAAGGCATGTTATTAAAGCAGCTGTATTATTTTATGGCCACAGGCTTCAGAGAAGCTTTACATTCATAATATAGACTGGAAGAGACTAAAATTTTAACTCTATTGCTACAAAGGTTATGCAGTTCTCAGTTGAAACCACACAAGAAATCTTCTACTGTAATTTTTACTAATTACTTGGCATTAAAAAGCACATGCTTTAATGACAATAATGATGAGCAAAGAGCCATAACCCTCAACAGGGAAGGCTCTGATTAAGAAATAAGATGACAAACTGTGCAATAGTTCTGATTAAAATATACCTTGGATGCATATACAAGGTGCTGTCGATGCAGAGAGCCCCTAATGTACTTAAGGTGTGCATTAATCAGCCCCTTCAAACGTTTGATTTAGATTACTACTTTGCATTTTTAAATCAAGATTTTTATGCTTAAATAAGAATCTCCCTCTTAAGTTATAAATATACCCAAGAGACCCTTTTGTAAATGTGTAACATTTTGAAAGAATGTTTGTTTAAATACTTAATGCAATTAACACTATTTGCAAGGACTTTTTTCCTCCTCTTCCTCTTGTTATATAGTTAGATGTCTTCTTTTATTCTGTTGTCAGGACATGTTTTGTAGTCAAGTCAGCATTTATTTGCACTGTCAATAGCATGTCAAAACAACTTTATACTAGCAAAATTTAGCCAGGCCCTGCTTATTTTGCTCACTGCAGAAGGGTATTAATCAGGCTGGGGGAGCGTAAATGGCTATGGACTGTGACTTTCAGAAATCATAAGAAAAAGGAAAATCTGTTCATCACCCATCTCACTGGGAGTACAACAAAGCTCAGCTAATGAATTTAAAGTATTCTGACACACTTACCAACTTATACTTCTTTTACATGTCATATTTTTAGGACTGCATTTTTAAGTATACTAGCTATTTGTTGCCATACCTTAAACCTGGCAGAGGTTTTTGCCATATTTTGTCAAAATGTGCTTTTCTCAGCGTATTGGGTTTGTGTGGCAAGGTTTTTGGGGGGGAGGGCTACAGTGTGAGAAGCTCCTAGAAGCTTCCCCCGTGTCCAATAGAGCCAGTGCCAGCCGGCTCCAAGACGGGACCCGCTGCTGCCCAAGGCTGAGCCCATCAGCGACAGTGGTAGCGCCTCTGTGATAACATATTCAAGAAGGGGAAAAAACTGCTGCACGACAACAGCAGTCAGAAGAGAGGAGTGAGAATATGTGGAGAAACAACTCTGCAGACACCAAGGTCAGTGAAGAAGGAGGGGGAGGAGGTGCTCCAGGCGCCAGAGCAGAGATTCCCCTGCAGCCTGTGGTGAAGACCATGGTGAGGCAGGCTGYCCYCCTGCAGCCCRTGGAGGTTAACGGTGGAGCAGATATCCACCTGCAGCCCATGGAGGACCCCACGCTGGAGCAGGTGGATGCTGGAAGGAGGCTGTGACCCCGTGGAGAGCTTGCACTGGAGCAGGCTCCTGGCAGGACCTGTGGACCCGTGGAGAGAGAGGAGCCCACACTGGAGCAGGTTTGCTGGCAGGACTTGTGACCCTGTGGGGGACCCACCCTGGAGCACTCTGTTCCTGAAGGACTGCACCCCATGGAAGGGACCCACGCTGGAGCAGTTTGTGAAGAACTGCAGGCCGTGGGAAGGACTCACGTTGGAGAAGTTCGTGGAGGACTGTCTCCCGTGGGAGGGACCCCACGCTGGAGCAGGGGAAGAGTGTGAGGAGTCCTCCCCCTGAGGAGGAAGGAGCGGCAGAGACAACGTGTGATGAACTGACCTCAACCCCCATTCCCCGTCCCCCTGTGCCAGTCGGGGGAAGGAGGTAGAGAATTCGGGAGTAAAGTTGAGCCTGGGAAGAAGGGAGGGGTGGGGGGGAAGGTGTTTTTAAGATTTGGTTTTATTTTTCATTATCCTACTCTGATTTGATTGGTAATAAATTAAACTAATTTCCCCAAGTCGAGTCTGTTTTGCCCATGACGGTAATTGGTGAGTGATCTCCCTGCCCTTATCTTGACCCACAAGCCTTTCGTTATATTTTCTCTCCCCTGTCCACCCAGAGAGGGGAGTGATACAGCAGCTTTGGTGGGCACCTGGTGTCCAGCCAGGGTCAACCCACCACACTTAGGGTATATATTTTCCATGGGAAATATACCTTCCAGATTGCAAAGACATTGTTTAATAATAATTTAGAGAGATGTGTGGGAAGGCACTATCCCAACCTGCTTGAGATATTGCTCATTTCCTTTGATCATTTGCCTTTGATCATTTGCAAATTTAGGCCCTGTTACTGCTAACACTCATGGGCTTAATTCTCCTTTAGATAAAGGTTTGTAGCAGTAAGGTCTTGAAGTTTTTTTCTCTTTCCTTCAAAGACTGAAGGCTCTGATGTTCTTGGATGAGAAGTGCTAGATGAATACAAAGGATACAGGGCTTTTTCCCTATGAATTCCACCAGAAATTTCCTTTCCTCCGGTCCTCCTCTTCCTTCCTCTCAACACTGTTAGGCAACATGCCCAGGCTGCTTGCTACCACCACGTACAGTCTGAGTATATACCTCTCTTGCAATCTGATATAACTGTATGTGTCCATTCACATAATCCAAAATGTAAGTCTCACAAGTCTGGAATTAGGAAAGACATGTAGGAGGAAGTTTCTGGGTGCCAGTTTGGCACTTTCCATAAATTAGCACCCAGACAGGCACTTTCATTGTGCTGAAGCTCTGAGTAAAACCATAGATTATTGTCTAATAGAAATAAATGAGAAAAAATAATCCCCTACACACCTGAGAAGAAGCTATAACTGCCACATATCATCCCAAATTTTCAATAGATTGTACCTTCCCAGTAGAGTCATGCATTACCCAGGCTTTACCAGCTGAAGAATTTGCACATAGAGAATAAAAATTAGTGTCTCTCTGTAAAAAAAAAAAAAAAAAAAAAAAAAAAAAAAAAAAAAAAAAAAAAAAAAAAAAAAAAAAAAAAAAAGAAGAAGAATAAACCATAAAACTTTATGAGTAGTATCTTCTCTTTTCAAGGTGATAAAGTGATAAAGTGCAAGTACTGAAAGAGAATGTTGCGTATTTTACAGGAAATAGCCCAGGAAGAATTCGAGACATCCCAATCTTATATTCTGTCCTAGGTTCATAAAAGAATGTTAGGAGCACGTGTGCTAACACAAACCCTGTGCAGAATGAGGGCAATATGCACATCCTTACAGGTTCATGAGAGATCATGCTGAGGCTTTAAGTCAATTCACTGGGATTATTTTTGGCTAATTCAGAGGGATACACCCTTGCAAACTTAAAGTTGAGAAAACTACATGAAACATATCACTTCTGTTCCCACTCTACCAGCTGAACAGACACTAGAGTAAGAAACCAATTCGTACTTCCTTGCCCTGCTAAGGAGAAGCAAACTAAAACCAGCTTCAGAAACTTCATGTGCTTCTGACACTTCCTGGCAATTCTTTGAAGCTTTACAGTTAGAAGTTTAAATATATTTCCTCTGCTGTGTTGCTGTTTGAAAGACACCCACCACGAGGGAAGTCTGTCTGGAAAGCAGGTAGTGACTTCTCTTGTTCAAAGTGATCTCTGCAGGCCTGTGCCCGGAGAGTCCTGTTGCAGGTAGGAGGGTTGTCTGCTGGCATAACATTTGCTACTAACAACAAAAACACCTGTATTCTCTTTCTTCTTCTACCTGGCATTGCTCTTGGCTTCATTATGGGGGAAAAAAAAAAGTAGTTGGATACAAGAGAGGCATCACAAGGTTCATTTGCAGCCCACTAGAAGGTCTAGTCATGGGTAATGTTAGAGCTCTTCTAAAGATAACCAGTAGGTAAGCAAACAGAGTGGATGTACCTCTGACATACTGTGAGGAAGAGAATCCACATCTGGGCCACCGCATTTTGGATCAGGATGGAACAGAATAGAGGAAGGAGGCCTTACTCCTCCTTCTCCTCCTCCTGCTCCTTCTACACTGAGTCCCATGCCAGGGCATTTGAGCACAGATTTGAACGTAGGGATCTCCCCACAGAAGCCGAGGAGAGAGAGAGACCCCCTTGGGATTTGTACAAGTCCTCAGCACTGTCTTCAGGGAGCGGAAGAGTGGCTAAAGGGGAGCAAAGGGCTTCTTTCCTTAAACACATCAGAAAATCCAATCTGACATCCCAAGAAAGTAGAAGTAGCAATTAGCTCAGAGCGCCTAGTCAGAGCTCTGTCAGTTTGCAACCCTTGTTGTTTCAGAAATCAGAGGAATTCAAGTAGTGAAGCAGTTTGGATATTTTGGCAGTAGCATTCAAACCAGTAGGGGTGTTTTGGAAGGAAAAGAATATCAATTGGAAAGATGGTAGTTACATTCATCATCTTAAAATTAGGCTTTTGAAAATCTACTATTTAAAGACCAAATTCTGAAATTTACAGCTCAGATGTTATTTTCATTTTAACACATGGATGTGAAGGATGTAAATCCATCAAAGGTATAGTCTCAAGTCTCATTTCTTCCAAAAGCAAACACCTTTGAAAAATGCTAGATATTGCATTGAATCAATGTGTAAGAAATGTTAATAAGACTGGTGTTCAACAACTTCTTTATCTGCAGATGACACCAAGTTGGGCGGGAGTGTTGATCTACTCGAGGGTAGGAAGGTTCTGCAGAGGGACCTGGACAGGCTGGATCGATGGGCCGAGGCCAACTGTATGAGGTTCAACAAGGCCAAGTGCCAGGTCCTGTACTTGGGTCACAACAACCCCATGCAACGCTACAGGCTGGGGGAAGAGTGGCTGGAAAGCTGCCTGTTGGAAAAGGACCTGGGGGTGCTGGTTGACAGCCAGCTGAATATGAGCCAGCAGCGTGCCCAGGTGGCCAAGAAGGCCAACGGCATCCTGGCCTGTATCAGAAATAGTGTGGCCAGCAGGAGTAGGGAAGTGATCGTGCCCCTGTACTCCGCACTGGTGAGGCCGCACCTCAAATACTGTGTTCCGTTTTGGGCCCCTCACTACAAGAAGGACATTGAGGTGCTGGAGCGTGTCCAGAGGAGGGTAACGAAGCTGGTGAAGGATCTGGAGAACAAGTCTTATGAAGAGTGGCTGAGGGAACTGGGACTGTTTAGCCTGGAGAAGAGGAGGCTGAGGGGAGACCTTATCACTCTCTACAACTACCTGAAAGGAGGTTGCAGTGAGGTGGGTGTTGGTCTCTTCTGCCAAGTAACTAGCGATAGGATGAGAGGAAATGGCCTCAAGTTGCGCCAGGGGAGGTTTAGATTGGACATTAGGACAAATTTCTTTACTGAAAGAGTGGTTAAGCATTGGAACAGGCTGCCCAGGGAAGTGGTGGAGTCACCATCCCTGGAAGTATTTAAAAGACGTGTAGATGAGGCGCTTAGGGACATGGTTTAGTGGGCATGGTGGTGTTGGGTTGACGGTTGGACTTGATGATCTTAGAGGTCTTTTCCAACCTTAATGATTCTATTCTATAATTCTATGATTCTATATCTAAAGAGAAGATGGAAATATGTGGGAACTGTGGTGAGAATAAAGCTAGAGATATGTCATGATATGTGTGCCGTTGGACACCAGAAAAGTCATGCAAGTGGACAGCTAAAAGACTCCTTCTGCCCAATATTAATGAGAGAGGAGAAAACTTATGAGACTGAAAAGCACACAAATGCAATGAATGGTTTCTGACAGGCCTTATTTGCACAGCAAGTGACATTTGACAACATGGGAAAGACTCAGCTTCAGGTATTAGCCTAAGTTTCAATTCATGTCCATGATGAGAATCATTAAGTGCTATGAAAGTTGACAACATACCTTTATATAAGACAAGAGAACTTAGAAGCTTGGTAAGCAGTTTTAGGATTCTGTTGTAAAATGTCAACTCATATGGGTCATGATCAGTAACTCCACTGTATTTAATGCTTTTACAAAATATATCACATCCTTATGCATTGAATATTAAATTTTGGCAAATGTACAAATGCATGACTTCTGAGATTATCTAAAAAAAGGAATAAATTACTTTTGTGTTGAAAATATCTTGTTTGAAGTGGATGTTAAATTTATATACATACCCTAAAATTTTATTGTGCTCAGTACCACTTGAAATCTACAAGCCTTTATTTTGGTTACAGGTAACAAGCTGTTTCTTATGTTTTACTTTGTCTTAGTGTCTTAATCTGTCCTCCTGTCACAAAACACATTATGTCCATGTTCCTCTGTACACACCAGATAAGCACTTGATTCTCTATTTGCAGCCCCAAATTCTCTTCTGTGTGAGTTTGAACCATCTAAAATTGCATGAACTGAAACAAAACTGATTACTGTAACTAGAAAACTGAATATTGATTTAGAGATAAGTATAACTACATTTCCTCTCTAAAATTTTTTGAAAGATTAATTGGCACACTGGGAAGGATCAATATTGTACCTCTTAAAGAAGATCGGTAGGATGAAATGTTGTTTGACAAGCTTGTCAGAAGGAGGGTAAAATGGCTCTAAAAGCTATATTTAAGGCCAGACCATTTGGTTATTCTGTGTGTTGATTTTGAAGAGTTCTTCCAGTAGAATTCTTTCAGGAATAAACCTTTGATCATGATTTTAAAGGAAATTCTCTTATTATGGACTTATACTTTACTTACCTAGAACTTATCCTTTTATTTAATAAGTATGTATCTGTGGCTGACTGCATCATGGAAGAGAAAGTCAGTGTTCTATTCTGTTGATCAGTTTTACTAAAAGGAGTTAGTGGGAGCTAGTATTTGGTGAGAATGATGATTTGGAGTTCTGTAAGGTATTTTGGATGATACTTCCTTTTCTTTCTCAACTGAAACCAATTAAGGTCTTCAGAGAAGCAAGTGTCACCCACCACTTGGCTGTAAGCTAACAGTCTGTACACATTCAAAATTTACAGTGATTTCAATAAAAAGACCAGTCATCGAAACAGTTAAATGTTAATACAAAACAAAAAAAATCTGGGCACTCCTGACATGAGCAGAGGATTGAAACTTGGGAAATAACCAAGGTAGGGGACTGACAGTTCAGTTCAGAAGTTGTAATACTTACAGAATAGCGGAAACCCCCTTGGCACACATTTTGAGTAGTTTTGGCACTTTTTAGCTGGAGCACTGAATCAGAAATAGCCATGATGAACAAAGCCAGGGAGCATCCTTGCAGAATCTCTGTAAAAATATTCATGAGAATTAATGGTGCTGGAAATAGTCATCTTGGTGCCTGCTGTTCTCCTCAGGCATCAGAATGCTAACAAAGGCCACCTCATTGATTAGTGTATCATAATGTGAGGTGGGCAGAGACCAAATTCCACCTCTTTTCAGGATTTCTAAGGTCCCGTTGAAGTTTCCTCAAATTCTGAATTGTGTAAAATGAACATGTATGCATTGACAGTGAGAGATATTAATCTCTATTTGCTGGGAAATGGGCCCATTTACTTGCTGAGTAAAGCRGGGTGTGTAGAAAAGAGTGAGCTTGTTCCTTCTGGCTCGTCCGCTGTCTTCTTAACCTCAGGGAAAGTAGAAAGATGTAGGAGAGAAGGGTAGGAAACAGCTTTACCAGCTCTCCGACTGCCAGGGAATCTACCACACTAAGAGTATCACCTGCTGGTGAGATGTTTTTCACTCCTCTGTGCCACCTGGTTGGTGCAGAGGGAGAGAAGTAGATGAGATAAGCCAGACCACTAAGTGCAAAACTGTAAAATGTTGTTCTCATTTCAAACATGTGCAAAGCATCAGAGAATTAGGCTTTATTTTAAGGAACTGAAGGAATACTGTGTGAAAGGACTGTGTCATTAAATCTGGTGATAATTATACACTGGAAATGTAAATTGTATTTCTTGAGCAATTTTTTTCATTTCATTTCCATTGTAAATGCTTCAAACTATGAAGCCTAATTTACTGCAGAGAATGTGTGAAATGACATCCAGTATGCTGTGCAACATCTGTCTGCACACATCACATTTCATTCAGTAGCAGTAAAATAAATGGTGTTTTTTTAATTATATTGACTGACCGTAACCTTCCCCTTCTATTTAAAAGCATGTTACTATTGAATGCCCAGCTGCAAGTTTCAGTTTTTAGTTTACCACTGTACTGATGGAAAGTCTTTTCAGTTATACTGCATATTCAAGCTACATACTCAGATTACAGAGGAGATCACACGTTAATAATTACATTATATGCTTCTCCATAAATTTCAGAGTGGGAATATTTTTTGAGAGAGTACATAAAGGTCATTTGCTTAACAATATTTGCTTTTATAGTAGATTGAACAGCCTATTCTTTTTGTTGTATTCTCAAAGCATTGGCATGGAGCAGAGAGCCTCCTGCACCTAACACAGTGTTAAGATTAGCTATTGCAAATGTGAACCTACAATTACTGCCAAGAAATGGCTCTTTGGAGATCTTTGAGGCTGGTGGCTAAGCTTTCGGTGCACTTCCTAATGCATTGTATCCACATACGAATATACAAACACAACGAACATGACTGTGAGCAGCTTTGGCAGGATATGAGATATATGCTTGAAATACAATGGAGACATGACAAAATTTTTCTTGAACAGTACAATGATACAGCAACTGATGTGTTGTTCTGTGCAGAAGTAGCTAGATTCTCAAACACAGTTTCTAACCAATACCTCTGTCCATTTTGTGCACCATTCTCTGTCCAGTCAGCATTTTCTCTGGACAAGTTCATTAACTATGAATGCTGGTTTGAAGATCCAAATAAGGGGGTGACTGGCTCTTGGCTTTTTAATCTATAGAAGTTAAACATCTTTGCACTTTTAAAATCCTCTTGATTCCCATCTCCAACTTCATATGCCAAAAAACTTTGAAAACCCATTTCTAAATCATAATTTGCTCCAGTTTTCTGATCTATAACATAATAAAATATGAATAATAATGCCTATCTACTTTGTTGCCAAAATTATTTATTGTTTGCAATGTGCGCTGAAAATATGAAACATTAATTATTGTAATTGAGGTTTTAGTATCAAAAGAAGCTTGAGGAGCAGGAAATTTACTATTTTATTCTTCCAACATTAATTTTTGGACTGTAAATAGATTTCACCATACTTGATTTGTGCTCTAACTCTTAAACAGCACTTTTAGAAAACTTATTCTCGACTCTTTCTAACTTGATACTAAGATACTGAATCAAGCATTCTTACCTCATGCTATTATTTGTTTTCCTCAGTCTGCCATTGCTTAAATTTTCTTGTTTCTCAAAGTATACGTGGAATATATCTCAGGTCTGGCAAGGTATTGCTGAGGCCAAAATCCTTTCAATGTGGGAGTGAATGCTTTCAAAACAGTAGTGTACATTTGAGTACGCGAACTGAAGAATTAACGGACGTAATTTCATGCCTGCTCCCTGTCCACTTAAGCTGTAGATGGGACTTGACACTGAATTCAATAGGAGGAAAGTTTGAACTTTCATCGATATCAGACTCAACATCAAATAGCACTTCTTATTTGTTGCTGAATGGTCTAAAACATAATTGCAAAGTGCTCTTGTAATTAGTTGTCTTTAAAATTTTGCCTTTAGCATGTTACATTCGGCAGCTTTGTGAAGTGTAAAAAATGTCACATAAGTGGATAGTGTCTGGGGAAACAGCTACTTTTTTCTAATCCTAAAAAAAACAACGGCTTGTAAGGGTCAATCTTTTAAAGTGTATGCTTCACTGAATGCAATTATTAATCATTTCCCTTCAGGAAAAATATTAAATTAAGTGCTAAAGTACAGATCTAAACAGTGTTAAGTGCCCAGAGTTACTCAGTTCATAGTTTCAGCTATATTTCAGTGTGAGATAATTGACCTTCCACAATGCAAATGTAGAGCTGGCACTGACTGATACAAAATGACTCATCCTGTCTCAGTATTTTATCTCCTTGCATTTATTTATTTATTTCTGTGTCCATCCTCAGTTGCCATGAAGGTCTCTGTGGGTGTTGTTAGGGTTGGGTCCCTAGCTTTCTCCATTTTTAGTAAGCACACAATTTGCAGGATGATTTTCTCTAATATGACAGCTTCCTAGTAAAGACAGATGGAAATCAAGGCAAATAATATGGTCAATGCTTTTTTATGATTTAACAAACCTCTAAGCCAGCTGAATTTACTGAGATATAAAACTATATTTGTAAGCTATGGTTAAGATGATTTTCATAGGTAAACAAACAAAATCCTCAAACTATGTCAATCAGACTCAAAACAACAGCAAAAAAAACCCCGTAACATAAATCTTTTTCACTGTGCTTATGATACTGAAAAAGACCTCTAATATTCATCCTAGTGTTTTATTATTAAAGTGCATTCTGCAATTACATTTTAGTAATATAATTGACGTCACTAATTACAGATTGTGGCTTTTCCAAAGCAATACCGAATTCCGGATGCCTTCTCAAAGTATCATGCTGATAACATCTACACCAGAAAAGATACTGCTGGTTGGCTGATCAGAAGAAGCAGATATGAAAAGCATTTGCAGTTTAAAGGAAGCAAGGCTGGGGCAGTTGGTAGGATCTGGGAACAGCAGCGCTCATTTTTTTCTGCCTTAAATGTAGTGTCTTTGCATGTGTGTATGTATAAATCTGTGTACCTAAACACATGTACATGCTTATCTGTCTCTGTCTATATATATATATGTACACATGCATGTGTTTATCTTTGTCCAACTATTCTGAGAAATAGAGCTGCTCTGTTACTATCACAGTGTGCTATCATGAATTTACATTATTTTGTATCCCTGGCAGCATTTCACAGTGGAAGGCGTGTTGCTGAAGAACAGTGATTTTGAAAAGTGTGATTAGGAAAGAAAGACTGCTCTGGTGGGAAAGATTATGTCCTGTGTGATCAGAGCTTACAGTTTGATTCATTACTCTTTCACAAGACAGTTAACTTTAGACGTCAGTTATTCTTATCTCGTACAATGGCTGTGATTTGGCAAACAAACACTTCATCTGAAAAAATCCTGTTATCCCAAGTTGTAATAAAATTATAAAATGACTAATTTTTTCCACGCACAATTTTGTTGTCGATTGAAAGGCTTCATTCTAAATATCGATGTGGATTTTCTGTATATAGAAATCTCAAGTATATCCCAGACAGAATTAAAAATGTGAGATGTATTTTTTACCATCAAAAAAGCTCTCCATGATGCTTTGAAAGGTAACAACTGGGAAGGGAGAGAGGTAGGAACTAGAAACAATTCAGGATCTTTGTTTCTTCAGGTTAGAGTTGATATTTCAAAACCATTTTTGATATCTAGGTCTCAGCTGCCTTAGTGAAAACAGAGATTCTTATGTAATTAGTTATAAAATACAGAAAGTGGCATCTGAAGGGGCTGATCACAATTCTTTATATCATCTGCTGCCACATCTCCTTCCATACAATAGCCTAGTAGCAGAAGTGCTCAAAGGCAACGTGGGATGTATTGTCCTGACCCCAGGTCTTAGAGAAAGCAGGGGCTTCAACCTGTGTGTCTGACATCAATACTCTGGCTGCAGGGCTGTAGAATCTCCTTCTCTGATGTAGGAGAGTTCCAGCAAATGACCTCCTTTAGGTCAAGGACTTGAAAACCCATTTTTCCACATGTAAGGTGACTGCACTGGTAAGTAACACAGTTGTGTGTTCTGGGCTGATTTCTGCTCTCAGGTAATTTACTCAGTTCTAGATATAAGGAACCAGTCCAATGAAAGCCAAAGCAAACCCAGTATATGCATGCAGGAAGTTCCAGATTTGACAAATGGCATTTTCAAATGAAGTAATATTCTGCTGAGAAATAACTGTGACATATACAACCATTTTAACATTCTTGGATGTTAAATGTGGATGGCCTCCTTAAAAGAATTATTTTCAAATGATAATGTCCAGGGTGTCTTCTCTAAACTTTTAACTTGCTTTTGTTCCCCAGCTACTGACATAATTTTGAGTTTTCTTTAAGGCTGTTACAAGCCTTTGGTAACTTACTGTATATATAATTCAAACATATTCTTACGGGTTTGAACCTTGTTCAGGAAACAGTACCAATGTTTTAAGTGAAGGTTAACCTTCCTTTATATTTCCAGATATTTTCAGCTGACTCTTTCTGTTAGGGCAAAGTTGGAACCATGCACCACCTAATATCTGACAAAATTTGTTAATCACATCGCAAAGCTGTCCTATACTTTACTAAATGACTCTATGAAGTGGCAGTAAAACCATAATCCAGTGTTTCAACACATGCTGAGGATTCTAGCAGTTTATCTTCTTCCATCGATGCTGTGTGTAGCTCAGAGATGGGAACAGGTCTATTTCCATGAATACTAGTTTTAGTTGCAGGTTCACAGCAACTGCTTTCTTCTGGGTTTGGCAAATAATTATTTCAACATTCATACCACTTCTTGCTTTACACCTTATTCTCTTTTCTGGGATTTTGCAGAAGACACAGCTCCTGAGGGAAAATCGGAGCAAGTTCTGAGTGTTGAAGCACATGGCTCTCCCTAAGTACATTGCTCTGAAGTCTCCACCCCTTGAGGGAATGATTAATTGGAAACTGCACAACATCGCCCGTGTACCTGGAGTCTCTTCTCCTTGACTTGTTTTAGCTTCTGGAGTGCATCTATTTTTTTTTTTCTACTTTATTTTATGTTAAGCCAGTCAAAAGATGTTTATTGTTCTTTGAGAGCATATCAGAATCTGTCTGACCAAAAATACTGAGCTTCTGTCTATTGTAAGTTGCACTTCAAAAAATATAAGTACAAAATTTGTTATAATGTGTATTTGGAGAGCTCATAGAGAAAGTTAGTTCTATTTAATTTTACTCACACACCTCACCTTGAGTTCAGACTCTGTGTCCTTGCCTTGAAAGACTCTCAAAGTTTTGCCCCAAGCTATCTCTCTAACCTTATTCCCTATGCATTCCTCTTCTTTATGCCACCAACACCTGTCTCAATGCTTCATTTGTGCCCAATCACTCTCTCCAGGCTGTTTTCCATGCCTGTACATTCCAGCTTGCAGTTCTTTGCCAAGTCACAATCCTACTTACATTAAAGTCCATTAGCCAAAATAAAAGAAATACATTTATTTCACCAGATTTAAAGTGAGTATGGAAGGAAACAAATGAAAAGCCCACCCAAATCCTGGTCTGAAGTGGTAAGCCAGTGTCCCATTTCCTTGGGTCAAAACTGCTTGCCCAGGAACATGACCAGGCAGATAAAACTGCAGGACCTGGGAGATGATCCTTCTCACCAAAAGAAATTAGAGCAGATTTATTTAAAATCTACTGTATTGCTTAGTCAGTTATCACACCAGTAAGTAATTTCAGTATTCACTTAAGTGTTTTATGTGGCTGTCTTTTTAATATTATTTCCATGACCCATACATAAAGGTATCAGTGCAGCCTGATGAAATTACTATTCAATGAGAACAGTAATTCTCATCTATCTTTAGCAATGGCTCATTAACACAGTGCTAATTAGGGCTAGATTCTGCCATGAGGAAAGTTGAGAAAGCAATAAAAACTCCTCCTATAAAATAAAGGATTTTTATATGGCCTTAGTGTTACTGTCCCTTGAAAAGAGACTGGCAAAGTTCAGTTCTGATCTGTGCTTCCCCCTCAATCCGGGAAGCAGTTGGCACTGCTCCTTTCGCTGGGGTTGCTGGCTCTGTTTCTGGTCCGTACAAGGTTGCTCAGTGCTCATCCACCAGGAAGCTAAACATCTTCCAGCAGTACCTGATGTGGCTAACATCTGTCCCATGCGGTCCGGTGTCTGATCCTGGCTCTGGGGGGGCGTGCAGATGGAGCATGATGCAGTGCCCTGTTTCAATTTGTTTGAGTTCTTCCTAAAATGTAAGCTTAAAAGAAAGAAAAGGGGAAAAAAAAAAGTCAAGCAAGCAAAAACATTCTCTACCCACAGCTATACCAGCTGCTGAATTTGGGATTTTTGCTTGAGGTTGGATGTGGTCTCTGTTCACTCCTTGCCCCTTTCTACTCACTGGAAAAGAACAGCAGTGGTGACACAGAAAGCAGCTGTCTGCCTACCCCAAGCCATGGACACAGGTAGGGTGTGTTCCACCCACTGCAAATGCTATCCAGGCACACTGCAGGGCTGACAACCTATTTGTTTATTAATTATTTACTTATAAAAGTATCATAGCATTTAAAAACATGCTTCACTGAAAATCTGTCCTAAACTTCATTCACTCTGAGATGTGAAAGTGGAGACATAATGCATAACCTTTAAAAGATCCAAAAACTTTCATCGGATTTCACTCAGGAAGACCCTCTCCCCCGCCTCTTAATACTGCAAAGTAGATTGGCACTACACAGAGAAAGCACTGCACCAGAAAGTTTGTTTCCTAATCCTTTGACAGGCCTCCTAATTTTTTTCTCCAGTGTTCTAGAAAATAGACAGACAAAAAAAAAATCTCAAACAATATTACAGCTCAACTTAGCACTGTCAGACAGTGCAAGATCAGAGCTATATGTTGTACTCCGGACCTGGAACTGCTGTCAAAGATCTTCTAACCAACTCTCTGCTTAATAAAACTAAAAGATTCAAGGGGAAAGTTGTTTGTTTTTCTGTTTGCTTTTTAAAGTTGATTAGTCTAGTGGTCATTAAATCTTTCATTATGAAGTTTCCTTTCAGGATAGAATGTTTGGTTTCAATCTTGCGAAAAAAACTTTTAATCTTTCAAAAAAACCCTTCACTTTACTAGATTCAGATGGCATATGTTATCTTTCAGAGATACGCAGAAAAGTCCCCTAGGAATTGTAGTGTTGTTTGCCAGTATTCCTTGGGGGATTTACAGGAATGCTCACAGCTATTCCTGCCTCATCAGTTATTTTCCTTCCAGATTTAATTTTACTTATCTGTATGAAGACTTCATGCCATCTTCCGTTCTCTCATTCTTCCTTATTTCCTTAGTTCCGTTAAATGATCATGAAGCAACAGCTGTGCTGAAAGCAGCAGGGGTGAGGGGAAGGAGTACATTCTTGTCCAGTTTTCTCACTAAAAATGGGAGGGAAGGAAAAAAAGGGTGTCAAAGAAAATAATAAACAGGAGTTTTGCATTTCAGAACTAACCTGTTTTGTAAAGTCCCACCATTATTGTCTGCACATATATAGAAGAATCTTAATACGAATGACATCACCTTCTGGATTGTCTTCAAGGGCATTTAGAAATGCCACAGTTCTTTTAATTTCTCCATAGTGCTAGCAATTTTTTTTATAATCATTCAACCTGAGTCTTGCTGAAGTCAACTAAGAACAATTTCTCCTTTCAATTAGAGAACAAATGGAAGACTTTTCAGCCTTTGAAATATCTAACCCAAACCAAAGCTTGCTAGGAGAGAAATGCATGTTCCATGGGAGGGTTAAATGGAATCTGTAGTCCCGACAAAATTAACAGAAATGTACAGCTGAAGTGGCAAAGATACTGGGCACGGGGTGTTGATCAAGGTTTAATCATTACATACATTCATCCTTTTAATATTTATGTATAGGAGAAAATGTGTTATTCTATGTTAGAGCTGTTCTTCATTATAGGTGAACACCCTCACTATTTCAATTTGTGCCCATTGCTTCTTGCTCTGTCATTGGGCACTACTCAGAAGAGTCTGTCTCCATATTCTTAACTTCCACCCCTACCAGGTGTTTATACACATGTATAAGATGCCCCTGAGCTTTCTCCTTTCCAGGTTGAACAATACCAGCGCTCTCAGCCTCTCCATGTACTCACATGCTCCAAGCCCTTCATCATCTTTGTGGCTCTTTGCTGGATTTGCTCCAGTATATCCATGTACCTCTTGTCCAGGGACTGGACCCAGCACTCCAAATGTGGCCTCTCCAGTGCTGAGGAGGGGGAGAGGATCACACCCTCAAGCTGCAGGCAATGTGATGCTGTTCCTGATGCAGCCCTGGAGAGGCTGTTGGCCCTCCTTGCTGTAAGGGCACATCGCTGGCTCATGGTCCACTGGGACCGCCAGGGCCTTCTCTGCAAAGCCTGCTTCGCAGCCAGTCAGCCCCCAGCCTGTACCAGTACACACCGTTATTCCTTCCCAGGTGTCTGTTTCTCCAGGCTGCTGACATCCCTCTGAATGTCAGCATAACCATGTGGTTCATCAAACAGTCCTCTCAGTTTTGTATCATCTGCAGACTKGCTGAGGGTGCACTCTGTCCTGTGGTCCAGGTCATCAGTGAAGGTGTTAAAACATATTGGCCCCAGTATCAGCCACTGGAGTACACCATTAGTGACTGGCCTCCATCTGGACTTCATGCTCCTGACCACAACCCTTTGAGCCCAATGGTTTAGCCAGTTTTCAGACCACCTCACCATTTACTTATCTACCAATACTTCGCCAGTTTGTCTAGGAGGATTTTATGGGATTCAGTGCTGTAATCCTTACTGAAGTCAAGACACACTTAAAACCCCTCTCCCTATATGCACCAAGCCAGTCATCTCATTGCAGAAGGCTTTCAGGTCAGTCAGGAATGCTTCACAAATCCATGCTGACAACTCCCAATCACCTTCTTGTCCTTCATATGTTTGGAAATGGTTTCCTGGATTATTTACTCCATCACCTTTGCAGGGATCAAGGTGAGGCTAACTGACCTGTAGCTCTGCCAATCCTCATTCCTGCCCTTCCTAGAGACAGGAGTGACATTTGCTGTCTTCCAGTCCTCAGAAACCTCCAGCATTTGCCATGACTTTTCAAAGATTATTGTGAGTGGTCCTGCAATGACACCGGCCAGCCCCCTCAGCACTCCTGGGTGCATCCCATCAGGTTCTATGGATTTTACTTTGTTTAAATATTCCCCGATCAGTTCCTCCTCCACTGAGGGTAAGTCTTCTTTCCTGCAGACTTCCCCTCTGTTCTCAGGGACCTGGGATTCCTGAAGTCTCATCGTACCAGTAAAGACTGAGGCAAAGAAGACCTTGAGGCGTTGGCCTTTTCCATGTCCTTTGTCAACCTGCCCCATCCACTGGCAGGGCCATGTTTTTCCTAGTCTTCCTTTTGCTGCTGGTGTACTTGTAGATGCCTTGTGATGCCAGCTCAACTTTCCCCTTTGCATTTCTGTTTTTCTTTACCTAAAAATCCCCAAACAGCAAAAAAAAGTGGTATGTATTAAATAAAATATAAAATGCTGTACTGAACCTTGTATCAGCTCTTTTATGCATAATCTAATATTACTGCACTGACTTTACTATGGATAATCACTAATATCTGGTAAAATGTAGTTCTTTGCCCAGCTATAATTCAGCACTGCATGCAGACTTCAGGTATATGTAGACAGAATGCTGGAATTCCCCAAGTTATTTTTAAATTGTTATCCTACACAACCCAATTCTTCTTTATATTAGTTAGTGTGAATAAAAACATTGTTTTATTGTACTGTAAGCACATAATTTGACTTACTAGCCTCCAAGATCCCGGACACTAAGAGTCTCACATAGCTACTTAAAACAAAATAACAGCTTTACTGACTCAAGTATAACATTTTGTCTGCTTGGTCGATATAGTTTAAGCAAGCAAATCACACATTTTGGTATCTCCACTCTGAACTGTAAGGTTCTTGTTAGAGACATTATGAATTTCATCTCAGTCACAGCTTTCACAGTTGGTACCACGCTCCAGTCTCTGCAATCTACTTTGCTCATCCCCATCATTCTTTGCTCCATTTATGCATTCTTCATCTTCTGCCTCTGATCTTTTACCCATATTTTCTACTCAGTATGGTATCTCTCTCTCTCTCTTTTCATCTCCACCTTTTTTCTCTTCTTTTTCTGTGTTGACCCTTCATTTTCAGAGATAGCACCATTTGTTAATAGGCAGAGCTCAGCTCAAATGCACATACTTTCTTTCCCTGTAGAAAAGTAGCTAGGGAGATGAACAAAGATTTCAACAAAAATGTTTACATTTCCATACATTTAAAGCAGTTTTCTTAGCAAGTGTTCTATGTGCACAGTCATCAGTAGCCTGATTTCCAAAAGATTCAGTGATATTTTACTTTGTTATAGTTCCCTTGAAATCAAGGGAAGGAGGCTGTTAGGTGGCTCTTGTGTGTTACCATTCCTTAGAGTTTGCTGTGCTTATATAGAGAGAGTTTTTCAGTGAAGTGCAATASTGTCAATGCAAATGCAGTTTCAGCTGGAAATTTGTCCTGATTGAGAGTAGTTTCACTGGCAAATGGTGATTTTCTGTCTTTTCAGTCTTTTCAGTGCTGAAGTTGTTTACAGCACACGCACACCATTTTTTCCTTTTTTTTTCAGTGGGGAGAACTTATTTTCTCTACGGTTCGCTAAACTATTTCAGTAAATATTTGAGTCACATTTTACTAAAGTTCAATGAAATAGAATATTACTCTTTTCTCCCCTCCCTTCTTACAACTATGTTGATTGTTAGTGTTTTGTATTATACCCAATTTGCAACTCATTTTGCGCAGAAGTTATTTTCTGCACAAAAAGCAAGAGGTGAAAGATGAAGCTCTGTGTCCAGGTTATTTATTCTCAGAAGATAACAGATTGTTCAGAAAGTTTTTAGGAAGTGGATGGTAGAATAGAAACAATTATGTCATCTGTCCTAGAACGACTGAACTTGCAGTTATAAGGCTAAGAAGTTAGGACTGGTTTGTGAGGTGGTGTAAATCATTGTAAATCCCCCTCAGTCAAAGCTATGCTGAAGTAAGGATCAACCTTATTATTGGGTGGCAGGATAATAACTAATTGCTACATCAGATTGCGCTATTTTAAAGAGATTTTAAAATATCAGCTGCGTAAAGAATTTCAACAGCATTTGCACTAACCAGTACCTTTCAAAAGTCACTGTCAAGGTGATGTGCCAAACCAGACTATAACAACCCATTTATAAATTAACTTGAATACATAGAATGTGCCAGAACAAAAGAAATTAATATAAGTCAATACATTTTCACCTTGACATAATGCCACAGGAAAGAAATAAAACAAAGTTAATCTTAAAATGAATTCAGCCCAGCCTACCAATTAATCAAGTGTAGCATCAAATAGGCTTTTGGCGTCACACAGGGTGTCCCGTTTCTTACCTAATTCTAAAAATAAATGTCCAATCACATACCTTCAATATCCAACAAGTGGATTAAAGGCAGATCCTTGAATTTGGATCTAGATTCGAAGGCAGGTCTCAGTCTGGAAGAAAGCCCAAGGTACTTGGAGGTCCATTTTTGTACTTATTTTGCATCTTTCTACTCCCGTGTTGCAGTAACCTCAAATCCTTTCCTCTCCCCTTTCATTAACGGCTTCATTCTCCACTCTATGGCTGTGTAAAGATTTAGAGCTGGGCCCAGATTTTACTGTAAAAGCCAAAAACTTACCTTGTTTCTGAGTTCCCCACCTTCCCAAACTAGGAACCCATCCTTGTACCTCAGTATCCCTTTTATGCTACTGAATACTTCAACTCCCTTAAAGCAAAACCCTAACCCAGTTTCTTGTACCTTTCCAACCTTTCTGGTACACTTTCTGTCACATCCTTTTTGCTCCCTTTCTCCCCTTTCCTTGTGATTACCTAAAACCTCAGAAATCAGCTTGAACTTGTTACTGCCCAGGGTGATAGCTGAGGGAACAGCATCAAGAGGAGGGAGTAAGGCCAGAGACACAGGAGCCAAAAGGTGATGCTTAAGCTGTCAAACCATAGCCATCCTTCCTATAAAAGCAGTGAGCAGATTGCAAACTGGAAATACGAGGAGCAGGTTCATTGTACATCGGAAGAAATTTTTAAGTGTGAGAAAACTGCATGGATCCATAAAGGACTAAATTTGTTGATGTTGAAACACGTTCTCCTGAGGTAATGTCTTGCTAATTTTTTAGTAGTCAGGACTGTGTGACTTGCTACGCATTAACTCATTCACTTCCATAGCACCTCACTTTTGAATGTCCAGTAGAAGAGGGTATTTTTACAGGAAAGCAAAGTATGAGCATTTACTGAAGATCAAACAGAGATAAACTTTGAACCTGGATGGCCTCTCCCATATGGTGGGTAGGTGTTGTAGTATTTCATCTTTAAGATACAGGTGAAGACTACCACCAAACCTTACTTTCTTGTTTTGCTAGAGTAAAGATAGATACTTGGTTTAAGAGCCTGATTTCAATATCCACAAAAGAAAAAAAGTGAAATAATTCATAAAAAATATTCAAATTAATCCTTTTGGTTTTGCTTTAATGCTAGGCYTAGAAGACCTGCCATCCTTATTCAGCATTTCATCTGCAGCTAAATTTTATGACAGAAATAAGAAAATAAGCTGTTTAAAACATARCCCTAAAATGACTAACATCAGTCTTATCTAATGTCTTAAGGCTTTATTTTTATAGCTAAAACATCCAACCCTTCAATTTTTTAATTTACCAAGCCTTTTACAGAATGCCACAGAATCCAGAAGCTTTCCAGCTAGCCACCTGAAGAGAAATATAGAAAGGTAACACTATTTCTATTAGTACTGTCACACCATGCAATAATTTGAATTAGTGTTCATATATCAAGATTCTAAAGAGGGCTTTGGCCATTGACCGAAAGTGGAAAGGAAAAACGCTGGCTTTCTGTGTGCATTCAGAAATAAATAAACTAAACCCAGAAAAAGTTATTTTCTCTACCTAGTAATTATACAAACACATCTTTTATTTATAAAAGTATTCTATCCTTGACTCCTTGGAGTGCTACATAAATGCTCGGAACAAAAATATTGGAAAAAGGCCAGATGAAAAAACAAGATGTCCATCAGAGGTAGAGCAAGAATGGTACACTCTAAACTAACATTTCTCTTCAATTCAAAAACTGAATTTGCACTCAGGAGTACAGTTCTGCTTTATGGGCCTGTTTGGATTTTCACAGTTTCTTTTACAACAAGCTGTTGCATGTTCCAACACAAAATGCAAATTCTCAGGAGCAGATTATATTGCAAAGTTTATATCAACATTTTCCTGTCATTAAAGGCAAACTGAGTGCAAACTGGGGACAAATTATCCAGGAATTCCAGATAGGAAGTCATCACTGTTTTGGGAATCCTTGTTTGGAGGCACAGGGATTGCTTGTTTGTTTTTTAACTAGCTGGTCATGAAGGTGAGAAAAATCGGGAGGGCTCTCCCGCAGTAGCAAACTTACCTTCAGTGCTATGCAAATCTTCAGGATTGTTAAATTAGGCTGTCTGTACGTTTTCTTCCATGGCTGATAGCTTACCTAGTGCTTCAGCCATTGCATAAGCCCCTTCCAAGTAAGCTTTACAACTCAGTGCATTTCTTCAGGATCATATTTGTTAACAAGCATTGGCCTGAGTGACTCATAGACTGCTCATGGGTCCATCCTTTAGAAAGAGAGGGTGAGACCAGGAAACAGTTTTCCCTGATGCAGAGTTTTTGAACTAGCTTGGGCAAACCTCTCAGTTTAGATTTTCTAGGGAAATTATATCATGTAGGATCTATCTGCAGAAAGTGATGTAGGTATTTCAGTCTAGAACTAGTAAACAGTTCTGCATTATGTAGCCACTTTTGAAGAGTATTTGGCATGCTCTGCTCAGGACCATGTGGCCTCACGATCATCTTACCATGCCATGAAGTTCTGAGCCCAGCAAATACCACAAGTYGAGAATCAGGGACCTCGGCCTGCCGGAAACCCACAGCATGGAAAACAGCTTCATCTGGGTGTAATTAAATGCAAGTGAAAATGGTGGAGAAGAAATGTGTGTAGCCAAGTCAGCCCAGTAATGCCTTCATCCTCTCAGTATCTTCAGCCAAGAGTTGTGTTCCTCACAGCCATCATCCTAGCATCTAGAGGAAAGATTCCCTTCCTTTTTAAAAAAATCTATAGTGAGAGGAGTATCCATAAGGAATGTGGGAGACATGAGCTCCTCCCTGCTCACCTGACCTGAAACAGGGCCTTGAGCAAAGGTTGCCTAAGCAGTAGGCAGATGCCTTTGCCTCTACGAGCTGCAGTTTCTTGCTTGGTGGAACCGTTCCATTTTCTGTACATAATAAAGAGTGAAGGACAGGCTTATGGTTCAGCTCCAGAGCATTTCCCCAGGGAGTGGCAACCCAAGTTCAAACCTCTGTGTCAATTGTTAGATAATTACTTAAACGAAACAGAACTGCTCCAGCAAGACAAATCTAAGCTCCAGCTTAAATAACTGAAAATCAGAGAGGAGAGGACGTAAAGATAAAAGGCAGGAAATTGGAGCATAAGAGTGCAGTGAAGCAGTCCTGCTGAGATTGAAGGTGAACATACCAAAGCCAAGCCAACTGCCTTTGCTGAGAAAGTGGTCTTTCTAACTGCCCCATCCTGCAAGACCAGCAAAAGTGCTGCCTGCCCTTCTGCATTAGCAGGGAGACGTCAGCATTCACATCAGGGGAGCAATGAGAACTCACGCGCCAGTACTGATGTGGTCTTGAGAACACCCGTAACAGTTGGACAGGAGAATGGACAATGAAGGCACATCTCCAAATCCAGTCCTTAAGAGCAGATTTCAGTAAATGTTAGTGGGACTTAGGTTTTAATGGCACTGATCTACAAAGACAAAAGAAGCTCCCCCTGATGTCCTTTGGATTAAGGCAGCTGGTTTTTTTGGAGAATTTAAGTTTTAACTGCTGTTCCAGCTAGAGCCTGGATTGCTTTGTAAAAGCCTTGTTAAACTGTTTTGCTTTTATTTTTTAGCAGTGTTATACAATTACTAATTAAAAAAAATCACTTTTAAAATGTAATTTTTAGGAAGGAGCAACAAAATAAAAATCATAAAATTATTTTCAAGATCCATAATTACAAGTAAATTGCATTTAATTATAGTAATTATTAAAGCTTTGGATTATTACACTCAAAGGATTAAATGACATAGGCTGTCACAATTTCTCACAGCAAATGTAGAATGTCTTTTCTATCACTTTCTGTGTTAGCTAGATCATCAAAGAGTTGGCTGTTATTTGGAGTTGTCTTAAAACTTCCTAAATTGTATGTCCACACCTCTTTTCTTTGCAATCTAGGTTATTCACCATTATCGAAGTTTAGCTATCATAATATGGGGACAGACTTTTTAGCAGGGCCTGTTGCAATAGGACAAGGGGTAATGGCTTTAAACTAAAAGAGGGTAGATTTAGACTAGATATAAGGAAGAAATTTTTTACGCTGAGGGTGGTGAAACACTGGAACAGGTTGCCCAGAGAGGTGGTTGATGCCCCATCCCTGGAAACATTCAAGGTCAGGTTGGACGAGGCTCTGAGCAACCTGATCTAGTTGAAGATGTCCCTGCCCATGCAGGGGGGTTGGACTAGATGGCCTTTAAAGGTCCCTTCCAACCCAAACTATTCTATGATTCTGTGATTCTATGATTCTATGATAATTACTGTATGACCTACTATAAATCTTTAAGCATCAAGGGATGATTGAACAAATTTTTCAATTTGTAATATCTGTTTAAAGCACTACTAAAACACTATGTCCATAATGCTTTCTTTAAAAAAATGGAACTGAATTAATCAAAGGGGGTGTTTTTTTATGTACCCAAAAGGTGGTAGAACAAAATTTTGTGTAGGCTAAGATTACCTCCTATATGACATGGTTAGTTAAATTAAACCTAATGAACTGTGGGCTGGCATTTGAAAATCCAGTTAACAAGTTTTTTCCCATCAGAAGATTGCTCAGAGTTAATTAAACCAGTTTCTCTTTTTTGTATTGTACATATCCTCAAATTATTTCTAAGTATTACAGCCTGTACCCCAGAATTATATAAAAAGAAATGTAAATAAGCTTAGTAATATACAATTTCGTAGCATACTTAAGCATTTAGCTTCAGGTTTTAGCTTGGGGTTCATCTTAGTTAAGATTATAGATATGTGTATAGATATTTTAGGTAAATCATGGAAGTTTTCCATCACTGAAGAAGGGAAAAGGCATCTTATGAGGGTGCATATTCTTTTTATTACCTTCTGGAAGTATCTTTTTCTCTCCCTTGATTAGAAAGGGAGCATAGATGACTGAAGTTTATGAAGTAACTAACTTTAGGATGATTAAAATGATGTGAAACAGATCCAGCCCTTAGGGTCTGATAGCCTCTTGCACTATGGATCAGTAAGCTTTACATTGCATTTGTTCTCGAGAAGTTCAATATGAGATACTGTCTCACATCACCTTGTTTTCTGTTTACCAACCAGCATTTTGGGCTCTGTGAATTACTGAGTATTGAACTTAAGAAAACACAATAAAGAAATCAAAGCTGTGAAGACAGTAGAAGAAAGCAAAATGGACAGATGGTCAATTTAAACCTAGATTGTTTTAATTTTATTTCAGGGTTCTGAAAAAAAGATAAGAATACAGGAGTCAGAGACCGGTGGAGGCAAGAATTCTTTACTTGTTCATTTGTTTTGTAATGTACATAGCATCACTATTTTACCCTAACATGGAAATGACTACTTTTAAGTATGATATGAAACCAGATTTTAATGCAGGCCTTTCCATTTCAAAAGTTTGGATCCATCAGAAGGGTTTACTGCATGGTACAGGTTATTTTAAGATTTTTCTCTGAGTCCTGTAAAATGCAGAGGTATTACTGTGTTGTCTATCTTTGTTTTGTATTGCAATGTAAATGTTCTTTTAAGAACGGGAAAAAAAAATCTCTATCATAATCCCTCTGTTCCTTTCTGTAACTCCACACTTTAAGGAATTTGGTTTCCTGAATTTGAACACATCTTCTTGTTTTGCTCCTAAGTCATATTTCTTATGCTCAGTAAAACACAGCGCACAAACTCACATGTTAGTTACCTAAAGGTTTCCAGATTGAAAACAGCACAATTACTTCAGTGCTACACAAGCAAATAACTAATCTGACCTGAACTTTAAGGCCAACTAACTTGATACTTTTTTGTGCTGCAGAAAGACACCACCATTGCTTACCAGATGCAAGCATGGTGCCATGCTGAGCTGTGTGGACCTACGCTCTTGTGTGGAGTTCATCCAAGTAGACCTAACATGGCAGTGCTTTATGCAGTTAAGACATGCAAGTAAATTTAGAAATGCAAGAAAACTTAACTCCCATCCTGATCTAGGCATCTGCATGGGACTGAAATTCATAGCCTGGTAAATGTCACATGGATGTATAAAAGTCTGTGATCCGTTTTGAGCGTGGATAATTGAATCACTCTTTCCTTTTAAATCATCAGAGCACAGGAGTGATGGAGACAGTCTGTATGCATTTGCCTAATGCTCTGGTTCTGGTCATCCAAAGAATAAGGCTTGGAGTCCCAGGCTCAAGGATTTTCTCATCCTTTATTTCTGGCTTGAGGAAGAAATAAGAATTCATTTGGCACAGTAGAATACACTGTTTCTAAAGCTAAAGAAAGAGTGAATGCCAGGAATGTCCATCTTTTGAGACATTATCCTGTATCTTCTGCTGTTAAATACAGTGAAATCCAAACCAAATTTACTTCTTCCCAGACAACTCATTTTTTTCCCCTCTCAATGACTGGTGTTAGCTGATGGGTATTTTGATAAACATGTGAACTTTTTAATAAATCTGGCACATTAAAAGGTTTTTCAGAGACTGAAGGGGTGATATAATCATAGTTGTAATATTGCATTTCTCTGCAGTAAATGGTTCGTGTCTTCCACTTTAATCTGTGCAGAAAATTTATGTCAGTTTAAGTGAACAGCTCATTTGTAGGTGAAAGTAAAATAAAGCTGAAATAAATGTCTAGTAAATTGTAGTAGTCACTTACAGAAAGTAAGACAGACTCTTCTAAATGGAAAATATTTTGTTCCAATAATATTCAGAAGGTTCAGCACCATAAGGTTAACTGCTTTACCAGAGGCTAAAGCAGAGTCAAGCCAGTTCTGTTTCATTGTAAACTGGATCATTGGTGGAGTGATCGAGATGCATGATATAAATTAGATTTGGGCATCTTCTAGCATTCATTATTTCTGGTTAAAGAGCTTCTCTTGGGGTCTTTCTGAGTTTTGTAGAACCTTAGCAGAAGAATACAGGCAAAACTGCAGTGGGAATAAAACGTAATTCCTCTGATTATATAAACAGGGACTCAAAATGGATTGGAAGATGACTCGCAGTGAAATCTAGCTGACATCCAGGGTATTGACACTTGTAGTTCTAACTTGAAGTGTTGTTCTGAAAACTCTGATGTAAAAGCTACACCAAGGCAGCAGTTCTAGGTACTCATAAAAATACACACGTCTCCGTGGACATCTAAACATGTTAAACAGTTCTGTAAGAAATGAGTAGCCAGGAATGTTGTTGATCACTAATCTACTGTTAGTTCTTTTCTTTTTTTTCTCACACAGGTCATCAAATTTATTCTCTGTTCTGCCTCACTGTTACAATCATCAATCAGATGTAAATTCCTGGAAAATACGGTTCCATCAGACTCTACAGCAAAACTCTGTTGGTGTTTGTGGATCAGAATTTTGGGCTGAGGCACATGCAGAGCCATGTTTTAGCATGAGAAATAAATACAGAGTTGGACTGTAGAACAAAACCATCCATTGGATGACTTGCATGTTCCGTCACACCATGGAAGCTAACAATACTGTGTGAATCAAATAAATGATAAATTAAAATTAACAAACATATAATTTACTCGTACCACCAAAAATACATTAAAACCCATAACTTTTTTATTAGTAAAAGCACTAAGCTACTGAACAGTGCACACTCATGTCAAACACCGGGTCTAGTCATCGAATTTAGTCCTGCTCTTCAAATATCAGTTCTGTACACTTTCATCTTAAATGTAATAGTTCTGTACCTGATAGCTGTGGGCATAATTTTTGAATGTGAACCAATGTATCTCTTTCAGACTGAAACTACAACTTGAAGAAAGAGGTTTTCCTTTAATGAATTAGCAACTTTGCAAAGTTAATAATAATTCATTAAATGTGAAATTATATATGAACTGATGGTGTTTTCAATTTCTATAACTTTTTATACATAGAATTACAGAAAACTTTATGCTGTTAACTAACTATGAACTGGGTACTCAAAAAATTCATTGAAAGAACAGATTTTCTGTTTCTGAAAGCTACTTCATAGACAAAAAGTAGTAGAAGTAGTGGAAGAACTGACGAACTCTTTTTCTGTTGTGCTGTGCCTCTTCTTTGGATTTTCTAACACCTGAAGTTGTAACCTCTAATTGAAACTTTTTCTGTTTTGGGGGCATTCATAACATATCTTTCTCTCCTGCATGGATTTTCTCATGTCTAATTCGAGGTTAATTCACACTCCAATCACTCCCTCGGTGGATATATTAATAGGTTGTTCATATTTAGSAGTAGTCATTTAAAACAAATTTTGAAGAACTTGTTATGCTTGATATCACTATTTATCTATCAAATTTGGTAGACTTTGGACAATGGGTTCAAACGTTGATTGAGAATTGACAGATACACTCAGGATTATTACAGCAAACTCTTTTTCTTACAGAAACTGCCAAAGAAATGCAAAACTGAGGACAATCTGAAAATTGCAGGAAGATTAGGGTTTTATTCAATGTTTGCCTAAACTGGAATTAATCAGTAAAACCAATTTATGGTTCTTCAGACTGAATAATCAGTACTTTATGAGTAGTTGGCCTGTGGAGGCATACTGTCTACCTCGACAGCCCCGGTGTCTAGCTGGCCTGAAAACCTCATGAGCTGAGCACCGTGGTGAGCCACTGGCTTTCCAGCTGCAGACCTGCCACGTGCTTCACCTGCAAAACGCTTCCAACTGCTCACTGAAGCCARTAGATACGTGCAGGCATGTGGCATCCCACCAGCCTCTGGCTACGCCTGCCACCACAATCATAACATAACTGTTGGCACAGCAAATCTGGTCTTTCAGAAGGTCTCAAGATGGCCCTCAAAATGCACCAAAATCAATGGGATTATTGTAACCAATAAATCCCAGCTGTGACATTTTCTGAGGTGTTCCAAATTGCAGACAAGGATTTCTCTGTGGCATTTCTACTTTTTCCTCCATCAGGAAGCAGGTGTTTTCAGGAAATCAAGAAAATATTTTAGGTATTTGAAAGTACATTGTGTCTCACTGAAATTTAAAACTGTTAATATATGAAAGCAGAGCTGAAAATGTCATTATCATTTGAAGAATAATCTAAGTCTGGCCTCTTTTAAAGGAAAGAAAGAATGCAATTACTACTCCCATGTCTCTTAACTTTAATGCATTTGCAAAGTATACAGAATATAGCTCAGAATAAAACCAATTTAAAAAGTAGAATTTAGTCTTCTACCATTTCCATGTTTGTTTAAAATATATCAGTTTTTTACAAACAACAAAAATTTCAACGGCAACTTGTTTGTTTTCCAAATCATGTACACATTTCCTTAATGAATACCAAAGATGTAAGTATTCAGGAATAGAACAGACCTTCAATCATTCTCCTAATGACAAATCAAAGTTTAAAGAAACTATGGAACAGCTGAAGGTTATCTCCGATCACCCTTATCTCTGAAAAAGAGATTAAATCTCTGACATAAACTCTTAAATCTCCTTGCAAATTTAGAGTTGGATACACACCAAACTACATAAAAAAMCCCCTCACTGCTTATTTTCAGACAATTAATACACTTTGACTTCAGTTAATAATTACATTCTACTCATGTATTTCTGTCTTCTCACACTAATGAAGTTTATCATCACAAGAAGGGTTGAGCAAAGAATTGATTCCTTTTAGTTTATTAGCCAAACTGCAAAATAGAAAAAAAAAATATTTTCAGCTTGACTGAAATATTTATATGACAATCATTGAAAGTTTCACTGATTTTGAGTGAGGTTCATACCATCTTTAATTGATTTTTTTTTAAAGCGGAAATTTTTAAATGAAAAGTTAAAGTATTATTTTTCATATGTTTTACAGGCAGCTGTTTTCACATAATTCATTTTTACTTTATCTTTAAAACACACCTTTTCATCTGAAATAATTAATCCAAAATCAGAAAAATTCACAAGTAATTCCAATAAAATATTTTTGGCGAATAGTATATCATTAAAAGATATGTATAGTCAATAGATGATATATAATCAGTTGATTGTATATAAACAATAGATTATAGATTCTGAAACATTTTGCTCAACTTCACTCACAACCTACCTGAGGGACAATTAAAGAAATAGAGTTCCTTCTTTACAGATGGAGAAATGAAATACAGAATAGATTGCCTTATTCCAAATTTGATGGTACACCAGTTGACATCGTCTGCTACATGATCTGCTACATTAATTGATCATCTTTAAATTTTCAGAATACAAAATAAAAACCCGAACAACACACACACAGGAAAAAAAAACAAAACCAAAACAGAAAGCAAAAAAAAAAAACCCTAATTTTTATGATACTGGATTTGGTCTTGCCAAATAGAAGTGGGAGGGAAGATCAGTGCATACAGACATCTGAGAAACTGGCAATTTATTTCCTCTCTTTCTTACCCATTATGAAAAGTTCCAGGTCAGTATCTTCAGCAGAACAGGAGTACCTACTCCTTTCAAGTGTGGCAGCTGGGAAACAGGTGAATTGTTCAAAGGCGCTCCCCTCCACTTATATTTCATCTTAATTCATTTATCCAGTGAGCAAAAAGCTTTGATGCTTGGTGGCCAAGCATTTGCTGTGTAGGGAGAGAAGTGCAAGCAACAGTCGGACTTGTCTGTCCCAGCTGTGGTGACGTGCAACCCTCCTCCAGCTTTTTCAGGCTGATGTAGCAACAGCCTTTGATGGTGCATTATTGTGCCCTTCTTGGGATTATTCACCTAATATTTTAAAAAACGCACACAGGAGCCTCATTAAGATTTCCTTTATTTGTCTCAGTAGTTATTGACTCTGTTACTCTTTATGATGATGTAAATCACTTTTCTGAGCAGAGTTACATTAGCGTAAAACAGCTTGGAGAGGAAAATCAGAGTTGTTCCATTTCTGGGAAACGAACAATATTATTTCTCTCTAAATGAGTAGGAAGGCTTTTACGCATTGATCCAAACTTCTGTAAGTCTCAACTTTCAATATTACTGTATATATAAAAATAGGAAGGCAATACAGTCCTAATCTACAAGGAACTGGTGCAGAGCTGGCCATCCAAAGCAGGCACCATCCACAAGCGATCCTTTTCTTCAAGGCTTTACGGTTTTACCCCTTTGGGCATGAGATACCCCTGTCAGAGAGATGCTTGAGATCCTTTGCAGTCCCAGACAGATAAATCATGCATGTGCAAAAGACTACGTCATGTGTAAAACAGATGAGTCCAGCTGAACCCGTACCCATGATATACAGATTTGTTTATTTGGGCTTTATGCGCAGGGAGATAGTTACTACATTTTGGGATTGGTGAACAGCTGGAAAAGCAGCAGGTTGCCACAGACATATGGGGAAAGAACAATTTCTTATGTTTTTTGTATAACATGCGGGGTTCAGCTCAGATGCGGTGTTAGATGGGACATTTGAACTTTAGGACCAGTAAGACAGAATGGGCGTTGGGACTGAGGCCTGACCCCTTTGGGCATATGCCTTTAAATGTTCCTGTCCATTTCATCAGCAACTTCTCACTATTCTCAGTAACCTCATCTGGGCTATTCATGTGAATAACGTGAGCAGGCTATCACCTTAACTTGATTAGTTTGCACCTTCAAGGTAATTAGCTCCTTATGTTCCTTTGCTAGAGGCAATCTGTGTTATATTCCAGGCAGCTACACAGTTGTCTTCCCTTCTGTCCATACCCCCTTTTAGGTTACTCGGAAAGGTAAGTTGTGCTCTAGAATTATTGCTGCTCTGCTCTGTAGAGAAATAGGTTAATGAAAGTATACTTTTAGGGGAGAAAAAGAAGAGGTATCTGAAGTACGACTAAGAACAGCTATGAATCTGTTTACTCCTGCTTATATTTTTTGAGATTCTCTTTTTCTGAGGTCTACTTCTCATTTAAATTCTTTATTTTCACAGAATTCCTTTTTCATTGGTAACGGCTGAGAAACAATATAAAATTATAAGTTGGTAAATATTAGGACTCAATTTTAGGACCTAAGGATTTAATAAGTTAAAACTTTGCTTCTGCTTGGGTTTTGACTTTGATAAAAAAATTACAAATTCACTTATATAGCTGTATGTTTATTCTATTATACCCTCTAAAAGAGTCTTTCACTTTATATCCTTCCAGGTATGGAATGCTATAATTTAGTACTGAGGCTATTTAAAATAGTTGTTGTGCTACAGAAACAGAAAATTCTGTTACAATACAAATTGCTGGAAGAGGGCAACTTCATTTTGCTTTCAGGGTAAATCGTATGGGTAGGTCACCTATAGATACATAAAGGAAGCATTACAGATATTATTATAACAGTCACTGGATTACACTTTCTCAAAAATTACATTAAGAAGCAAATTAGGGCGTGTCTTCTAAAATGTTGTGATTTAATAAGATAAGATATCTTGAACTGAGGTCATTCTCACTGGGAATGATAATACCAGTACATTAAAGGGAAGGTCACTTTTATGTAACATTAATCATATAAACCCCTCAAACATGACTGTTACGGTAAGGCATTTTATGGATCTTAGCATTGTATGACCTTTATTTGTATTAGCATTATAACTAAAAATCCATTAATATATGAGAGCACAAAAAGGTCATCTTCTATCCTTTTATTCTATTATTTTAAGGGTTTGGGGTTTTTCACAACGTATTGCATACCATAGACTCAATGTAAAACATGTCTTACAGGATATTTTCTTCATGAGATTGCCTTTTATAGTACAATCAGATAAAAAAATGGAATTCCTAGATTTGGTTTTGGAGTGAAAGTATTTTTCAAGGAAAAATACTCAATTCCCTGCTTGATTGTAATCCCATATTATGCCAAATGAGCATAATGCACCCATTCCTAGAAATTGTTTTGAAAAGACCTTAAATCCTTGCAGTAATATTTCTGTGGGTTTTTATTATGGAGACTGTTATAAAAACAGCATGAAAGCATAACAGTTTTATAAGGAATGATTGCAGAGGGTTTTTTTTATTTTTTCCCTCAAGATTACTTTGTTGACATGACTAAATAACTGTAGATGTTCTTCAAAATGCTGTAAAAAGATGGGAAAGGCAAAAGCAATTTTAAACTATAATTTTCATACAAATTTTCTAGTATTTTTTTGGAGTATATCTCTGTAGAATTTTCATAGAGAACAGAAAGTCCAGAACATCATAAAATGTTTTGACAGTGGATTTTTAGATGGGAAGTCTTCTAGGAAAATTACTCAAGACACACATCTAAACATTGGTGAAGATCAAGTCTAAATTACTGCATGGTTTTAATGTCTTTTTCATGCATGCAACAAAATCTTTTTTTATCTTGAGTGAAAAATTGGTGTAGCTACAGAGTGTAGATTTCTTTTTTTTTTTTCCCCTGAATGGTATGATATCTTCTGAACTCTAAATGACAGTCACTGTTGTGATGTTATTACTATGCACACCCTGCAGAGTGCCAGGCAGCAAGTAAAAAACATGAGGACCAGACTTTAGTGGTGCAATTGAGACAGAATTGCCTCTGAAGTCAATGGATTTCCAACTTTTTACACTATCTGGGAATCTGGCCCTCAATTCCTGGTCCTCAGGGAGCTCATACTCTCAAAGTAAAAAACCACAACAGATGAGTGTGATGAATGTCCCTAAATCAGAGAGAAAATCCAGGATTACAATAAAGTATCACAATGGACTACATGGCTTAGTTAACAATCCTGGGAGCTCACAGGAAAAAGTCATGCTGGATTTTAAGATGCTTTTATCAAGGGTAAATTTCTCTTCCCATGGCAAGACATATTGGTTTAGATTGGCTTAAATCATTTTTCTTTAGATGTATGCAATTTTTCTGTTGTTTTCAGTCTTCTCCCTTTGTTTTCTTGAAGTCTCACTCATTTGTTGTCTTTCTATCTCTTCCAGTGCCCATTGTTGTCTCTTTCCTCATGATACCAGAGGCAAACTAGAAGGGTGAGTCAGGATAGGGAGCATGACAAGGCTCTGAATGCACAGCCAGGAGAGCAGAGTGCTTCTCAAATAGGGTCCAAAGAGCTGGATGTGTCTCATGTCTGATGTAAGCTATTGTAACACTTCATTATTCTCTTCTTTACAAGTGAAAAGATGTATAAATAGTTTATTACATTATTTAATCATGAGGCATCATTCCAGATGACCACATCTTTCTTTTTCCCAAAAATAATCAGCACAACTTCCTGCTGTAAATACAGGGGATAAATCGGTGTTTGTAGCTATTTTTGCTCATAGTAGAGCAAATAATAAGGCGTAAGGCTTTTCCACCCCTGTCCCCTTATAGGAACACTAACAAGATGAGCCTTCAGGCTTCTAAGGTCATAAATCACCTAAATAGGAAACAAGACCCATGTTTTTCCTAATTTATCATATTGTCATTTATTATAGATACCCTTTCATCTAAACTCTCCTAGCACTGTATCTTGCTCATCTTCTTAAGGCAACTCTCTCAATCGCTGTTAAGCACTTACATTGCTGCATTTACTCTTGGCTCTTCTCACATCCACTTCCCCAACTTTGTCATTCCCACCACCCCTCTCACCTCCTGTCTACTGCTCCAGTGCTTCCTTTCTGCCAGTCCCAACTCCATACTCAGGTTGAATAATATCTTAAAATACTTTCAGATACTAAAATCTCGTGCTGGAATGGATTTCTCAGCCAATGACAAATTCAGCCTTTCTTGTCTCACCTAACTTTGAAGCTGGTATTAAATTCTTAGTAATTGATACAGATCACTTGTCACAACCTAAGTTACTTGTCTCTGCTCTTTGTAGCTTTGTTTTCTTCTACAGATCCTTTTTCTTTTCTTTTTTGCTAGTGTAAAATTAACTTAAATCATTCATTTAACTTCTGATTGTGTAAACATCTGAAGATTTAAATACAGAAAGTTTCAAGATGATTGTTTCATTTCATTTCAGGTTACCGATAAACTGAGCTCCTCCATTTCTTATTGGAACATTTCCAATAAAAAAAAAAAAAAAAAAAAAAAGATTGCCTGGTGAATGCACAGCCTTCTGTTGTTGATTCTTAAAACAGGCTATATCAGGTCATCATTCATTTTTTATATTGATGAAAATTTCTGATTAAAAACTGATATATGATACAGTTAAATAACTTCATAAATGAGCTTGAATCTCAAAAGAAACCTGTAAGCTAGAACACTGAGTAAATTGATAGTTTTTATACTTGTCAAGGTTTTTACTAAGAAATAATAGAAATACCTTTAAATATCCAACTTTTTGAACAGTGATGGTCATTTGTAAACACGAGATGAAAACTTGAAAAGAAATTATAAAATTAAACTCTCTCTCTCTCTTTAAAAATAAGCAGCACAATCCTTAATGTCAAGAAATTACTTCTTAAAAATTAAAATATCATTAATCTGACTTTTTGAAATATTTTAGAAGTGATAATTTTTACAGTATGTGAACTAAAACCTTTATGTCTTCTACCTAACTAGAAATCATTAAAAATCATTGAAAGTAGCTCAGTATCAAAAGACCATTTTTAAAAGTCAGATAGGTTCTCCATGGTACGTTGTACATTGAGAGCAAATGTTTTCAGGTTTTATTGTTTGTTTGTTCTAATGTAAGAAAAAAAATGCATAAATGCTRCAGAACTAGGACAAATATGGGTCTATAAATAGCAATCAGTCTCAGTGAAGCACAGCAACTTAATCTCCCTTTGAAGCTATTCTGAGCACAAAGTTAGGTTGAAGGACATGAAACTTGTTTTGGTTCCCACCATCCTCCCATCACTGTTGTCACTCCAAACATTCCCCTGTTCTCCACCCATGTTATACTCCATTAATCCCTCATATTTATCTCTCTGTATTTTTCTCATTCTTGACACCTCAGGTTCCTACTTTCCTTCCTCTGATGCTCAACAGAGTAACTTTCCCCTTGAATTTTCATCCTTCTCATCTTCTGAGAACCAGATCTCTTGTCCTTAGGCTCCTTGAAAGAAGCAACAGAGAAAACACTTTTTTAAAGGGTAGGAATGTCTTTTAAACTTGCTGAATCTTTCTGAATAGAATTAAATTATTTTAGCTAGAAGGACTGCTCTTTCCCAATGCTGCTAAACCAGTTAGAGCTTCTTTATGGCACATAGAAACAAAATATCTAGGAGTATAAATGAATAGAGGACACAGAATATAGGAATATAGTAAATATAATAAGATAGACCATAGGAACATAAATCAACTGTTATTTAGAGCTGTTAGGTAGACATGTGGCCCTTGATCAATATGCCTCTCATCTCAAGCTTCAGTCTACTACAGTCCTCTGGGGTTGAGTCACATCATTCAGCAGACAAACTGTAGCAAAGAGCAGCAAGAAAAGGGGCTTCCTCAGAGTTTATTTTTATGTCATTCCAAACTATTTTCTTAAAAGGTAGCAGAGTTTATTCTCAAAATAGAATTGGCAAGAGTCCTTAGCTCAGACTTCATGAACACTCTGATATCTCTGAGCTTAATGCCCCCTAGAATATGATTTAAGTCTTCTCTCTGAGCAATTGGGCGTAGGATGTCTGAGCCAGTCTCCAGGGAATTTAGGATGATGCATTATTGTTTTCCACAGTCACCTACGCAGCACCCTGAGGTAAGATGTCTAATGTCATACAGGAAGGCAGTGTCAGAGCTGGGATTCAAATTGTTTCCCAGTCATATTTCTGATCCCTTCAGGYGCAGAAGGCTGTCAGTCTCAAAGACTGTTACTTGAAGTGGCCAGAGCTCCACCAGTCGCTTGGCAAGAGATTGCTCTACGCATCCTGTCAGAGGCAGATAAGGAGCCGAGCAGCCCTAATGGGATCAGTGGTAGCCCACAGCTGTATGATGCTAGTTGCTGGCTGGGATGGCACGGAAAGGCAGGGAGCAGGGGTGAGTTTCTTGGTATTTTGTAAAATCTGGCTGGGTACAATTTCTATGCTGCGTCTTGAACTGATGTTCTTTTCTGAGGTTTTCAAGTCTGAGCACACTGAATAGTTTGGTACGCAACTGGACACGACTAGACAGGCTGTCTGCAGGGTGTCCTTCAGGCAGAGGTCGGGCGGCCCATGGAACACGCAAGGATTTGGGGCATCCCTGCACTCATCCATCTAGTGAAGGGCAGACGTAACTAACACTGCAGAAAACCAGTATAGATGTCTTTACCATGCCTTTGTTCAAGGGAGCAAATTTGTACTTGGTTCCTGTTACATGCGTCTAGAGGAACAGATACCAACCTTATCTACATCATAGATAAGACCTGGAGTACAAGATCAGCCTGGTTTATTAGCTTGGAGTCCATGCTACCTCACAGAGGGAGCAAAAATGATTATGAGAACAGGAAGGCATTATCCTTCCCAAGAAACCACTCCTCCATCTTAATCTGCTACTCTCTGTATTGTTGTTTCATGGTTGTCTGCTTTTTTACTGCACCTCCTTTAGGACTCAGTGCTGCTGGGAGGCCAGTGGTACAAGAAAGCAGACCTGCAGGAGGCAACAGCACCAAGAATTAGAAAGCTGGCAGGGAATAGGGGTTTCACAGAGGCAGTTGCAGGGTTGGACAGTGAGGAAAAAAAGAACTCATCAGCTACAAGGTTTATAAAACAGAAATGTTTGGGAGCCAGTGACCCAGAGCAAGCTGACTAATTCAGATCTGAGGAAAAGACACTAATTTATAACAGGGAATAGGCTTACTTCTTCCATTTTCTTCATGTAGGAGCCTGGTTAGATACCACTCTGCCCGGATCGAAGTAGGTTTCTTGTACCCGCTCTCTCTCTTGCAACCATTCACCCAGAACTCCACACCCAGGGGAAGAGAAATGTGCTGAGAAGCAAAATGCACCTCACCAGTATAAATGTTGATGTTACCATGTTCTTAGTCTAACAGAATATTCAATAATTTTCAAAGCCTTAAGTATTGCTTTGTTAGTAGTAGATTTTGTCAGGTTTTTTTCTTCTATATGTTCTTCAGTTTTATGTGATTTTCCTTACAGGAAACAGGCTCTAATTTGTGTGCAGCTTCTGAAGCATGACCTTGGAGTCTCTTGTGTATTGATTAAGACAGCAGAGATACCTGAGTGTTTGAGCTCTAGTAGGTCATTTCAGTATTATGCCCATTTTAAACAGCTTTAATTTGATTTTTATATAAATATCGCATCACCAAATAGTTTCTATGTCTGTCAGTTCAGTTTAGCCATGCAAGGCAGTCTGCAATTAGCTCATATGCTGTTCTGGAGCTCTAAAGGCACAGCTGGCGTATGCAAACAACCTTTCTTTCTATCCCTGCCCTCGCCTGTTCTGTCTGCCAAGAAGTTGGCTCTGCACACAGACCTCATGTTCTCTTTGCTACCCTCTCCTCCCTGTCCCTCTGAAGATCTGCTGGTCTATGAAGGGGAGCTATGGTTTTGCCTTCTTTGTTGTGCACCGTATAGCAGTGGCGGACAAAAAAAATGAATTGTAGATGAAGATATAAAAGCCCATGGGCTTTTTGCTATGACCCTTTTTTCTTCTCTAGGGACAGAACTCTGTACTACCCCAAGAAATGACTGCACCTTGTGGATGCAATCGAACCCTTACTAAATACCCTTCAGTCATTTCTACCATGTAATACCTTTATTTTTAACTATTATTTTTGCTGTTGTTAAAAATTACCATGCTACGCTGCCGGTGACAGAATTTGTTTCTGTTTTGCCAGTCATCCTGAATTTTGGAAGAAAGGGGTTTTACATGATCAGAAACATCAGTCTTATGTACAAAGTTGTCTTTATCCTGCTTAGAGGCATTATTATAGTGATGCTGGGGTGGGCGCGGAGTTTCCCTCTGAACGCACATGGTGGTGTATGGCAAGATGAGCGATATCTGCAGTAAGGGAGCAGGATGAGAACTGCTGTCCTTGATGTCCTTGTGTTGCCTGAAGGGAAGATTACCAAGTTGAGGCTATCGTTTTAGCACATTGTAAGTCTGTGAAAGAGAAAGTTGAGAGAAGGAAGGGGGAAGAAACCTGCTTGTAAGTGCCATTGTCCCCCAAATGTGCCATATATACAAGGGCATCCTAGAAGAACACCAATCCTGTGACTAGTCTTCTGGATTTTAGTGGGGCCACCAATGCTCAAAATTAAACATGCCCTTAGGAGCATGTCTTCACAGAGTAATGCTGAGAAGCAGCATCTTCCATTGGCTGCTGGCATTCATCTCTTTCTCACCCTGTGTGCCTCCTGATGATAGTGCAGAAAAATGCTTTCTGTGAAGCAATGATGTAATTCAGTCTCATAAAAGAACAGCCCTTGAGAAAACGGCCACAACGATTTTACATCTCACAGAAGTGATGTATAACAACCTCATCAGTCAACATTTTAGCTTTCATTGACACTACCCTGATGCAGCAACAGTGAGGAATTTAAGCTTTAAAAATAAACTAAAAAAGATGCTATGTCACATAATTAAAGCTGTCACTAAATTATTGCTAAAATCATGCTTTTTTATTATGTCTTTTGAAAATACATGATGTAAAAAGGAATGAGCAGTAGGTTAATGAAGAGAATAAAGAAAGCCCCAACAAAGAGAAGGGAGGGATTATGTAAGGGAACCCTATGCACCCCCTGAAATGGCCGCGCATCTAAGATATCAATCTCTTGCAGACAGTATGGGCTGACCCTGTTCACTGGGTGAAGCTGAAATGGAAAATTGAACTGCAGCTTCAGGATCATAGGGGCAGCCAAAGGCCATCCGCCACTCAGGAACTGCCAATGCATATTCCTGTGCTGCCCTAGTCTAATCCATGGCTGCTTTCAGTCGCCTAGATAGGATCTTTACACTGCTGCAAAGGCATCTTTCAGGGGAGCGTCTTCCTGAGGATTTTTCTGAAAAATATTGTGTCTTTTGGTCACATCTTGTATGTTGTTTAAAATGACACAAGGAAATAAAGCATTTTGGACATTGAACATATTTTTTCCAGTTTATAAAGAGCATGTGTATCTGACTATGCACTATACTGAATTCCTGCTTAGGAGTAAATACACCATGACAAGCAGACTTGAGCCAAAAAGTCGCAGGGGGCTTGGACTTCAGGTTTTCTTTAACATCCTGCGCTGATCACATCACTGGTCACAGTTTATTATGGTATTAAACGGTCTAGCAGTGCTTTTCACAAAACTACAAGTTAACTCAGATGTAGATGTCTGATTTTATTTTCATCAGGATAAATGGCTTTTTAAGAATTTTCCAGTAACAGTCTTATTTGCTAATTAAAGAGAGAGGATTCTATCAAATCAATTCAAAAGAATAAAACTGTGAAATCATATCTGCCCTAAGTGAAAGCTATCTGTTCACCTAGACAACACACTGATTATATATGTACAAGCATGCCAACAAAGAAAACAGAAATACATGGTATCCAGCATTAAACACATGTTGCCAGAGTTCCTGCCTGTTAGCATGGCAGACTGTTGGTAGTTTATCCCTTTGCGTCAGGACTTGCATCTTTATAAACTGAAACCACACGCGTGCACATACATATACGCTTCTTTTTTTCTCTCTTTCTATTTATACCCCTTAGATTCTTTGAAGTAAAAGGTCTGATCTTTTATTATATCAAGCATGAATGTATCTCCTATATTTAGCACCCTGAAAAAAACTATTTGCACAGGTGCACCCAAAAACACTCTGGCTTCTAGCTATTGTTATCTATGCTAGTTTCCTCCTAAATTATATGGCATTGTGTTTCCCAGAGTCATTTGAATGTTGTCTGTTTCTTATTTTGTTCTTATTTCAAGTTAATTTGGGGAGTTTCTTTGACAATATAAATGTGTTGACACTTCCTACATGTCCTAATTAGAGTCAATTGTTTTTCATGTTCCAATGTACTGAGTCTCTAGAGCCCTGCACTTCATGTAATCCTTTACACGTGTCCACTGCAAATGCAACATTACTATCAAATCAAAATAATGTCTGTGAATATTTTCACTAGGTGCTATACACCCATGAATTGAACTTTAATAATTCACGTCTCCCAAGCATATGGAGGGAAAATGAGGACATCTCTGTACTTCTTGTAAAAAAATTCTAAAAAATTCTTCTTCAAAGACTTTGAAGTCTTTTGAAAGATATTTTTAGGCAAGAGCTCAGTTTCTGTCAGTCACAGGTATAAAAGGAAAGTGACTGTATGTGTGTGTTGTGTGCGTGTATGTGCATCTGTAAACAAATATTTATTTAATAGTTCTTAATTTCTCAGCAATATCGATTGCTGAGATATTGATTATCAATTAGGATTATCTTTCACACAGAGAATATTCATTACTTCACAAAGATGCACAAAGCTTCACAGGGTTGACTCAAAATATCTGAAACTGGTTTGTATAGCTTCAATTAACATAAAGAACTCAGGACTGTAGTTTCATTATGATACAGATATGATTTCAGAATACACATTACTCAAAATGGAAATAGTTGAAAATAGTAATAATTGTCAAAAATAAAAAATATTCAATAAATATTTCTGTTCTGGAGAAAAAGCCAAATGCTATAGTTATATCACAGGATGAGGAAAAACATTTTCTGTTTCAGTTGTAACTAGAGGTTAAACAGCAGCTACTGAAGTTAAACAATTTCAAGCTACCATCTGTAGATACCTTGCATCTAAGAGCCTTGAAATCAAGGAGCTCTCTGGATTATTACTACTGATTTTTTTATTTTTCTTGGAACAAATAGAGAAATTCCATAAGAATGGAAGATAATAACTATTATATTGTTATCTAGGAAGAGTAAATAAGCCAACCTGGGAAATATAAACCTACAGGAAAAGCAATGCAACAGTGATACAGACCTCAATTAATAAAGTATTAAACAAGGATAATATAATGAAAGACAATCAGAAAGATAAAAGGAAAATTATTCCCCTCAAACACAGTCTCATTTTAATAAGACAATTTCTGTTGATAAATTTTGTTCATATATTATATTTAAAATAGCCTAAGACAACGTTTTAGCATTGTTAATTATTTTGATTTGAAAAATGTCAGAATAAAAATTTACCATAAAATCAAGAGGGTTAAGTACTAGCTAGGTGACACATCTCAGATGAACATGCAGAAGGAAACTTCTGCTATTCTGAAGAGGTCAGTCTCATTTAAATTAATATATAGGGAAAAAATATAAAACAAAGTTTTCAGTTGACACAGAACTTAGGGTACTGATAAATAATGAAATAAATAGTAACTCTTACAGAAAGTGCAGTGGCAAAATCCAAATATGGTCCTCAGGTGCACAGACCTATATCAAGCAATAGGTAAAGTCTTTCCATTGCTTCAGTCTGCAGTGTTGATACAATTCCCCAGTGATCCTGTGCCGGTTAGATGACTACATGAAGAGTATTGATACAGAAACAGTACAGAGAAATTTCATAAAGTGTTTAAATAAGTGAAAAGCAAAATATACATTAAAAGACTGGAGAAGCTCTATGTATTCAGTTTATAGAATAAAAAGTCAAGTAAGGTTGTCTGTGGCAGGTACTGATATTGTGGGTAACAAGCATAGGCTCTGTAATCTAACAGAGAGAAATTAGTTTTTCCACTGGCTAGATTTGAAGCTAGAAAAAGCTTCATGTACTTTTTTAGCAAATTCCAAGGATTTGAGATGGATGCTCTATCAAAAGTACTTTTAAAATCAGGAGTAATCATTTGTTCTGAAAGACGAGTCATTTGGACAAGAACTAACCTCAGGGAAGCCCTGCAATCTGTATTATGCAAGTGGTAATGATTGCTGAGGTCCTTTTGGGTTTATGATCTAGGAATTTATGAAAACCTACAGCTTGGCCAAGATACCATTACAGAAATCAATTTCTAATGCTAATATCTAAAAAGCCTAGAAGGTGATACTGAAGGCTAGGTAGGCATGAACTGTTCATGTTGTTGGACTTCATTAAGGAAAGAAAAATATATTCCAGGTAGTTTAGTTCCTTGATGCTGAAATCTCGTCATGTTTTGAGAATTCCCGTATACCTTAAACATTTTATTTTCTGTTTTCGATACTAAAACAAGAAAAAGCAAAAAAAAATCTAATCTAATTTCTAAAAATCATTTTATTCTGAGAAATGGAGGACACAGAATGGAGATCCTCTTCTCAGGGTGCATTGGTGACAGATTAACACGGCCCAGAAAGAGAGTGCCACTTTGCTGGAAGTATTCAAATTGGCATTTTTGTAAAACATCAGCAATGTACAACACGGAAACCAGATACCATATTTATCTTAGGTTTTATCAAACTCTGCAACTAGGATGTTTGAAACTCTTCCTCTCTGTGTATCAACATACAGTAAAACATTTTTAGAGCTTTATATAAATGGATCTCAGAATACTTTACAAAAATATTCTTCTGACATTAGAGAGAGATGTATTACTCTCATTTTACAGAAGGGGATACCAAGTGTGAGAGAAATTAAGTAATTTTGTTGATATCGTGGAGGAAGGCGATGACAAAAATGGGACTAAATAGCAGGGTGTGTGATGCTGATGTGAACTGCTTCTGCTGGCTGAAAGTCCTATGGACCTGGCCRGCACAAGGAAACTATGGCTCATCCTCTTCACAGGTCTGGTTATTTGCTTGCTTTCCTTCTGGTTAGCCAGAATCACAAGCCATTTGTTTCTTAACTCAGTCCAAAAATACATACACCATTTATGGACCTGTTCCTTATTGCATTTATTATTTTCTCTTCCAAGAAGAATCAGGCCAATTCAGAAGGTTACACTCTCTATATATAAATGTTCCAAAACAAATGGGTTTATATATGGCCTCTGATTTAGTTAAAGAGGTCATTTGGCAGCAGTCCCTAAATATTGAATTGAAACCCACTTATAAATTGATAATCTCAAGTGAACCCAAATAATAGGGTCCTGTTCTGAAATTCTAGGACTAATGTTGGAATAAATTGGCGTTACATTAGCATCACAAGTTCTTTTATAATTGCTGTGTCTCCCCTTTAGACTGCATCTCTTGTTTTGGAAATGAATGTTGAAGGACATAGTAAGGTTTGTTTGTTAAGCAATTGAAATACTATTTATACATCAGAAAGCAATAATTTAATCTTAGGGTGAATGTTTCAGTTTTAAAGGAAAGCATTATAAGTAGGGTAAATTATACAGTGGAATTAAAAATGTAAAAAAAAGCTAAAAATATATTACTTTTACTATCTAAATACTATCTCGACTGTTTTATAAATAGTGGTATGGGCTTTAGATTTGAAAATTGAAAATGGTCTCTGTAACATTGGTGGTGAAAGAGAGAGACTGTAGTGATACTGTTAAAATGGAAAAAAAAGTTTACATCCTTTTTTATCATTGTTTTACTTTAAAAAAGGTTGTTTCATGTTCGTGATTGAAGTAGCCATTGTAACGTTACTAATAATGGCAAGAGACACAGAAGGGATATAGAAGCTAAAAATTCTGGGAATTTTTGTCTGGCCAGTAAACCTCTTTTGTATTTAGCTTCCTGACAGTTTTAATGACAGATGCCTGGTGTCAGCTGTAGCGCTATCTTCTCTTACTGTACCTGCCAGCAGGAAGTGAGTCGTTCCAAAATTTACTAACAGCAGCATGATCAACATGACATCATAATGAAACTTGTGAGAATATTAGAATAATACATCAGACTAGGAACCGTCATTAGTGCCATGGGTCTAAGTGGTACATGCCATTTTTCTAACTGTTGCCACAGAGAATACAGCAGGGTGCTTTGTTCCTTTAAGGATTGCTCATGTAACAATGCAATCTTTTGATTTAAACCCTCACAAGCACGGTTAGGAAGGCTTGCGGAGTAGAGCACATTGATTAAATAATTCAAACTACTGTAGAGGGAAATGATGTGTAATCCCTGTTCTTGTAATAACCCGGCTTGAGATCAGGCATGGTGAAGCATGGCAGTGGATAGAAATGCTTGATCATTTAAGGCCCGATGTTGGGAGGTGCAGAGCTTCTCTTGAAGTTCTCACTGGAGTTAAGAGGCGTGAGCGTCTCTCAGGAGCAGGCTTTCACTTGCCAAATATAGACATATAGCATTTTTGTTCGGGAGATTTATATTAGGCTGCGCTGCATTCTATACATAGCTGCTGTTCCTTTATATGGCTTGTTCTCCAAGGCGGGTATTCACACCATCTAACTGCTGGCATCTAACTTGGGGACCTAAATTAAGACTGTGGGCTCCATTCTTAGTGGTGCTCCAACACGCAATTTAGAGCTAGACAGCCCTAAATATCTGCTATTTGGAAAAGGTGAGAAGCAACTAGAGTAAATCGTAGTACAAGATCTTTATTAGTGTGGCAGAGATTATATCAAAATACTGTACCTGGATGAACATACACATTATAATCAAGGCATAAAATTGCAAATAGCAAGTGCCAAATACTGGCGACAGCTCACTTCACTAAAGGTAGGTTGATGGAAACGCATATGTGTAAAATACATGTTTTATTTATATGTGATATATATGTGATATTTAAGGTTTTCAGCACTCACTGCTCAACTTCAAACCACCACTTTTTATTTCAGAAAATGAAGTTAAAATCGGTCGGTAATATTTTCATTCCTTTTAGTCATTTTGCTGTGTTTTTCAAGGCCACTTATCTTCTTTTTTAAAGTTTCCTTATGTGTTTGGCTTTAAAAGTGTCTCGTGCACACTTTTAAACAAACAGCATTGAGGTCAAGTGAGAGCTGCCAATGTGCAGCATCTCTAAAAATCCAAACCTTTAGGTTATGGGGGTTCAAATTACAAGTCTTCATGCATATCTACAGTTTATAATAAGCAGTGACAGCGAGCCTATGGCATGCGTGACAGAATTAGCACACAGGGTTATTGTCAACAGCAGAGAAACAGAGCCCCGGGGCTTACCTGCTTCTTCTGCCTGCCAGGTGGCAAGTGGCAGCAAGGGGCTGGGGAGGCTCCGGGGAATGGCAACAGGGAGATGAGGGATGAGAGGGAATTCAGAGGCCAAATGGAGAAGATAATGGCACAAGAAATTAAAAAAAAACAAACATGGGTTTATGCAAGTCCTATAAACTGGGAATATAAAACACATTATATTAGTATTAAGGTGGCAAATTTACTCTAATTTCAGCCTCCTTGCATGAATGGAAGAAGGTCAAATATAGGTAACCTGTAGTTACTAAGGAAAGTTCCAGTTCAAACTGGAAGATACCTGGTGAATTTAAATGGTCTGGATCCCATCCTTACTACCTCAGATTTCTAAATGCAGAAATGAGAAGAACTATGATGTACTATTCTCACACAGAGTCACAGAATGGTTGAGGTTGGAAGGGACCTCTGGAGGTCACCTGGTCCAAGCCACTTGCTCAAGCAAGGCCAGTTGCCCAGGACCATGTCCAGATGGCTTTTTAATTTCTCCAAGGATAAAGACTCCACAATCTCTCTGGGCAAACTCTGCTAGTGCTTGGTCACCCTCACAGATAAAAAGTATTTCCTGATGTTCAGAGGGAGCTTCCTGTGTTTCAGTTTGTGCCCATTGCCTCTTGTCCTATCACTGGGACCACTGAAAAGAGCCTGGCTCCATCTTCTTTACTTCCTTTCTTCAGATATTTGCACATATTGATGAGATCCCCCCTGAGCCTTCTCTTCTCCAGGCTAAACAGCCCCAGCTCTCTCAGCCTTTCCTCATATTGGAGATGCTCCAGTCCCTTAATCATCTTTTTGGCCCTTTAGAGGACTATCTCCAGTAGCTCCACATCTCTCTTGTACTGGGGAGCCCAGAACTGTTCACAGCACTCCAGGTGTGGCCTTGCCAGTGCTGAGTAGAGATTCACAAGGATGCTGTGAAGATAAAAATCTGAAAGATTATAAGGATCTCCAGTATCTTGGTGACTGGAAAACAAAATAAATCATACAAAAAACCACAGAAAGAATCTGAGCTAAGGCAGTAAGTGCAATCTTAATTATGTTGCTACATAAGCCTCATGTATTTCACTTTCCGAAGAGAATAGCATTCTTGTAAGGCAGCTTGAGTTTCTTTTGTCACAGATTTCTCAAGTTTAAAAAATAAGGTACAGTTAAAAAAAATCCTGTGATGTGGAATCACATTGACACACCTATGACTTATTCAGAAGACTTTGAAGGTATTCAAGAGCATGGACATCGTGGCATTAGGATTTCTAGTTTCTCTAACGAATACAGAAAGAAGAATCCTGCCTCAGTATGGATCTCACTGTACATGTTCCCTTACACTAAAGGCCCTACACACCCTGCTCCTCCTGCATGCCCTTGTCCCAGACTACTTCAACTGCTCATCCCAGTTATGTATTTTCTCTCTCAAGCTATTCATCTTGATGCAATGTTCAAGCAGTCAGCCACTGCATCCACGTTGCCATCCTTCCACATCTCTGCTCTCCACCTTACGTGCTGAGGAACTGCTTGAGTTCCCCTCTTTATTCAACACTGCTTACAAAAAGACTTCAAGCAACCTCTCCCTCTTATCCTTCCATCCCTCTTCCTTCCCTCTTGTCCTTCCAATAACAATCATTACAAAAGAAACATGCAGCATGCTGTTGACCTGTATTTTGGCAGTTATATTGAAAGTATTCACAGTTTTCTCTGTGGATGAAAATAGTGTCAATATCTTCACTGACTATAGCTTTTAGAAATATAGTAACTTCTCATATTGTAATATATAAACGTGGTTTCAAATATTAACATTACTTAATTGTTTCTATATTTCAATAATTACTTTCAGTTTGAATAGACAAAGGTGTGATGCATTTCCTGTTTCCATCTTAAATCCTATTTACTGTGCATTATTAGAATTCTACATTTCAAAAGTGTTTCTCCTGATGAATCCCATTTGGCTTGACTTCTTTGGATACTTTGGCAATAGTAAGTTGTTATTTTTGTAGGTTAAGCTGCATTGAATGGAGAATTGAGTGTTTTAATGTATTTGAAATAACAAGCAGTATGGGCAGACTTACAGTATTACTTGAATCACTTTCATATGCTATAGCAATCTCAATACTTGATGAAAAAGCACATCTGCATAAAAACAAACACAGACTTCAGGAATTTTTTTCTTGTATCTTAGAAATACAAAAGGCATTAAAATAAAAATAAGGTAAAGAAAAGTGGCCTCAAATCTTGTTAGAAAACACTAGAATGTTCAAAAACTCCCTATTATCATTGTACCAGAAACATGTATTTATACATGTAGCCATATAGATTTCTTATTTTAAATCTATACTGTGATATAATCAATTAAAAAATATCCAGAGCATCTGGACAAACCTAAGTCGCAACTGCAGAGAACTTAAAATCATCTAACTTCCAACAGACAGTTACAAAACTTACTTGTCATTTTATGGATATATTCTCTTTCTAGAGGCAGATTGTGACATATATTAAATAAAAAATGGAACTAGAGTATGCAGTATGTTTTCACTGTAACATTTTGCATCTCAGGAAACAACCTCATGGGAAATACTGTGTGATACAAGGAATAAAAGTTACATTCAGTCTTAATTGGTTTCTTTCATGGTTTTGTAGATACTGACTTGTGATTCAAAGAGGGCACATGCATTTGTTTCCTGTTTGTTTTCATTTTTCAGTCACAGATGTTCTTTTGGGTTCATTTGTCTTCTAAAATGCAAAAGGTTTTGTCACATCTGGCTATCCCAAAAAAGAGCATCCCTTAATGAGAGAAAAAAGAGTCAAAGTCATAATGAGATTTAATCCCAGTTTAATTACTTCAGAACTGTTCTGGAATGTAAGGGCAGGAACCACTATAAAATGCTAAAACAGATGGATCCTACTGAAATCCATCCCAGTCATCATGCAATACTGACTTGCACAAACCTTCATTATTTTCAATATACTTGAATAAGCATTGATAAAATACTTAGTAGTTCATAGATCCACGCGGTCTTCTGACTTTTTAAATTTAAATGAAAGGGAGTTCTGCCCTTGCTACTAACAGAGCCAGGATTTAATTTGTGGACTTGTGGGTGGAAGTGGCCCATTGGATCATCATGGATGATGTCATATCAAATACAGGAGGGAAAAAATTCTGCCTAGAAATTTCTGCATCCAGCTTCTTGTAATTAAGGTACAATATGACTGCAATGGGAAAATGTATTTCCCTTTTTATATTGCATCAGTATTTTTGGATGGATTGGGGCAAGGAGGGTCCATATCAGTCAATTAATGGAATTGATGCAGTAAAGTAATTTTTTTTTTCTTTGCTTCCTTAGCACGAAGTTCTGGTTTCTGTGCTAGTGGAGTAGTGATCTAGTGATCACTGAGAGAAGAATGATGCTGAAGTGTTCAGCTCTCCATTTACATATATTAAGAATTTATATGGCCCAAATTTTTCTCAGTGATGTTGATTTCTAGGGAGAGGCTTCCCACTCAGTAGCTATTATGTAAATCTCCCTGGTTAATCACCACCTGACATTTTGCCTTGACAGAGCTGATGCCTTTGCTCAGCTCATGTCTGTAACCCGCCTTCTCTGTGTCACTTTGTTTGGACAACTTTTACCATGAACAAAGACACTGCAAGGAGGATGTACACATCCAAAGAGTATAAAGCAGTTATTTTTGGCTATTACACGCAACAGAGAATCTGGACAAATGGGAAAGGAGAATAAGTATTAATATGCTTACAACCCCCAGTAAAGCATGCAGCAAGTCTGTGCTGGCCAGACAGCTTGACAGCAGGTGTGAAAGGGTCAGCCTCCATTGCTAATCCTCAGTGCTGCTGATGTGCCATCTTTATACCTTCTCATGTCAGTGTTTTTCTCCTGGAATCATTGAGATGCCAACTATACCTGTCTCAACAATCTTACCTCTGCCTGTCATTTTACCCTTCTTTTCTAGCTTAGTACTTTTTCACAGCTCTTTCTCACAACTTAGCATTTTTCTCAGAAGTTTGAGCCAAGATTACACAACCATGTTATATCAAAAGCAGTCCTTGAATCACAGACAGCTCTGAGAGGACCCCTAGGAGAGAGGTTACGCACCAGTGGCATTGAGAGACTGACATTATTTAGTGTGGAAAGCTTCTATGTTTTTAAGTGGAAAAGATGAAGTGTTATTCATCCCTAGCTGTAAAATAGCCAGGTTTATGTGAAATTAAAATGGCCAAAGCCTCACCTTTGTCATGGTTAAATTTTAGAATGAAATTCTAATAGAGGGAGGAAGAAAAGTCAAAGTACCTCTCAGCTTCCCCTCAAAACTTTGACCTCAGTGCACCATGTATTTCAGAGCCCTCCATTTTCCCACAAATTCACCCCAAAGAATTTATCTATCACACATTCAAGCCTCCTCTGCCTAGAAGATTACAAGACCATCTGCTCAGGTTTAGACAACACAGTAGTTAAAATGCTGGCATCCTTCCTGCTCCAGCACTTTCATGACTGTTGCCACCAAAGGAGGTGAATAAGAGATAGCACCTCCACGTGTGTGAGGTGAGGGAGGAATGCTGAACACTGACAACATGTTAATGAGTAGGAGAATGTGTAGATGAAGATGGGAAAGATTTAGCTGGCATAGCAGAATATCAAGTGAGAAGCAAACGAAAATACTCTATCCAAAAATGAAAGAAAAGGATTTTGAATTCCGTAGAGAAAATGAGAAAGTGGAAAAATGGAATAGGTCAAAAGGAAATGGACTGAGTGCTGTAGCTGTGCCAAGGCTTCTTCTGAGGGGGTCCAGAGGGATGAGACGTGTTCATCCAGAAGAACTGAGATGTCCAAAGAGAATAGGTCACAGATCCTGCCTCAAAATTAAATGAAAAAAGCAAGAAATAAAATGTCCTAGTATAAAAGATTTGTACTATACCATCATTATCATGCCAGAAGAATAGGCTTTTTATATGCAGCATAACTCAAGATAAGGAAAGATAGGCTACGATATGTATGTAGAAGCACACAAAGATAGGTATCAGTGATTTAAATCATCAGTGAATATACAGCAGGTAAAATTCATGTCAGGCAGGCTGGATGCCATCTGTCACAGTTAGGTTTCCACAGGATGACTGGAAATAGATATTGGCAGCTTCCTGGTTAAAACCATCTATTTGAATATTCAAAAAAGTGTTTCTCTGCTATTATAGTCAACATTTCAGTTTACATTTTTTGTATGTAGACAGTAGAAATAAATCAGTATATCCTTAAGAGGCTTTGTGGCATAACAATAAATGGCTCTGTTGTATTCTTAAAACTGATTTATTATGTTTCAAATCCTTCCTAAGGCAATTTCCTTTTTCTGAATATCCAGTATGTTAATCTACTAGTCTCAAGCTCTGTTTCTTTCTCTCTGCGCTAAACCTGATGTTGAGGCTATCATTCTCCTTTGGTTCCAGGAGAAACAAAAAGTTAAAATAAAAAGAGTTTTTTCTAGATAAACTCCTCAACCTTTATGCAGGAAAAAAAAAAACAAAACTGGAAAACACTTTAGTGGACTAATATCACAAATGTTTTTAAAATTCATTAAGCATTTAGACAAATGAATTTATTGTTCCTAGCTTTATGTAGTCAAAATGTATAAACTCAAACAGACTATGTTGCTGTAATGGGTTCCTATCCAGAAAAATCTTAGCGATTAGCAAACCAATCCTTTGATCAAAATCGGCTGACTGATCTGTGAATGAGGTGATACGATGCGATGCGTGAATTAAACCATAAACTACTGCATTATTTTTGTGGCCACTTTTGGTTTCATCCTGTGCTATGTATTTTAATAGGAATTGTGCACACTATTYCAAATAGAGTAAAGCCAATTAAAGTGGAGAAGGGGTTGTTTATGATGCCTGTGTATTTTTACATTAAATATCAGCTAATCCATAAGCCACACATATTGTATTTTGCTGCCAATAACAAAAGTTCTCTGCCAACAACAAAAGTTATTAGAACTTTTAGTTTACTCTTTCAGTCAAGCAACAATATATAACATGATACTTCTTCCAATACARTAAACTCAGAAGTCCCCACTGAGTGCAATTATCATAAGACGGAAGCTGTGGAGAATTTGATTTAAAATTGCATGTTTTCATTTAAAAAGAAAAGGAAAAAAAAAAAACCTGCTACCAGGAAATAATAATAATGTATATTTAAAAAATTGTCTTGTGTTACTTTTCACGTCTTTTTACTGTAAATCGATACTATTGTCTATTCTGATAACCGTAAATATACGTTCATGCCTAACAACTGCTCACGTCTTACAGTTTCTGCTTAATAACCCAGTAATTTGGCTAATCTATTTTTATATGAGTATATTGTATATATGTATATAATTATTTATACATTATGTAAGAATAATAGTTTCCTGAAAAACCCTCTGGGATTATGACTATTTGAAAGATGAGAAGAGTATTGCAAGGTTAGGTGGCATACATTAAGAAAACTATCTTTTAACCAATACGCAACACTGTTGTAATAGATCATTAGCTGATTTCTGCGTAGTGTCACTTTCATAAATATGCTTTTTATAATTTATACTCTTTGTGAATCTGTGCCATAGTACCAACTCCATAATTGGGTTTTTTTCTTTAGTATGAGGAAAAATATTTTACAGAAAAATGAATGTTCCTCTTATTAGATATCTCACACTGAAATTTTGATTTCTTTTGAACATGAGTGATAGCAAAGCTTTATGCTGTCATTTTGTCATGCTGTTTGAGTTTTAGTTAATAAAATAAGCATTTGAAGAGGATAGGCATTGTTTCAGGAACTAAAACTTTTGTTTAGCAGTCATTCAAAGTCAGAAATTTTAGTTGGAACGGTGTTGTACTTATATTCCATGCTATAGTTGTAGGATGAATTCCCCAAAACCATGGAAAATTCAAGGTCTTATGCAGTTACAGTCCAAACCCTTTTTTGTCCTAACAAACTTTAAAGAAGCAAAAGCTGCGCTGTGGTGTAATTGCCGAAAGGGGAGATATAAGTCCAATTTCATTTCTGTTTGGACCATAGTGTCATGTTCAGAAGAGAGGCCCAATATTTTCAATGAGCTTTTGAATGATACCATTGTAGTACTTTCAGCTGCAGGACTCCTGATGGTTTTGGTTCTTGACTGTCTTGGAAGGTATAAAATTTAAAGAAATTACTAAAATTAAAGTGTGTGTATATATATATAAAATTTTTCAAGTCTAAAATTTAGCAAGTAAATTCAGAGCAGATAACTACAACACAAAAATGCACAGAAATTACAACGTAGAAGGTGGTTCCTCTAATACTCGCTATTAAAATATTATGAAATGGGACTATAACAGAGAGGAGAACATGTTAGCACATCACAGTATTCAGTAAAGTCATAAAAGTAGAAATCAACACACATAAATGGAAGAAAATTAAAAATACATATCTTGATCGACTACAGCAAGATAAATAAAAATCCAAATGTTTAACAACAAACATGATCCTTAATGGGAATAAGGTTTAAAAGTAGATTTAAATTTCATCCCATTGAATATAGTCTAGTACCCAGAAAAATAAATAACAGCTATTAATAAAATAACAGTTTAAGCAAGTGATGTCCATGGAAGTTTTAGATACCATAGATCATTTTTATTTTGCGAGGTCAAGGTCTTCTATGACGAGGTCTGAAAGAAAACTGCTGTAAAAAACAGGTTTTTTTTTTATTTTCTTATGGCACCTTTCATGCTGACTTTTAACCACTTCTCTTTGATTTCTGTTCAAGGTTATGGAAAAAGTTAGGACAGAAAAGGGTAGGACAGACAGAAATGTACCTGAACTCTCTAAACGTGATTATTGGGTTCCAGCTGAAGTACATTAGCAGTACATTTACTCGTTGATAGATGATTTCTTGATGTCATCTAAACATTAATGTTCATGCTGTTATGGAACCACTAGGTACTTTTGGTTCTGGGTCCTAAAATTGGTGTAGGCATGCATGTGAGAGTGGACAAGGTTATCCTATTGTTCCCTTCATTCACTCTCCTCAGACTGAGTGAAATTAGCGTTGAGCAATTTCTTCACACTAAAGGTTCTCACAGGATGCATAAGATTCAAGCTGCTGTCACCTCTTTTAAATCTAAGGATGTATTAGATTGCTAGGATTTGGTGAGGAGACGTCAGCTGAAATATGAGTAGCATCTTGATGATGCCCAATTTTACATCTCTCTCTGGTATTAAATATTCTACTGACATCAATCAGGACACTGATGAAAGCAAATTGCCTTTTCATGTCTGAAGGAGATAAAAAGTGAGGAGATAATGGTGGCATGTGGCAGTCTTCCAAATCTAGAACATTTGCCAGACATTTGGACAATAAAAAAAAATAATTGCAGTTTCCTTCATTTTCAGGTGTTTTGAGGAAATCTAATGGAAAATTTCCCAAATAGAAAAGATAAAGTCTAAGTTCTTCTCATGAAAGACCATGTTCTTTTCATATCTTTTCAGATATGGACCTTAGTATCATGGCCCATGCTTTTGCCACCTTCAGGCAAGACTAGTTAAATATGCTTATTGTGGGCTAGACTGAAGAGATAAATGGTAGAGAACTCAGTGACCACTTGTTATTGTGAATATTAGACACTACAACTCCACAATTCACATATTGAATGACATAATGTTGGCTTTGATCAGTTAAGAACTAATCTCTCCTACTTGGAAGAAGACTTGCTGTCTCAATTTTAATTTCTTGTCCCCTTCTGCATTATAGGGTACAGGCAGGTTCCACGGTTAAAGGGATTCTTGTTAAAAATGTAAACTAATTGGCTATCACAATAGTTTTCTCCAAATCCTTTTTAATAAAACAAACAAACAAACATACAAACAAACAAAAACAAACAAGAAAACCCCAACCAAAACCAGAAAAAACCCAAACATCATCTTCTTAAACTTCACCTAAATTCAAGAAAAGATTTCTTCCATATAGTCAGGATTTTTTTTTTTTTTTCATTGCAAAATATTAACATAAGGAATGGGGTGAGAGAATCTGGACCATCATGTCTGAAGGTCTTGTTCCTTCACAGTTCTCAGGATTCATGTGAGATTTTTTTTCCCCATAAAGGAATTCATCAAAGGAATTGCCAACTGTGTTCCAGTGAGAGTAAATGCATTTGTATGAAATAATCAGTGAAGCCTAACTAGTTCATTAGGATGTGGCCATACATACAGCAGTAACCCAGTACTGACCCAGGAGTCAGTATTAAGTGCTGAAAGCCCACAGAAGACACCTACAGATAGAAATTGTGTGAACCCTAATATTCTTTCTCCTGAACTAAAGTACCATACATGAGACAGTCCCATGAGAATATCTGTTCTAAATTCATGCTATTTCTTCAAACAAAACACAAGCAAAAGTAAACTAAAAATACCTAGGCACCTCTAGACTCGTAGCTGAAGAAGTAAATGGCCACATTCCTGGAGTACTAAACCACAGCACTTTGACCTAGTTCATTACTAGAAAAAATGGCTTAAGTCAAATCCTGACAAACTAAAGCTGTTAAGCAATTTCATCCGGCTTTGTACTGCAGTTCAATTTTACCATAAAATCATAGCCGCCACTTGCCAACACATCACACCCTATCATAACTCTGCACAGCACGAGAGAACTGCAATTTCCAGCAACAGGCTATCATCTGCTACACTCCACCAAGCACACACTACCGTAGCATGTCCCTGGCTGGCTGCCAGACCACTTCAGCACTCCACCACACTCCATGTCCAGCTCATAACTCAGCCTACTAGTATCAAGACACCATAATGGACATCATTGTGTGAAGAAGGATTTAGCACAGCTGTAGAACGATGCAGCTGACACTCTCATTGTGATACATCACCTTATAAAACCAGTAATATCCACAAGAGGGGAAATAGAATTGGCTGGCCAGATGAGGGTGCAGCCAACTAGCCCCTATTGTTCTCCAAACCTCTGTATCACATTAACATATCAGATTTCAAACTGGCTTTTGGAAGCTGAAAATGTAATGCAACATTTCATATGTAAAACCACCATAAAATTCTCAGGCCAAAGTCTGTCCTGCCGTATACACATGTAATGCTATTAAATTTACTCTGTACAGCTAGTGCCCAGCAGGTGTGCTAATTTCAGCAAAATGTTCTGTGTCATGTTATGTAGCCCTCCACATGGACTGCAATGTCAGGCCACGTGGGAGGAGACAAAATCCACGATGCACTGTGAAGTCTGTCTAGGCTCTCAATTCAACCTGATGATCTGATAAACTCAAAATAAGAGGCCCACCAGAAACAAACAAAAAACAACAAAACACATAATTTTAATTTTTTCTCTGTGTGAGGAATGAAAACAGGGTGTTATCAGGTGAGGAAAGCTGACGACCACATGAGCAAGTGTATTGGCCAGTGTGGCTTAACTAAGCAATTGGCACCCAGACAACTGGATGAAGTTATACAACCCTAATATAACCAGATTCATCGCTCCCAGATGAGCAGCTCCAGCCTCCCTTTGGCACGGGGCTGGGTTTTACAGTCTACTAAATCCATCATACTGGCTGACCTTTGAAGGACAGGACTAGGTTTTTACTTTTGTCATCAAATTTTCTGAGAGGAGGGTAGGGTTTTCCTGACCTTTCTGAGAGCAGAGGTGGAACCTTCAATGAGGTAGATTGGTTCAAGTTGCAGTTCACACATACACTTGTTTCTGGGCATCCACAGACAGAAGTAGAGATAGGGGAGTCATCCTCCCAAAGGGTGGGAAAAGGTGAAAAATGTTGTGATGATTGCAGTCCTGGAAGGATTAAGAAGAAACTGGTGAAGGCTCTGATGTTCTTAGCTGGAATAAAAGATGAAGAACAGAATGGGGCTTGTCTGTCTTCTTAGGTGAGGACTATGCAGATGCATATTCATTGTATCTTTTGACACACAAAGCATGCACTTCACTGGACAGAATGAATGGGAGAAGGAAGAGGAGGGCTGTCTGCAGACTCACCTTAGGCCCCTCAGTTGATCTCTACTTGGAGCAGAAAAGGGTTGGTGGCAGTCTTCTACAAACTGGAAGAAATTAAGGAAGGAATAGTGAGCTGTACTGTGTGAGTTATGTCATATTATTCCCAAGTGAGTTAGAGCAAATTGTTGTCTTCAGTGCTGAAGTAAACCATATGCCTAGCCTCCTGTCTTTCTTCTCACACATTAAAGACGATTCTTACCTTTCTCTGACGTTTGGTGTCTCATGATCTTCAGCTGCTCCAAGTTCAGTGTGTGATTAAAAGCTAGAATCTTATTTGGATGGGTAGCAGCATTTTCATATATCACCCTCATAGAGAGGTATATGTTATAAAGCTTAGAGAGCACTCAGGAGCCAGGTAGTCTATACAACAGTAAAAAGCACTTTTATTAACTGAGTAAGTGCTCAGTATAAAGCAAATGAGTTTAGGCACCTGGAAACATCCAGGCTATGATTCCGCAAGGTATTTAAAAGGGATACTTAACTCAAAGCCTAGCCTTACGTCCCATTAGTGAACAGTTTAAGTCTTTCACAAACAAAGAAATTCTGTTACAAAACCTTGTCCTTTAACATATATGTTGAAAGTATTTTGCTTTGATTTAGGGCACAAACTGGGTGTCCAAGAACGTTAGTAATACCTGTTGTAATATTATACTCTCCTATGAACACAGCCCCTCCTAAATTTGCAATGTGACTGTCCTTTCTTGCACAATCTCTAAATTTGTGTTGTAGGAAGTTTTTCAGTACTCTGAATGAAGAAAATTTCCAACTAAAAATTCTGGATTGTATCTTAAAATAGTGGTTTCTAATACTACCAAAATCATCTTTCTCCCTTCTGACTCTTCCCGATATTCTCTACATTTTAACATTTAGAAAGCATAATCTCACCTTCCAAAATGCAAGTATGAATTTGTAGAAGTTTAGACCTCATGCCTTATTTCAGGTAAGAACTTAAAGTTAGACTAAATGGAGTAATTACAGTTGTCTCTTTATATTTTGTAAGCAGTTAAACATTTGGTTAAGGTGAATGACGTTCAGTGTTGAAATCTAAAGGAATTAGGAAATCAATCATCCAGGAAATGATTGGAGGTGATACATACTTAGACAGACTCTTCAGTACAACATTTTTGGATTCGCAAGCTGTTAAAAAAAAAAAAGAAAAAAAAGTAATAAACTGTGTCTCTTTTGTTGTTGCTGCTGCTTACACTTTCAAACAGTATTTAAACAGCTAGAATAACAGCAAGACATTATATCTTCTCAATGGTCAAGGTAATTACTGTATGTGGTCAGAATTACTTATGTTAAAGTAACTGCTAGAACTGCCTTTTCTGGGTGGAAAGGCAGGAAGGGGAGAGTGTGTTTATAAAGGATGGCTGAAAAGGATTGTTTTGAAATAAAAGCATTGTATTTGGATGGCAGTTAATCCTAACATTTCACCATACTGGCCCTGGGATATGGAAATCTAAAGCTGTATGGAAAATCATTTCTCTGTTCTGTCAGGTGGCAAGGAAGTCATGCTGATAGACAGGAAGATGACAGTTGTCACTAAACAAATGACTGTGGTAAAATCGTGAACAGTCCAGTTCCTTTAGGTATTTGCTGTCAAGCTGAAGTGAAAGACATCTTGATAGCAAGAGTCATTGAACATCCAGATCGATTCCCTTCTTCGGTAAGGGAAGAGGCACCTTTGTGCAAGGGAAATCTTTGTCAAGGGCAAGCAGGAGCAGAAAGAGAAAATAAAACTTACAAGAAAAAATAAGTAGCAATTTTATTAACCCCCCCTTTATCCTCTCAGAGATGTGATGTCTGACTGAGTCACAATTTATGATAATCCCTGTCATACTCAATCAACATTTAGATATCAGAACATAGGAAATACAGTGAGATAAAATTGTTCATCCTTAATACAACTGGAGAAATGTTTTGATTTTCAGAAGTATAAATGGCTGTTAAATATTATGTTAGGTTATGAATATTACAAAAATTTAAATAGCTACTACTCTTGCTATTTTCATGCAGTTGATGTGGCTTTAATCTCCAGGAAATTCAGATTGTAATACTGAATATGCATTTTTATAGAAAGCGTATGACAGCAGTGTCTGAAAACAGCCATTTCAGTTGTACACAGTATTAACAGAAGGGAACTCTTAGAACAGAAAAAACCCTGAAATATTTTGCTTTCTTAATTTTTTTAATGAAAATGTGCACAAAAAACTATATTAATATGAATAATAATCATTATATCCACAGCTTGTTGTTTGATTTCTACAGGTGCACAATTGGGCTTTTCTGAATAGTTTTTCTTCTGTATGTGCCACAGGGATTTCTCCCACAAAAGTGCTATTTAATACAATAATAAATGAGCAGAGAAAATGAGAAGGGAAAAGAGTAATAGGGGGATGTTTACATTTTAAACTACTCAAGATAGCTAAATCTACAACTGACTGTGAAGAGTTGCAGAATTCCCAAACACTGAGTGACTGGACAATAAAAACAAAGATTCAATTAAGCAATGATAGGTGCAAAGTGATATAAACAGAACTGTCCCAAACATCTAACAACAATTGTACAGTGATGTGCTCTAAATTAACTTTTGCCACTCAGAAAAGAGTCATCATGAATAAATTTCTAAAAATATAACTCAATGATTGGAAGTCACTGAAAACAAAATGGCATAATAAATACTATGTATTTAGGTAGAATTTGAGAAGAAATACATAACATCATACATGCCTGTAATGCATCTTTATCTTGAATACTGCAAGCAGCTATGTATCTCCAAAAGATTTTCACATAAAAATTAACATATGCTTTCACTTGAAATCATTAGTACATTTAATAAAAGTTGTCATTAGCTTAGCCTGATATTTTGAGCTGGACACAGAAAAGTCTTGGAGAAGTTCTGGGACCTGCCATAAACAGGGCAGTACAAAGAAAAACTACTGGGGAGGTCAACAAGTATTATCAGAGACAAGGAACAGATTTTGAATGGGCAAAGACAGAATAGATTGTGGTTCTTCACCTTGGAAAAGAGACACAATAGTTTTCTTTAAACTTATGAATGGCAAGAAGGCAAAGCAGAAAGATTTCTCTAAGTTTCTCACAACAGAGGAATTAGGGAACATCTGAATTAAAATATCAGGCAACAGTTCTAAACTGATCAAAAGAAAGTGCTGCTTTCATCCAATGTGTAATTTAAATTGTGTGATTAGGAGGTTGTTCATATACATAAATTGAAACAATAATTAAATTAATGGAGAATATGCCGTAGGTTGGGTATTAATGGTTTAGAGTCAATCCGTGGCTCAGACCATTGCTACTTATTGCTGGAAACTGAAAGGATACACCAGAAGGAAGAGCACTCTATTCATAAGCTATTCTTACTGTGTATCTGTTCTTTTACTTAAGCCTCTATTCTTGGCAACTATCAGCGACAGGCTAATGGGCTAAGCGGACCTTTGATCTGACCCATTATGACAATTCATATGCTCATCTTAGATCAGGTCTCCTTAGAGTGGTGTGTTCCAAAGAACTTGGAAGGTGCAACCATTAATTTATGTTTCATACTCTTGATTTCCAAAATAATAACCAATTCTAGCACAGTAGAAGAACAGGCATGCATACAAGAGTAAGGAATTGTTTTATAATTACATCATGTGACTTGCTGCAGGGCTGTTAAAGATGAAAAATGTTCAACTTACTCTTACAGCAGCAAAAAACTGCTTGCTTTTCCAAAGTACCCATTGGCCACCATTCTGGATGACTTGTAAATGTTCAGACCCAGCATAAAAAGCTGTATTTTGATGCAGTTTGTGTTGAGAATAAGATACTTGTGTTTTCATGTGGAAACTTTTGCTTCTTAACCCTGTCTCAATTCAGTACAAATATCCCTTGCAGTTTTATCAGAGCAAGCCATTTTCCTTCTTACCTTTATAATTTTGAAACCCTACTTTTCAACTATCTCTGCTTTAGCTGAGGACATGTGTCCTCTCAGTCAAGTGCTTACTTTCTAATTATAATTAGTCAAATTCCATTCGATCCATTGCTAATTCAGAATATTAGTTTTAGCCATCTCAGCCTATCAGCCTCTAATTACCAGGATGTTTGTGGGTTTTGCCTTCTGACAATTGGTAGCAGTGCTTTTTGTCAACCATCATGCTTGTTAGGAGGACCTTAGTTGCATTTCCACTGCATACACAAACATTAAGCAAGTATAAGGAGTTGGTAATCTCCAATTTTATTGATAACCTTCACATATTTGTGTGCTGGGCAGCCTGCCCATGCTGCAGCTGCTCAGTCTGTAAGTCAGCCAGAGGTCTGGCAACCAAGGATCCCTGGCCCTTGTTCTACTCCCTGGGCAAATAGGCAAACAGGCAAGCATATTTTGTCTTGAAAACAGTTAAATGTTGTCACTTTGTTTCCAAACCAAACCATTATTGGACTGCCATACTTTGATGGAAAATGGAGTTTGTGAGCCTTTGTTCCAATGCAGGGAAATGCCATTCCCGAGTCAGTCAAATTGACTCCAGTTGTCACAGAGAGGAATGCAAACTGGGTGCTCTTCATTGGCAAGATAATAGATTTTCTTCATTAAGCCAGTTTTAACCTCCATCTTCACCTCAGCTTGCACAACTTCTGCACACACTCATACAGCTATGAATCTTTGACTATAATAATGATCTGTGATGCCCTGAGGGGAGGTTACCACTATACTTTATATTTACCTCTTTCCTTTCACTCTTTTGGAAACTACCCAGAGTGAAAATACTTACCAGCTGTCAAAGAGGAAACAGAAGGTTTCTCAATCTGTAATTTGTTCTCCTGAAGTCACTTCAACAGACCTCTGTCTGCTTTATCTTCATTCCGTATCTGGTTGGGGCAGTTAGGGGTGGTGGAGATGTTTGGAAGGGAATTTTCATTTTCAAGCACAGAGAAGATTGATGAGTATTTCCTCTTCCATCATAGCTCCTAAATACACATTTTTGCCCCCAGGAAATTCAGTTACTTCCCACCACCAATTAAAATGCTTGGGGATGACTCTCAAAGAACAAGTCTGACTTAACCTGCATTTGTTTTTAAAAATTCCTTTATCTATATATCAATATAGATAGGATGGAATGCATCTCACCAATTTTGGTATCTATAAGATGGATATTTACATCTAGCTTAGACATTACTTGTGGTCAAGAGAAAAGAGTACTCAGCGATGGATTTCTTTGCCAGTCCCTCTGTCCTGTGTTAGTCACTGCTGTACCTCTGGGTGACGTTCCTCTCACCACCTACAAGGAGGTTAGATGGATTGGTCTGTTGTAGGTCATCCACATGGTAAATGTATGAAGTTAGGTGGGAAGAATCTCACCCTGTCTGTCTAAATTATTTCATTCTTTGGGGTCTGGGAAGCAGAAACAAATAATTTAAGTAACGGTTAGTGTAATTGATGCAACATGGGAACTTCTGCCTGCAGTAGACATACATGTGATCACCCACAAAACATGCCTGAAATGAGGAAACTTCAGTTACACTGCTAACATGCAAATTTTCATTGTTACAAAATTGAATTTGTGCACTGGGGGATTTGCTGGTTTGTTTTTTTTTTAAGGTCCCACACCTTAATGCTTTTTAATAATTTTTATGATTTTGATGGTGCTGGAGGAGTTCAAAATTTTCCCAATAAAATTCCCCAGAAAGTGTTTTCTTTCAAAAGAAAATATCTATACTTGTGCTCCATTAAGATTCTGTGCATATTATTTCACTACAGCACATCAATGTAACCACATGTAATATAGATTACAGAGGCACTGTCATGTTTTGTTTACAGTCTAATATTAGATGTCTCAGCAATTCACTTTCATTTCCTGTTGCTTTGAATGTTTGTTTCTCCCCATTTGTTTGATTTCAGTTCCTCTTGAAGGAAATTCTGGCCCTACTAATGTTGGTAGGAATTTTGCCACTTCAGAAAATCCATGGCTTCATCTTAGATGACAGGTTTCACCGTAGCTATATGACATCTTGGAATGGTACACATCTCCATAGATTAGTGCAGATGACATAACTAGCATTTTCTAGCTGAAGATGTATATGCTGTTCACAGGTTTAAAGTTCCTGGTTTGTATAGTTCGGCTACATTTGTTTGCAAAAGTATGTTGAGAATTATTTAAGTGTAGATAAACAGAAATTTGGTTAAACACTTAAAAGTGAGCCATTTAGCTTCTCAAAAGCAGATTGAGAGGTGACTTGGGGACCAGAGGATTAGTTGCTTCACAGAAAGAAACTACTGACTGTTAAAGGTCTCTTTAATGTGAAAAAAACCCTAATAGGAACTCATAACTGGAAGATAGTTAAACTGAATAGGAAACTGGGCCAAAATCTGTAACAGTGAGATTAACTAATTCCTGGCGACAGCTACAGGAAACTGCTAGAGTCTCAGTGGCCAGATGTCTTCAGATCCAGTCTGGATTCTTTTCAAGAAGATTCTTTGGCCAAATGTAATTTGTACTTCAATGAAGCACAAATCATTGGCTTCAGCACATACTGGTATGTAATATATGAAGTGATCTAATGGTCCTTCTTCAGTGGTAAACTAAATGGAAAGGATGTGGCCGCACAGTCAAATTATAATTGTTTTAATATTAATTTTCTCTCCATTTGATGGAATTTGCTGGAACCACATAAAGTTCTAACTTTGGATTTTATTAGCTGATACCTGTACAGCAAATATTTTTCATTTCTAACCCTTGATCAAATTCCCTTTTGCTGACTCTGCAAAGAGCATCATATGGGTCAAAACTGGTTCAACATTTGGGGCCTGTGTGTTCTATATAACCTTTCTACAAACAGTTTTCATGGTATTCTTACTGCAAATGCGAATGAAGACACAAAGATGATGTAGGTGTGTACAATACATATACATTTTTGAGAAAATATACCAATAATGCATGTCTGTTCTTGGTACTGAGACCATTTCTGTTGGGCTACTGTGTTCAGTTGTCACCAAATTTCCAGAAAGACATTCAAAAATGAATCAGCTTCAGTGAAAGACAAAGGGTCAATTAAATTAATGGAAAACATGCACCACAGAAAGAAAATGAAGGCTCTTAGTCCATTCACGTTATGAAGAGGAATACTTTGATCGTAGTTTGCAACAGAAATTCAAAGGAGAAATTAGATAGCAGGGAGTTCCTCAGTCCAGTAGAAAAAGTTATAACAGATTACAGTCTGAGAAGTGAAGACTCACAAATTTAAACACCAGATAAGACTACCTGGGGTTTGGATTTTTCATTTGTCTGCTTGTTTGTTTGCTTTTGGAATGTGAGGTTTGGGGGCTGGTCTGAAGTCCACCTGACACCTTGCAAATGCTAAATCAAGCCAACTCCTCAGCGGTTCTGAGATCCTCACTGTGCTGGAGGAGGCACAAAGCCACAGGAGATCTAGCTTCAATCAAGACTTTTAGGTTCCAAATTGTACAGGTGGCCATAAGTAAGGTGAGTTGATAGGGAGCCCATCTGGTTTTTATTTTAACTAATAAGTGTTTTCCAGACATTTTTTCAAACTGTCTAGAAATTAACATTAGAATGACTTAGCAAAGTATATAGTGTATGTGCTATAATTTGAAATATTGAAATGAGATTCTCATTTCAAAAAGAACACAACTATTTCAACCACAACTACTGGAAATACTAGTAATAATAGCAAGACATGATTTAGAGCAGTTGTATGGTTATATTAGGCAGGATGTAGGACTAAATGTTCACAGTTTTCTCTTTGCCTGAAATTCTGTAAACTCATCAACAAGCAGCCTTTTTTTTTTATTTCAGTATAGTATCATTTGATTCAAAAAACAGCTATTGTTGTAAAAATCTGATTAAATCAGAAATGTAGGGTTTACTTTCTGGCTGGCTTTTCAATTGTGTAATCCCAGTGGTTATTATCAAGGTGCACAGGTAGAAAATCAGCACAGAATTTAATTCCAAATAAGTTAATATTTTAAGAGTTTTTAAAGATCTTTTGTGTTCCTCTTTGTTTGGCTCTGAAATTTGATATTGCTAACAAATAATCATGCTATTAAGTAAATTCTCATAATGGTATTGTAACAAGGAAGATTGCACTATTGTAGCATTGCTGACACTGCTCTTGATTCTTTACTTTCACTCTAGCTGATGCAATCGTTTATTCTTTCTTTGTTGCTGATTCAGTTTTTACTAGTTCTGCAGATATCAAGGAGAAAAAGCTTAATTTTAGTGCCCAAGAGTCTCAAGTATTAGACTATCAATTTCCGTTTGGGACTTGACATCTGAAGTGGAATACTACAAAGAAACATTGATTTCACTTTCTGTATGACTGTACTTGAATACAACAAGCTGAACCTGAGAACATTAATACTCAGTAATGAAACCAGCAAAAAGAACTAGAGAAATAGGCTGGGGAAAAAAAAAAAAGGCTTTGAATCCCTTTAAGCAGAGGAGGGAACCCACATGTCCCTTAAAGGTTGCTTTAATACAGAAATGGTCACAGGGTTCTTACAAAATATAAAGAAATCTTAGATGGGAATTGGCCTTCTGTAAAGGTATCACCATGGAGATAAAGATGTCATGGCCAGTGAAACAGCAACTTTGAAATTTGCCCTTAATTGCAACCTCCCTTGCCAAGAGGAAACTTCAGGGAAAGGTCTTTTGGAAAAGTGTGCTTAAAATAGGAATATATCATAGCAGTCATAGACAAATGTATTCTTCTGTGAGTTAAGCAAAAAGTAGCAGACAGTAATGCAGATCCTATTTCACTATTGAACTACCTGGCAAAATGTTATATCTTCAGATTTTGCTTAATGGTAATAGTTTGCTATTTATCCTCTCTTTTAATCTCTAATAAACACTATTTCTAATCATATATTGTCCTTTCTTAACATCTGATACTGATTTTGCAATCTAGTACCTCAGAAACGTGCTAGAAACTTTATAGTACAGATAAATAGCACAAGATACCTGTTACAGACCCAGATGCTCAAGTTTATTGTCAGATCTCAAACTTGAAGCGGTAACACCTCAACAAAGGAGTGAGAGTTTGTTGATTGTTATAAGTTACTGCACAAAGGTTGAATATATTCTGTAACTGCACCGAGAAAGGTGAATAATGATAATGAATTAGTTTTGCAAGATGGTTAGGTACATTATGGTGCGTTACTGAATACTATTATACAAGAATTTCCTTACTTGTCATGAGCATGCTCACAGCTTTTGGAAGGATATGTTCTTCAATATTTTAAACATATTTGATATTATTTAAGTTCCACTCTTTTTACTTAAGTGAAAGGAAAAGGGAACTAATGAATGTGATCAGTACATTTGGGACGAAACAATGAGATTTACACGTAATAAGATATACTATATAAAGATATTATTTGAACTATTTCTTTTTTAGAGGGCAATAACTCTGCAATCCTTTTCCACAGACAGTCATGGTAGTTTGACCTGGCTGCAGACCACAGGAAATTCAGAACTCAATATGTACCCAAGCTGGTGTATCATATTCTACCTTCTGTAATAATCTACGTGCAAATTTTAGGAGAGAATATACCACTTTGTCTAGAGAATACTTCACAGATTTATTAAGTTTTGACCTATTCTGCACTTCACTGTGTAAATCCCTTAGATGTTGAGCACGGGTAGAGCACAGAAGTAAATGAATTATAACCTTTCATTTGTGGAGCTCAGCGTTTCATCTCTGTCGTACCACTGTTATGAAGTAGATGTGGTTATTAATCTTCAAATAATTTATCAGCTGTGTGTTTCACACTAAAATATATTTTACTGCTGTATAATCACATTGTGGTTTCATTATTGAACCAATAGGAGATGTTTTATTTCAGTTCTGTTAACAGCTCCTGTAAAATCAGACATCACAATTTCTCTCTTTTTTAAGTACATGATTTGTAGAAGATTAAGGGCCCAGTCCCACTCTTCTGAAAGATAATGGCAGTCTTTCAGTCAGGGTGTCTCATTAGTTGCCTAATGTGAGGAATAAATTTCACCACTTCAGGCATTATTGACACAAGTTTTTATTGATATATAGAATGCAGTTCATGAAAGTGTTCCATGGAGTTAAAATAAAATAAATTAAATAAAGCAGCACTAGATATTATATAAATAGCCAGAGGATAAAATAAAATAGTATAAAAATAAGGTAAAACCTTTGCAAATAAGTGTACAGCATACAGAAACTTCTTATTTAATGAATACATCTGTGGCATAGGTTTAATGTGTAATTATGTTTATAAATGGTAGTTCAGTATCTAATTTCACTTCTATTTTAGAACTTTTTTTTGCTGCTATTGGAATTTCACAAGTTTGAGTTTGAATATTGATTTTCTATAAATATATACAGCTATAGTGTCTTTTTATTTTTTGTATTTTTTCCTTATTGTATTTTATTTAAAAAATATTTAGGAGACTGGATGATAGAACGAGAAACAGACAAACAACAGTATAACATGGCTTTGGAAATGTTAGAAAAACAAATTCTATTCCCATGTACTACAGAGGTCATTGACTTTCCATTCACCCTAAGGTGTTCTGGATTAGATGTTTATTCAGACAAAATCAAATTGTCGAGTACTGCAAGTGTCCAGAGACTCCTGGCAACTACCTGATTTCAGGTGAGTTCTGAGTTATATGTAAGTTTTTAACATATCCCTAATATTATTTTCCAAGTAGTAAAGCTACAAATAAGAAGAGGGAAAAGCAGACTAATAGAAATAGCTAGGCAGTCATTTTTAATTATATTATTCCAGATAAAAAAGCAGACCCCCTTACTAATTTTGCTCTGCTATTTCATCTCAACACAAGCTAAATTCTCTCTCTCTAATTAGTACTGTTGAAGGATCAATACAGCACTTCAGTGCTTCACAATCTTTTGTCAATCTACCTGCCATACTCCTGAAGAAAGACATCTTTATTTTCCTCTTACAACGTGATTCAAAATGAGATAAAGGTATTTGATCTTGGCAGATGGACAAATAATCGCTATTTTTCTTGACTGGAATATAAATTATGGCACATTAAAAGTGTGGAAGAGTGTTGCTTTGTTTTTTTTTTAAAAAGAAGAAGAAGGAAAAGGAAAAGGAAAAGGAAAAGGGAAGGGAAGGGAAGGGAAGGGAAGGGAAGGGAAGGGANGGGAAGGGAAGGGAAGGGAAGGGAAGGGAAGGGAAGGGAAGGGAAGGGAAGGGAAGGGAAGGGAGAAGAGAAGAGAAGAGAAGAGAAGAGAAGAGAAGAGAAGAGAAGAGAAGAGAAGAGAAGATACTTCGACATGAAATGACAATCATGTTTAGAGTGAAGACAACATTTTCTGAAAGTCTCTCAAAATTTCAATCCTAGTCACAGAATACATAGAAAGTTTTTTAAAAGGCTGAAAACATTTTAGTGAAACGTAAGAGACCATTTTCAGATATTTCTAGCCAACTTCTATACAAAAAGCTACAAGATTTTATCTGGAGGTTAAAAGAGAGAATAATCTTACTCTGGCTGAGTTAAAAATACAGTGAAAAGATATGTAGTTGCTTTTTCCTATGCCTATGAACCAGGTTTAAAGTTTCCATTGCTGTTGCTAAGTCATTAGACTCTGGACTAAGGAAAGGCAAAGAGGGGTAAGATGGATCTCACCCTTTAGGTACCTCCATCCCTGACGTTACCCTGCAGAAGCACATGAAATGCAAAGATTGTGGTGCAGGACGAAATGCAGAAAAGATGGCTGCCAGGGCACTCATCTGGAAGCAGCAAGCCACAGATTCTTGCTCCTGATGGCTGAAAAGGAAAATGAAAGGGCCTAGCATTTTTTCTTCATCCAGTAATATTTGGTGAAAATGGATCTTTCGACAACTCTAGGATAACCATGGCCTTGTGGTACAAATATCCTATCTTATTTTAACATGGGCAAACAAAACCCAGTAAAAGCGTTCCTTAAAGCCATGCTCTATTAGAAGACAAACTACAATGAAGTAACTGAAATATGGAAAGCTCAGTTCTAGTGAGTAAGTTTGAAATAAAATGTTCGTGAAACCCGCCTCCTCTTTAAACCTTTCGTACAGCCGTGCTTTCTAATCACCAATGTTCACTGGCTGCTTGGACAGCAAAACCTTTCACACCATCTTCTCTGAGGCCCTAGGGAGAACTCCCTCTTGTGTCACAGCAGACTCCTAGGAGATCCTGTGCTGCAGGCCATCTGTGTGCCACCCCAGTGAGCGCTCCCAAAGCTTCTTGTAGTTGCCTCCAGGAAAGGAACAATCCCTTGCACGTTTTAGTGTCTTCTTCCTAACCCAGGCCAAAGAAAACAGGTAGCTGCCTCCTGCTTGCTGATGATTCTTTTAGAAAATACCGTGCACAGCACGTGTGCGGTAAGCAATGAACAAACAAATATAACAGATCTCATCCACCTCGTCTGCAAGTTCCAACTGACAGTTTGGGCCTGTGATAGTATAGGTTTCTTCACGCTTCTGAAACAAAAACTTGGAAATCTATATTGTGCCAGTTGGGTCATTGCAAAGAGGTACTTAGGAAATTCCGTGAACCTCCCAGAATGTGTGGTCTGATCACACTGTCCAGGAGAGTTACTCTACCCCAGCACAGAATAAATTAGGCAATCCACAGCACATTCTTTGTTTGTTATGTGTGCTTGTTGACTCCTTCAACTGAAATTGATCCAGCCTGTCCTCATTCTGTTTTCGTTTATGTTTTCAAGTGGCACCTAGAAGTAAGGCCATGGTTATCTTGTCTGAGTTTAATTTTATTGTAACTGAGAAGAAAAAGTTTCACAGTTCTCACTCCTACAAGGAAGCTCTGCAGTTGTATAAAGTAAAAAGGCAAAAGGTGGAATCATATTCTGTTAAAGATAATGGAAATTTTTCTATTTGCACCACAACAGCCAGAATGTCACCCAGCGACGACTGTGGAAAGCAGAAGAGTCACACAAACATTCATGTGTTGGACCACATCACAGGAGTATCATAGGGGTCTTTTTTCCCTGTAAGATTTGCATGGGCCACCTCTCCTTTCAGCTGTAATTGAAATGCTTTTGTAGCAGCAGCTGCAGCAATTAGTGAGGTGGAGGAGTAACGCTGTAGAAAAGTATTTAATAAATTTCAAGTGTTTGCTGATGGCTTTGCTCTCCACAGAATGGCCTGTTTATTCTCAGGAAAAGGGGTCTGAATCATAGGGTTGCAAACATTCCTTTCAGTTTTTTAAAAGCCTTCCAGGCTCTTCGTTGCAATTCAGGGCATGAATATCAATAGGCAAAGCACAGTTTGGAAGCCCGTCAGATAGATTAATTGGATAGGCATTTGATCACTGATGGCAACCACGCCATTACAACAGTGATCTTTCCCTACCTGCAATGATAGCAGACAGAAGGATTTTCAGAACAGTTTATATTTCTTCATCAAAAAAAGGATGATATATGTACCTGATTTACTTATTTATATATAAATGTAGACATTTTGAGTAGCTGTTTCTATGTTCTGATGTCAGAGGGTTGCAAATGGAGTATTAGTAACCATGTGGCAATTGTTTTTGATGTAAAAACTGTAAATCAGTCATTTTTACCTATATTCACCATAGATCAACCAGCACAATTTTTCCCCCTCTGCATTCATCTGCCTCTGTATTTCCCTATCGCCTAACTTTCTGTCAAATTTCTAATATGTTCTGTGCTTTCAACCATGCTTAAGTTGAATGCTTCTTCACACTTTACCGGTTCTTTGCTTTCCACTCTGAGGTTTATTTACATTTTTTACTTCATGCACTCAGTAATACCTTTTCCCCAATGGAATCAGAGCGCTTAGATTAATTATGTTTGTTGGCCATGCATCTGACACGATTAGCTCTAATTAGCAGATTTGTTTACTCATAAACAGAGTTTCCAGGTAGATCATAATTCACATGACCGGCAGCGCATATCAGTAGGTCTCATAAATGTTTTACCTTTATACTCAATGTCAGAATAGTTTACTAACACTTAAGAACAAATCACTCTCTTACACTTCATCCCTGTATCATGTTTACAAACCACTATCCCTTAACACTGATTACAGCATTATAGAATCATAGAATCATAGAATCATTAAGGTTGGAAAAGACCTCTCAGAGCATCGAGTCCAACCGTCAACCCAACACCACCATGCCCACTAAACCATGTCCCTAAGCCCCTCATCTACACGTCTTTTAAATACTTCCAGGGATGGTGACTCCACCACTTCCCTGGGCAGCCTGTTCCAATGCTTAACCACTCTTTCAGTAAAGAAGTGTTTCCTAATGTCCAATCTAAACCTCCTCTGGCGCAACTTGAGGCCATTTCCTCTCGTCCTATCGCTAGTCACTTGGGAGAAGAGACCAACACCCACCTCGCTGCAACCTCCTTTCAGGTAGTTGTAGAGTGCGATAAGGTCTCCCCTCAGCCTCCTCTTCTCCAGGCTAAACAGTCCCAGTTCCCTCAGCCGTTCCTCGTAAGACTTGTTCTCCAGACCCTTCACCAGCTTTGTTGCCCTCCTCTGGACACGCTCCAGCACCTCARTGTCCTTCTTGTAGTGAGGGGCCCAAAACGGAACACAGTATTCGAGGTGCGGCCTCACCAGGGCCGAGTACAGGGGCACAATCACCTCCCTACTCCTGCTGGCCACACTATTTCTGATACAGGCCAGGATGCCGTTGGCCTTCTTGGCCACCTGGGCACACTGCTGGCTCATATTCAGCCGCATGTCAACCAGCACCCCCAGGTCCTTTTCCGCCAGGCAGCTTTCCAGCCACTCTTCCCCCAGCCTGTAGCGTTGCATGGGGTTGTTGTGGCTGAAGTGCAGGACCCGGCACTTGGCCTCGTTGAACCTCATACAGTTACTATTATGTACTAAAGTTTAGGAGCAAACCCAGGCTAGAGTTCCTGTCTCCCTGCCTGCCTTTTCTGGATTTGCTACACTAACATTCAAGAATTACCATAAAAATAAGAATCTTAAACCTTATCATATCCTTCATATAATTTTATTTTAAGTAGCATGACGAACAGTGTTGTTTAATGGATTTTGGATAATTTTCAGTATATTCTAGGCAGAATAATAAGATCGAGAATAACCAGATTAATGTATAGCAATCAGTAATAGTTAAAGCACAATGAATTGTACAACACTTCAGTACAAATGGGTGTAATTTTCTCCAAGCATAGATTCAAGTGTTACGGGGTTTGGTTCTCTGGGAAAATCCAGGAGCTTTAGGTGTACCAGAAATTACGATATCACTCCTTTAATGGATATACTACTTATTCAAAACTATGTTTATTGAGTTATATAACTCATTAAAATCTTACTTTCCTAAATATTATGATACATGTTAAGTATCAGACATTTTTCTATCCTATCACTGTGTAGGTGCTTCCTAGTAAAGACTTTTCACAAACACCATCCCTACCTGATTTCATAACAGTGACTCAGATGTAAAAGACATGACATTCACATCCTTTCTCTAGTCTTGTATTACATCTGCTGTTATCTTACAGTATATGAATGAGAAAGAAATAGTTAACAAAGTAATAAATAATACTTTAGCTTTGGAATTCATAAGAAAATCCTATTGAGATTTGTCTCTGCTCTATCTTTGCTGCAGGTTTGGAGCCACATTGTGATTCCTTTCTTTTCCATAGGTCACTTGATCACTGTAGTACAGGCACAGGTCACTGCAATCAGTTTGTGCAGCTGCTGAACCATGGAAATCATCATTCATGGCTGTGACTTGCAGCCCTGTGACCACTCTTTTCACACAAGCTGAATCTTCACATGCCCTCTTAGGTTCCCAGCTCAATCAAAGCTTTTGGGAATAGGCAGCTGTTGAATACAGCAGATGCCTGAGTAGAGGCGAGGCGTTCTTCTCCCAGTTCTCTGACTTGAACTAGAACAGGCTCCTTAAAAATATAGTTCTAGCCAGATGTTCAGTAATATACCTTTTAATTTCATTGACRTGTCTACTCTGGAGAGAGCAATATTTATTGACATTTTACATCTAGTTACTTCCTTATTGATGGCAAGGCCAGTTGGCAGATATTATTCCCCTAAGAAATGCTAAGCAAATACTGCAAAACTTATTCACGAACATTTATTTGAACWACAAAAAAAAAAAAAATTGGCTGTGTATGTGGCCCCAGTGGATTCACTTTCTGCAAATATTCTAACAAACAATTTTAAAAGGAGGCATGTTCACTGAAGGGTCCAGCTGAGCAGCTCATGCATATTCAAGAAAATATTTAAACATATGCTTAACTTTGAACTTCAGATTGTATTGAGTCTCAGAGAGATTCAGGCACGTGCTTAAAATTCTGCTTGTGATTACATACGTCAAGAAATTTACCATACTGTGTCCTGAGGTAAGACCATATGCATTGACAGCTATCCAAGATCAGCTGATGCATGGTAACTTGCACAATCAGATCACTTGTGGTCTTGATAAAATCTTTGCATTAGTGTAAATTTGTCTCTTGAGGCTTTTTAGGGTAACTATTGCTTAAAAACTTGACATCAAGCTCTTAAAGTGCTTTACCTTAATCCACTTCTAAAGTGTATGGTTATTCCTCATGAATGAGGAATAAGAACATCTCAAGAGTTTTATGAGTAGAAGAGCAACTGAAGCATAGCTATGTCAAACTATATTCCAAAGCAGAAAAGCCCTTGGATCTAGACTTTTTTCCATCTAGCTCCATTGGTAGACAGTGGAGTCTAGGTAGCATAGTCATCTAGGAATTCCTATTTCTTTTCTTTGGCTAGAAAAAGAAAATATGAAGAAGCTATGTTCTTAATTTAGTTCAAATAGGGTGAATCGGAGCCTTAATCTTATAACATGGATTAAGAAGGGTATTTGGTTAGGGACTATACTATGACATCTTTTATTCTTATTGTCATTAAAAATATATTCCTTGACCTTTAGCAACCACTTAAAATTCCAACAAAAGTTCTTTACACTTGCAAATGGAATTCATCTCCGCAGGCATAGGTAAATGTTTTGTTTCCTACAAAACAGTATATGCTTCATAATAGGCAATTTTTTTTTTTTTTATAATGACCATCAAACTTGATTTTTCATTCAGCAGAAGTAGTTACCTAAAACATTATCCAATTTGTCTGTCGCTGATGATGATTTAATGAACTCTGGTGTTCCCCTTTTTTGATTATGTTTATATTATCTCCCCTAATATACTGTTCTATCTTGACTTTGATAGTTTGCTGCAATATGAGGATGTCACCATTGGTTTACGACTCTTTAAAATTGCTAGACAACTTAATTCATCTTCAGCTGTTATAATAAACACTTGATAATGATCTTTCCTTAATTGCTCAATTTGTAGTTCCACTCCCTCTCTTTTGAATTTCCTCCTTGTGATAATCTGTTTTCCCTCAATGAACTTTACAGAAAGCAGAGAAGGAGAGAACATTTCTTCCTCCCAGACTAGAGCTTTGATGAATTACTGCTTTTCTATACACCTATTTGCGGGGTATGGGTTGGGATGAGTTTTTTCTTCATATATGTGCATTTCTTAAGTGAATGCAGGCAACAGCTGTCAAAAAAATGCCACACAAAATGGATCACTCAGGTCAGTTAGTTAGAATCTCCAAGCATTCCAGTAATAATGATAATGACAATAATAACGATAATAATTTTTTAAAAAGTTGTTCAGGTACTTCGTCATTGTTGTTGCTACTGTAAAAAATAAATTACTAATCAATAAAATTGTGTTGTTTTCAAGATTTAATTTAAATACGTTTCAGTGTTCTGCAGAAAAGACAGAAAAAGACCCTCATGCAAAACCTGAAGTTTAGAAATCCATTCTCCCTGCTTAAAAATACAAATTGCCATAACAAACTCAAAGGAAACCTGAAAATCTAGCTGTTCATTAAAGTGGTTTCTTTAGCTGCATGAATTAATGGCAAGTCCTTTAGCAGTTTCATTTAGTGGTGTTTGCACTTCTTTCTCCCATAGTCAATTGAAAATAGGAAATGTTAGATCATGTTGACAAGTTGTCGATTAAAGTTAAATGTTGCTAGCAAATGCCATTGAATGCCCTAATTAAAACTACCACAGCTCTTTTAAAAGTTAACGATATCTGTCGTTAGAAGTATATTTTATTATCCCTTAGTACAGAAACAAATAAAAGAAAGTGTAAAACTGTGCTTTAAAGACTCACTCTTATGACACATGTATGCATGAAATTCCATAGAAAGAAAATAAAAATAATTGGAAACTATAATAAGTAATTTGGAATAGATAAAGCATATTTTACCATGAATTGTATTCCCTTCCTTTAAACTGGTATGGACAATATGGCTTACAAGTGATCCGTTTGTGCCCTGTGTTGCCTATACAGCCAGGCAAAAGTGGAAAGTGAGTCACTGTCTTAGGCTGGCTTGGGAAACAGTGTTCTGCGCGAGGGGTCCGCAGACTTCAGTGATTCTGCCTAACATGGTCCCAAATCAGTGTCACCACATTTTTATTGCAACAATCTGTGAGCTTTTAAGGCAGAGAGATGAATTAGTGAAGAGATAGTCATTTTCCTTTCCCTACATCACCCCAAACTCAGTGGTAGTCTTTGTTCTGCATAAAGGGAGGAAAAAGTACGTTTAAATCGCCACAAGTCTTTTCTCTAATAGGACACATTAAACCCAAATCTTAGTTGTATAGAGACTGAAATCTATGCATCATGACAGCACTGTCATTCTTTCTTTCTGAAGACAATTTTTTTTTTTTTCCTTACAAAAGCAAAAGTTTCCAAATAATTTGGGAAATCTGAGTCCATCAAGCACAGTTTCTAGTGGCCTTTCAGAGCAGCTCAGTGATTTTGACACATTTTTAGGCTGTCCTACCAATTACTTCCTTCTAGAGTTGATTTATGACATGCTTGAAATACTCATCCTGTTTCTGTAATCCCCAAGAAAAAAATGGGTAGGGGGTCTGCCAGGGGGAAAATGCATTGGAAAGGATTGTAAATTAAATTACATTACCTACATATAGTGAAATATTTGTGAGGTTGATTGTGTGTGGGAAATACGATCCTCAGTTGACTGGTGAATTAAGATATAAGTAACTTTGAAGTACTTGATTAGGCATTTTTGTTATTTAAATGCTTACTTGTATGTTATCATGGGATTCTTGAAATACAACATCCCACATACACTAGCAAGAGACATAAGACAAAACAACATCAAATAGGATAAGACTTCACTGATGCAATATACTGAGGAAGGTGACAACAGCCTTCCATATTCATGGTACGGATAGCACCTAAAAAAAAACCTGTTCCTGGGAGGTGTAGCTTCCAGGTCCTGCTGAATTGATAAATCTTCACGAGCAGGAGTTCCTGCCTTACAATGAGGCTTACTTACCCCAGGCTCCAAGCTCACATCTCTACCAGCAACGCTAACTTCCAGTGGGAAAGAAAAACAGATCATCCATGTTTCTCTGGAAAGATTTTTGACCTCTGCACTAAGGTACTTGCAAAACAATATTGCACCCAGATTATGTAATTCAACTCTTATTTGGGACAACATTTAGGCATATCTTTAAATTCAGCTTTGATATATGGAACAAGCTTTAGGGAGCTTTACAAGGAAATTTTCCTGAGGCAGTGTCTAAGTGGTGGAGTTCTCTTTTGGGTAGAAGACAGAAGGGGAAAAGGACTGGAGAGGTTGTACATGTTTGTTGCACGTGCTTGAAGAATAAACACCTAACTTTTCATTCAGTTTTACTCCCAGCTTGGTTTCATGTTGTTTTTATTTTGATAATTAGTTTTTGGCTTCAGTCAATGATATGTATTGCCTTCTATGTGTGCAATTGGTATAATTACATAATTAGTGTAAACAGATGCAATCATCATTAAAATGTTTTGGATTCCATGAAACTTTATAGAAATCATGTAACATACACTCAGTGATAGCTAAAATACTGCAATGTGATAGTTTCAACCTTTTTTCTTAAAATTACATTGTGATTTTTCCACAGCATAGCTCAAAACTGTGCCTGTATTGCAGGTTGCAGTATGAGAGCAAGCTAAGTGCACCTCTTGCCAAATAATAGCCAGCAACTTCTAGAAGCGTGAAATGAGAAGACTTCTCCCAACTGCCTCTAAAACATAGGCGTAAATACCTGCACAAAAATTCTTACACAGAAATATGCAGAGACGTACTAAAATTCAAATTCAGCAAACACCTTTTTAGTTTTTCACAAGTGCAAACTTAGTATTGTATTAACATCTGCCTCTTAATGAAACAGAACAGACAGATAGATAGATAGATGTGTAAAAGCATAGGACATTGGAAAGTAGGACTAAAAGTCATCATTTGCTTAGTGGAGACCCTGCAACTATGAATAGGAGCTTCATTCAAAATAGCCCCTCTATACTTACTCAACAAATTTTGAATACTGCTGGTTGCAGGAAAAATAGCCACAGCTATTCTGCGCTACAACAGGAGAGATGGAGAAATTAAGGGTATCACAACATCCTGAATTCCTAGGAATTCTGCCTGGTAGCAAAGAGTTTCACAAGCTGCTCTGCTGAGGACATCAGCTGAACCCCAGAGACAAGCAGCTCTTTACTCATCTGCAGACATCTCTAAGAAGAATGCTTTTTTTTCATGATAATTTCAAGAACCAGCCTGAGGACCTTAGAGTAAAAAAATCTACAAATCCATAGAAGGGTCAAGACTTTTATTTGCCATCTCACTAGTCAGCTTTGCTGTGTAGTTGTGTGATAAAGACTGAAGTGATAGCAACACTTAGGGTCATTATTAGTGAACCATATTACATGAGGAAATCATAGAATCATAGAATCATTAAGGTTGGAAAAGACCTCTAAGATCATCAAGTCCAACCGTCAACCCAACACCACCATGCCCACTAAACCATGTCCCTAAGCCCCTCATCTACACGTCTTTTAAATACTTCCAGGGATGGTGACTCCACCACTTCCCTGGGCAGCCTGTTCCAATGCTTAACCACTCTTTCAGTAAAGAAATGTTTCCTAATGTCCAATCTAAACCTCCCCTGGTGCAACTTGAGGCCATTTCCTCTCGTCCTGATACAGTTGTGAAAAACTGTGGATACTCTGAGGAGTTTCCTTAGCTTTTCTGTTTCTCGTAATTCTGATATTTGACTGTTTGTTAGGAACAATCAGATTTTCCAAGGAATTATGCATCCAGGCATCTAAAGGGGAGCTGAACTCTGAAATTCTTTTCCAAATTGTGACCGCTGAACATTAATATCTGGCTTATAAGTTGTTGCACTGTATCTATTAGATGATGATTTCTGTAACTCTATTCATAGTGAATGTCACTTCATCATAAGCAGCATCCAGTGACATATCCTGCGTCACACTAATACACGCAAGAAATTCCATTCACACGAGGAAATTCCTACCTAGCATGCATAAGCATTATAATGTTCACTTTACCTAATAATTCTCATCTGTAAGGATATAGGAAAGGATGAAAAACATTTACTTTGTTCCTATTTCTGAATTGCTATTTCTAAACCTTGGAACTCTGAAACAAACAAAAGATCTATAAATCAGTGGGAGTTTGTCTCATTAACTATTTTAGGTATTAAATAGCTGAGTAGAAATGTAAGTGTTTTTTCCATTTATATTTTCATTTCCTTTTAAATATTTCTGAGATTGTCTTCTGATTGAATATCATTTCTGTATCAGATATGTATCAGAGTCTCATTTCAAGAATAGCATAATTAAGGGTAAAGTTCTATCACGGGTTGCAAGGTATTTTAGTTACTGTGGGGAAAAAAAGAAGAACGTACCTGCTGTAGATCATAGTTTCATTTCTGAACACTGTGCAATCTTCACCTTTTTATAATTTTGTTAGTACCATGACTTGAGTATTTTGCAACTCTTTCAATTCAGCAACCCTAGATAGGAATTAATTTTACCATGGAGGAATTATTCTTATATTTTTATAATGTGGAGTTCCTCAAACCTGCAACACACACACACACAATCCCGGAGATAAAAAATGCCAGTTTTTTTTACCCTTTTATGTGTGCTTTACATTTCAAAAACTTTGGGATTAATTTAAAAATTACATTGGGATGCTGTGTAATGCTAGCTAGGGTTGTCACTTTTGCAGTGAGGCTCAGCCATGCTCCCTGCTGTTCTGCGGAAAGACTGGGGAGGGTAGCAAATCTTATGAAGAGAATAATGCTGGCACACTCAGCTTCATTTATGGCTTGAATAGTCCAATTTTTGATATTTAGCTCTACTGTATTAGGTTATTTCAATGCATTTGCTATTAAGTAGCTAATAAAGGGAATACACTGTAGACATCTGTAATCATGCTAAGCATGTGAACAAGCAGGTTTGCATTTTACACTCAGATAATATTTTAAACTAACTCTAAGGAGAGGTGCTTTATGGTCACCCTCCATTCTCACATAACAGGTGTATAACTCCCACTCATTTCTAAGTTAAGCTACAGAGAAAAGTAAAGGATGATTTTCAATGTCAGAGGTCAGTACATTAAAAATTTAGATCTCTCTTCTTCATATAGCTCATAAGGAAATACCCTGATCACTGTTTTATTTCTTGGAATTGTTCATTTTAGCTTTTATTTGCTGCAGACACCAGCCAGCCTGGTCACCCAGCCCTCTGCTGGGCTGCATTTTCCCTCTTTGCCCTCTAAGGACCAGGAATGACACACGGACTCCTTCATCCTTCCATGCGCTGTCAGACTCTCTCCGATCACCATCTGAGCAGGGAGAAAAGGCACCATAGCCCACCTCTGTCGTGACTTTGGACTTTCCTTAAGTACTGAAACCCAAAGTGCAAGAAATAGCATGTCTTGTTTATTCATGTCTGCTGTGATGCCAAGAAACAAACTGACTACAACTGCCTTGAAAAAAATTGGTGACATAGAATCATAGAATCATAGAATCATTAAGGTTGGAAAAGACCTCTAAGATCATCGAGTCCAACCGTCAACCCAACATCACCATGCCCACTAAACCATGTCCCTAAGCGCCTCATCTACACGTCTTTTAAATACTTCCAGGGATGGTGACTCCACCACTTCCCTGGGCAGCCTGTTCCAATGCTTAACCACTCTTTCAGTAAAGAAATTTTTCCTAATGTCCAATCTAAACCTCCCCTGGTGCAACTTGAGGCCATTTCCTCTCGTCCTATCGCTAGTCACTTGGGAGAAGAGACCAACACCCACCTCACTGCAACATCCTTTCAGATAGTTGTAGAGCGCGATAAGGTCTCCCCTCGGCCTCCTCTTCTCCAGGCTAAACAGTCCCAGTTCCCTCAGCCGTTCCTCGTAAGACTTGCTCTCCAGACCCTTCACCAGCTTTGTTGCCCTCCTCTGGACACGCTCCAGCACCTCAATGTCCTTCTTGTAGTGAGGGGCCCAAAACTGAACACAGTATTCAAGGTGCGGCCTCACCAGTGCCGAGTACAGGGGCACGATCACTTCCCTACTCCTGCTGGCCACACTATTCCTGATACAGGCCAGGATGCCGTTGGCGTTCTTGGCCACCTGGGCACACTGCCGGCTCATATTCAGCTGCCTGTCAACCAGCACCCCCAGGTCCTTTTCCGCCAGGCAGCTTTCCAGCCACTCTTCCCCCAGCCTGTAGCGYTGCATGGGGTTGTTGTGGCCAAAGTGCAGGACCCGGCACTTGGCCTTGTTGAATCTCATGCAGTTGGCTTCAGCCCATCGATCCAGCCTGTCATGCATACATACTTATTTGTGTGTTTTAACTTTCAAGTGATTCATAACCATTCAAATTTTACTCAGAATCAGCCTAAGCTAAGTATTATCTTATTATTACCATTCAGCCCCTCCCTCCCAGCCTTTCCCTTACCACATGTATTTGCCTGATTCTGCTCTGAGGATCTATATGAGTGCACGGTGAGTCCTTTGTGTCTGTCTGTCCTCGATTAATCATCACTGCGTTCTTGTTCCCAGGAAGCAGTCATTATCCGAAAACAACTTGCAGGTGCAGGTCTGGTTTTCTTTGCTCAGCAGTGCAAGGCACTACAAACAAGATTTTTAAAGGCATTGTGACATCTATCTTCCACTGATTTTGATGAGAGTAAAATGTCTAAATACCTTGAAAAATCTTGTTATAAATGACTTTACGAAATCCAATTTTCCAAAGTGACTTAAGCAGACTTAGGAGCCTGAGAACTCAGACACACAATTAAGTTACTACTGCTTAACATGTTACCATTCATCAGCTTAGCTTGAACTTCAATCATTTCAGGCTAGGCTGAACAAAATTATCTTGTATTTGCCACTGGCTAAGACTGAGTGCACAAACATTTAAAATTGCTCAGCTAATTCAGTATATCTTGTTAAATCATGGTAATATGACAATGTTCCTGGATGATTTTTCTATTTGAAAATCAATGGGATTTGGAACTTTGATAGAATAATGAGTTTCTATGGCATTACATTTTGTGCTGTGTCAGCTTTTTACCATTGACAGTCCCTGTCTTTGCTCCAACCCTTTAGCACAAGGTGGCAGAGTATCCCCTTCACTATGTTATGGCGTATGTTCATATGAGGCAAACATGTTCACCCAGAGAGTTACAGCACCTTTAGCTCATCCAAAAATGTACTATATGTCATAACATTAAAGTTCATAATTAATTTGTACAAGTACATCTTGGATATCTAAAGATATTTCTATCCTGAATAACTACAACTTATGTAGATATAAGGCCATTTTACATTAGCTGCAGTGGTTATAATGAAACTGTGGCAACATAATGTTTACTGTGAGCTAACTGCATCAATATTTACCCAGCTTGTCAAACAGATGAATTTCATTTTGTAGTAGGTACAGTAAAAGTACTTCCCAAACTAGCAAGTTAAAAGTTTCTGTAAGAACACAAAAATGGCCACACCAAAGATCCATGTAGCCTGGCATCTTACTTCCACCAGCGACTTGGAGCAGTGTCTGTGAAAGAGTATCAGAGTAGGGTCAACATGTTGTGGTATCTCCCCTGCGATACCATCCAAAATTGCAGCAATCTGAGTCTCAGAGATTTCTAGTTCCAGCAGTTGTATCTTTGTTTTTAACAGTCTTTATAACATATTTCTTACTGGAATTCACCTGGTCAGTTTTTGATCCAGTGTTACCTTCTGCATGCACATCGTCATGCGGCAATGGATTTATCAGCATTCTGTCTGGAAAAAAATAAATCTGATTTTGTTTATTTTGACCTGTCTAGAAATTATATTTGATATTCTCCAGCTCTTTACCTTTAACAGTCTGGACGTAACTGTCTTTCCTCAAGGTCACAAAGAAAGGCTGTGGTAGAGAAAAGGTCTGAATCTGTTCCTGATTTCTGTCTTGTGACATAGCCACAGAACCAGCCTTCTCTTGTATATATCAATTTAAACTATTTGGAATTCAGATGAGTTTGCCTTACTGCATTCCTAATTTGAATCAAGCTGGCTGGCAGTGAATACTTCTTTGCTATATAGATAAGATATAATATTATGAAGGAAACATTGCAGTGAAGGCACTTAAATGTCCAGAACACCTCTCATACATCAGGAGCCCAGGTGTTCCTGTTCAGCTTGTATATATGCTTTATGCATATTTTTTATTTTGTGTTATCTCACAGTAAACACTTTAAGTATGTGGGCTTTATTTCCAGACTGTTAAGTGGGTGCTATTTCTCCAGAGAATAACCTTGTCCTATTGATTACCAGTAACAGCTTTCAGCTATGCTACAAAATCTCTTGTGAATTATTGTCATATGTTTAGTTGTCATAGGGAAATATGAGGATTATTACATTCCTGTGTTGTGTGCCACCATTCATCTAAATCTAGCTTAGTTCCCTTAAGTGAAGAAAACAGCTCTTCTTTGATTTGTTTTTTAGAACTTGTGATGATTTTTAAACCTTTCACGTTATGGGTAAAGGTAATAAGTAGTTGTTCTCTCCCATGAGGCATTTGCCCCCTTAGATACAATTTGCAAGTTCGCTCCTTTTCGGGTTCCTGGCATCTTCTGGTCTGACTGACTGTTATCTGCAACTTTAGCATCATTTCAAGGAGCCAACAGCTCCTTCCCCAGGACAAGATTTGGCCATTAATCTTTATTAGAGTAACAACTGTTTTTTCCAAGATGACTATTCCAACTCACTTACGTCTCTTTACGTCTCCGTAAATTTATTCTTTATTGATAAGCTGAGGTGACCTGTAAATTCAGTAATGCATACAACATCTTAGGAGGAAAACTGTTCGTCTGTATGTGGCGTCTTTTCATAAATCAGACCCTAATTGCCTCTTACCCCAGTGTCTTTTTATTATCCCTGGTTTTTCAGCTGAAATAATTCTCATTGGTGGACGATTTCTCTTGTAAAGCAGTTTTACATAAAGCCATTTCTTAGCAATTGGTTTATAATGATGTTGTTGCAGAAATAATTTCTCCATAAGTTTTATTGTTTTTTTTCTCTTGACTTTTAAGGAAGACAAACAACAGCAATCAATGAAAGATTTTTGTTCTGTTTTGCTTTCAGTATTTTTTTACATCTAATGGAGAAAAGAACATTTAAAGGGAAAAAATATAACAAGCAAAAACCACAGTCCTAATATATGCACATGAAAGCAAAACACTGTGCAAAGGCTGTGTCTTGTGCTCAAAAGAAGACAATGGAAATTCTTAAAAGAAAAAGCACACAAGGATTTGCCCTAAATGCCCTGAAGTTTTGTCTAATACTTCTAACAGCATCTCAGACACTGAAGCAGCAGCTGTAAATTTAAGTTAATTTGAACGTATTTCCTTCCTTCATGTAGTCAGAAATGATGCACAGATACTTCTGTTAACCAGGTACACACATTGCTCCCAAGAATTATTTTTAAAATTCAGATCTCATTCCAGAGTGTTGTGGCAAAATTTTGAGTATTCCTGGCAATATTCCAAACCAGCATTTGTGATTTATTTCTGTGTCGAAGAAGCATTAGTACTACTAGATATTATCAGCAAATATCAAACCCTTTCTTTATTAAAAATGCTTCTGAATCACTGCTTGTTAAAGAGATAGGCTTGCTTACTCTGACAGTTTTTTAAACTGAATCTACTTTTTCCTTCCATTCATCCATCTTTGAGTTTTGACATATGCTGTCTTCCCATGAAGGCTTGAAGAGCTGAGATGACCTTGCCAAAGATCAAGAGGTGTGTCTGGAAGAATTATAATTTCTTGGAAGACGATTTATGCGATTACTGTGTAAAAGAGTGCTTGTTCTGTAGTGATTAATGACAACACTGGCAGTATTGACTGATCATTAGAAATATTTATATGGCAGGTCCTTTAAGGTAGTGGTAGATGTGAAGGAAAGATTAAATGCATATCAAGAAGACAACAGTTTCTCTGTGTATGGAATCAGAGCTTGTAGTTCTTCTGCAATATCTTTAATTACTTTCTTCAGGTTTGTCTTGTTTCACAGACACAAATGTACCATGATTGCCTCCAAAATGACTTGTAGACCCCACAAAATTAAAAGTGCAGAAGATGTCTTTCACATATTTAAAAAGCAGTTAAGTTTCATTTTTGCAATTAATATTATAGATCGCTGCTTATAAAAATATTCTTATGTATGGAGCATATTCATAAAGGTGTATTAAGAAAGATAAATATATTGTTGCTCACCTATTTCTCAAGGTGTGTAACACAAATGGACTTGAAGAGAATATGCATGCTTTTTTATTTTTGACTCTGGCATATTTTTAGACATTGGAGTTGTCTACTGCATTATTTACCAGGTTGTGTTGACACATTAACGAGTAACCTTTAGTAAGTGATATGCTAGTGTTTTAGCTATTTATAGTCATTAAAAATAGATGGTCATTTAGGTGGTAATTTAAATACAAGTAGACCTGGCATTATTCTCAGTTTCACCACATCATATAACTCCATTAAAGAGAGTGATTCAGTAGAATTACTCTTAATTTACTTAGATGCAAGTGAAAGCAAAATCTCTTAGCCTGCTGGTGTATATAGTAGCTGCAGACACACATGCACACTCAAACCCTCCCTAAATATATATTTATGTATAGTGAGAGTTCATATATAGTATGAGTAGAATTATCACAGCTTGACAGAGTACATTTAATACATTTAATTTATGAGAAATCTATTAAATAGAAGTATGTTTAATTGATTTAGGCTTCCTCTTCTTTATTTGTATTACAGCATTATGAAAATTTTTACTTACACTAAAGTCAAATTTTTTAATTTTTTGAGCAATGGAACAGGTTGCCCAGAGAGGTTGTGGAGTCTCCATCCTTGGAGATATTCAAAAGCTGTCTGGACATAGTCCTGGGCAGCTGGCTGTAGGTGGCCCTGTGTGAGCAGAGGGGTTGGACCAGATGACCTGCAGAGGTCCTGTCCAACCTCAACTATTCTGTGGTTCTGTGCTTCTGTGAAACTAACCTCTGAAACTTCTCCATATAAAATGCACTGTTGCAGTTCTGATAATAGGTTGCATGTAGCACAAAATACAAAATAGTAAGTGCTCATTAAAATGTACTGATTCCATTGCTTTGATGTACTGAAGTAAAGAATGAGCCACGTTTCTCAGGTTTTATCTTAGCATATTTACATACACTGGTAATCGCCAGAATAGCTAGCTATTTTAGCTCACCAGGGGAAAAGTATTAAAGCTACTTATAGTATATATCTAAATTTATCACTCCTTTCCTTCATGTTACATTTTATGGGAGTTAATTATTAGTTGCTTTTAATTATACTTCATGGCCTTTGTCCTGGAGACTATCCAAAGAGTTGATCATCATGGTATGCAATTTAGTGAAACAGTTTCCAGGCATCATGCCATCCTCAAGACCATGTGAAACAATTGTTATTAAAATTAGGAAAATATTAGTATGCATATTTAGATTATGAATAATGGGAGAGAAACAGTTGACATTATTCCATGGAGTGCTATTAATCTGATGAAAGTTTGGCTTTTACTGTAATTCCTAACCACTTCAAAATTAAGAGCATGAGAACAGCAGTGTGTCACTTCTGTTGCTGACAGAAAGCACAATGGTTTCTTATCTTTCTGAATCTTTTTTAAGTTCATGTGTAGGTGTAAAAAAGCTCACCCCACAGCTTTGGAAGCAGCTGTTAGGCAGGATTTGTCCTCAGAACAACGTTACTTCTCAGCTGAGCGATTCAAACAGTTGAGGTGAAATAAAACTGGCACAGGTTCTCACACAGGCCATTGACATCAGTGAGGGACTACTGGAAAAGCTAGGTAAATCCTTGAGCTGCTAGACCATGCTGAAATCCTTGGTTAACCGTGGTTACTTGTGCAAAGCTACCAGACTATATTATAACATTTGGTGTTGGAGGCACCTTGCAGATGCAATCAAATATGTACAAAGGCAATAAGTGTCCGTTTAGATGCAGATAGATGTAACGTAACAATAGGTTAATTTAAGCCTTTTGGGAACCATTTATGATTTTACAACAATGTTTTTATAAGTATTTTTAAATCTTGTTACTTGAAGAAGCAGCCATGCAAAGAACCAGAAAAACTGACTCAGAGACTGATCCCACAAGGACTTGCTGAATGAATAATTTTAGTTTCCTGAATTGTCCCATTGCTGGCTTTGTGCAAATTTGTGCTGTAATGGAAAATGTTCTAATACTTTTAATGTTGTTAAAATGCAATTGAAGATCAAGTAATACAAAAATGTTTAAAAACAATTAGCCATGATTTACAAAACGATGTCTTACATATTTATGAGCTAGCTGAGGTCACCTATATATTCCACTACAGCAAAATTCATCAGCTCAGGACCTTTCCTGTGAACCAGAAGAAATAGTTACATGGAGTTCACAAAGGAAGCTGATTCTGGAAAAAAGAGTTCTGCTCCAGAAAACTATTTAGGACTAGTGAAATGTGCAGGTACCAGTAAAGCCAAGGTATTGTCAAATGTATAATGTAAACAAATTGGAAATACCATCAACACAAATGGAAAAGCTTTCAATCAAAATATAGGTAAAAGTACACGTATAGTTAAAAGTGCCCTAGGACAAGAATATACCATGAGCATCCAAGCAGAAGCTTTATTGTAAGAAAAGCTAAAAGTTTTTGTTCATGTTGAAGTGCATTCAACGTAACCGCTAGTAGGAACAAAATACTTTTGTTTGGCTTGTGCAGTGCTCCAATATAGCACATCATAATCAATGTATAAAAAATAAGACAATTTGACATAGTCGTTGCATTGAAACACATTTTAATATGAACACCAAAGACTAATTTCTAATGAATAAGGTTCCACTCCAGCAAACTATAAGACTATTCACTTAAACCAAACACCTCTGGTTCTCTTCGTGTAAGTCTGTGACTTAAAAAATTTAACAGACTTTTTCTTACTTATTTCTTACTAAATTTTAGCTGAGATTTAAAAATGTCTAGCATTGTTCTTATATGTTCAGAAAATAATCTAAACAAAATAAGCACTATTTTTTCCTTCAGAAACAAAACCAAAAATAGGCTTCATAACAGGCCTCTAATATAGCAATCTTGAGCCTGAATTTAGCCAGCAATGTTCATTGCAATTTGGCATTTTGTTATGCATGCTAGCTTTTTAACAAATTTGCCATTTTATTTATTACACAATTAATATTTTAAGAGTTAAAACTATTCAGCTTCTCCCTTTAGAACTGCTGTATTTTTTCACAGATTTTTCCCTCAGTGCTTCGTTAAACCATTGTAAGCCAAATTCTCAAATTTAAGAGCTGACTTTACTCTCAGGGATTTCACCTGTTAGAAATTTATCTGGATTTAACAAAGTAGTTAAGCATGGTATTAAACCATTCCTACTCAACTAAATACATATGGGAGTGTCTCTGTTTGCTTTTCTCTTTTAAATCCAAACCAGCATTTTACACTAACAAGCCCATGAGAAAAACAGTACAGTGGTAGTTTCTCAGTTACTTTTATTCTGTCTTTTTTTTTTAGTGGTCTAGACGTTGATCTCAGAGGCTTCTCTCTTTTGATTGTGACAACATCTCACCTTTTTGCTTTATTTGTCTCTTTCTGCCTACACTATTTCCTACTTCTCTGTTTTTAATCTTCGTATGTATTTTTCAGGACAGGAAAAATACATATCTGCAGTTAAAAAGTGATTCACATTTTTTCTACTCAGTTCAGTGGCAACCCGTAAAGATTTCTGAATCTCTTTGCACCCAATAAATTTCACAGTGAATATAATGTGGATTTAGATCCTTACTATTGAGTAACATCTTTCTAAACTGAAAACCAGCTGATCAGAGTTAGTCTCATGGTTTCAATATTACAAAGAACAGTTCTTACAAACTCAGGTCATTGTCCTAAAGGTTCATGATAGTTTAAAGTAATAGGTTTTGCTTAATTATAATGATCCTTTCATGAGCAGAATCTCATTTGTGTTAGTAGTCAAATGTTGATTTTAATTTGGAAAGTTCATTGCAAATAAGTTGTGTTCTCTTGATTTAGGTAATTATGCTCACTTAGTACGTTAATGGCAAGGACTGCTCAGGCTTTTTAAAAACCTTCTAGCTCTCTGTAGAACAGTTATTAAAAGGAGTGGAGAGTATGCAGTTCTCTTTGATCACTTTAATGAACCTCAGTGTTTTTATTGTCTATTCACTTATATGCAAAGTGTAGTGCAACTGTGTATTAGCTACTAATTAGAGTTTTATTCAAGAAAAAAAATAACATAAAAGCAACCTATGTCATAATTAAGATTTTGAACAATATTGTTTCTAATGGTTATCAAAGAGCAAGACAAATCCCTTTTAATTACTTTTAAAATGCATATGCCTTATTGCAGAGCTTTTGCTTTTGGTTATTTTTATGTTTATAAGGACTTACGTTTTGTCAAAAAGACAAATTAGAGCACAGCCATTGTCACAACCTTTGCCAGCCCATGGGCAGCAACAGAAAGGGGAAAATGCTGTGAGAACAACATGAAATTTTTATCTCCCTGTTGGTCTCAGTTGCAACATCTACATTTACATTTCCTGCAGCAAACGTAACAGCATTCCAATAAACCTCTCAGGCAATGAATGGCCAGTGGCTACAAGTAAGGACCACAGCTGTTGAACCATGATATACTTAGATAGATCATATTTAGATAATCCTTTACCACTTTTATTCTGTATATTCAAGGGACATAACATTGTAATATGCATGAGAGAAAATGCTCTCGTTGTAATTCTGTTCCCAGTGCAGGTCCATTATTTCCAGCAATGATTCAAGTGATAGCATAGGGCAGGAGATGGTACGTTCACTACTGTATTAGCTAAACTGTTTATGGTGCAAAATTCATGTGCAAAATAGTAAAATAATAGGACAAACATGTCTCTGACACAACCAGATATTCAGGAGGTGGGGGAGATAACTCAAGAGTAATCTTCAATCCAAAGAATAAAGACACAGAGGCATAATTAAAAATCACACACACAAGAAGAAAGTATGTGAAATAGCTTCTTATGCAGGGCAATTATGCACAAAAGTACCCCACCTGTTTGGAAACTGTAAGAAATAAGAAGAAAGGTCATAAGAATGGGCTACATAAATTAACAAAAATCACGGAGGGAACCTAAATATCACCCAAGCCCTAGTGAGAATAAAAGCATGGAAAAGAGGACATAATTTTTAGGTGATGCATAAATCTTACTTTACAGATCATATTGGACTTCAATAATTATTAAATGTGTATTTATATATATTTTAAAATAAAATCTGAAGTTTTCCTTTTAAACCAAGTGTTCCCATTCCTTTAAGAAATTCATAGGAGAATGGGATTTTTTATATGCACTAGAAATTAGTAGTGTATAGTAACTAATCTTTGGTTACTTGGAAGAAGCTCATTGACAACTGGAGGGAAAAACTGAGAGTGATGCTTAATCTCAGAAACAGGAGAGAGATGGGAAATTAGGGATAATTTTCCACTTTATATAGCTCTAGCTTTTCATCACTCCATGTCCTTAATGCCATTCAGCCCTTGAAAAGAGTCTTCTACTCTAATACAGGCAATAGCATCACTGATGCTATCTGACAGCAACCCGCATGGTAACAAGATCCTCCAATGAAAGTTGGTCTGTACGAATGAAATAAAACTATTATCTTCAAACATTAAAGCTACAAGGAGTTAATACCGTTCAGAATAGTATTAATTTCTGCCTAGCTTTCCCTTTAGACTTGTTGACTGAAGCATGCTGTGCAGTGGCTACTTCCCAGCTTCCTGCAGCCAGGAGCAGTGCTGCAGATCCAGGGATGTGAAGTAGCCAAACACCATCAGCTGAGTGGCTGTGCCCCACCACCAAGGTATTGTTCAATAACCTAGAATAATGCATATGAGTGTTACAGAGATGCAATCCCTTTATGTGTTGCTTATTGATGTTTTTCTGTTTCATGCTTGTCCATTGATAATTTCGGCACTTTCTTTGGCAAGTGACCTGAATAAGCTGAGGGCACAGATGCTAGTTAAATGTATTAATTTGAGAAGCAATTGGTTTGGTCTCCACTAACATTAGTAGGAATAATGTTTCAGCTTAACTTCGGTCAAACAAAAAACTCTAATAAAGTTCTATGTGGCTTTAACAAACATACTTTTTTTTTTCCTTTCCACATATGCAGCAACTTTGCTTAACTGGAGGCATCATTTTATTAATTGATGTCACGTCAGCAATTGTACCCAAAGGTTTTTGAAAGAGGACATTAGATGGGAGTTGGAAGTGACACTCTGCTCTCATTAGCCCTGTGAGACTGCTGAATTGCAGAACAGATTGTCTGCTGGTCAAGCTCCTGCCTCATAACCTTGAATTAGGGCCAAATGATCACATAGTTATAGATTTCATGTTGCCTCTTTTGGTCCCTCCACTGACTCCCCTACATGAAAACAAAAACGTTGCAGAGAAATCTGCTTCTTTCATCACTACAGCTTTCTGTTCCCATACAGAACTCACTCTAATCGAGTTAAGATTTTCTTCATCTCCTTTACTTATTGCCTTACATAATGCCACTGGATTCAGCAGAACACATTCCATTGGCTTGTGTGGACTTTAGATCACACAAACTGGGGTCAGCGTGTTACCAGGAACTGTATATTGATATGTTGAAAGCCTTCCTAGAACTGCATATACACCAAACACAATTTCTCTAAAGAAATTCTTCTTTTGTTAATTGCTTGTAGTCTCACACAGGTTTATGGCCCTTCCCTACAAATCTTCATGCAATGGGGTTCTGTCCATTCAGGTGTTGAGCAATGTCTAGTCCATACCCCTCCCAAAGCTGACACATAAACGCCAAAGGGAAGATAGGAAGCAAGAAGAGGCAGAGGACAGCAGCAGCTGGAGGAGGGAATGAGTTATGTGTCAGAATGGAAGCTTGCAGCACACTCTGGGCACAGCAGCAGTCATGCAGAATCTGAATGCTTTATCTTCTCTGGCACTTCCAGCTCTCACTTGCTAGCTGCTCTCCTAAATTTCCCCAAGATCCACCAGACAAGATTCACTATAAAGTACTCGACTGAAATCTGGGGAATCCATAACCAGAGTGCATACTCAGTTTCGTGCAATCAGCTCTCAGGAACCACCCCTGCTCTTAGTGCATTGTTGACAAACAAAGTTGTTACTCTATCAGGTCTAGCATGCCAACATGGCATTAATTCTGTCTAACCTTCAGAAATTAGAAAAGGTAGCAATTATACCCTTAAAAAGTCACTTTTGAGTTGACTAATTAATCATTCATTGCCCATGGCACTAATAAGTCATTAGTTGTGTAGTGGCTCATTATAAGGTGCAATATGTAGAAGGGCTTATTTATGCAACTCCTTGCTGAATGTTGATTAGGTTATTTATAGATAATACGTGCTTGTTATGATCAATTATGACTTACAACACTGGGAATGTGTTTTTTCTGTCGAAATGTAACAAGGTAAAGACTCATTTAAAGCATCTTTACAATTAAAGTATTGTAAAAGAAACTGTTAATACACTATCTCTTTCAGCATTATATCCTGCAGAGAAAGGGTTCTTTTGTCTTGCTACATTGAAATCTGTTCCCATTTGCTCTTTAGTTTTGTTTTTCAATTGCTGTTTTGTCTACTTGAGTTATTCATGCTTCCTGAAGAACTCTGCAATATAAGAACTAAAGTAAAATACATTGTAAACAGACTTTAATGCATGAAGGCAGTTAAGTAGCATTATTCCAGTTTTATATGCTAATGTTCTAAAGGCTTCAAAAATACAATATGAAGTCAAAGTTATTGGATATATTAACCTGTGTTTTGAAAACACTGTCTGAATTTAAAAGAGGCATAATTACCCCAAAGAAAGAGAGGGAGAGAAAAAAAAGATGGTAGCAGGAATATTATGTGTCAACGTTTGCCAATTTAGAGACACTGAAGTAATTTTTTAATTGTTCCTTTTTGATTTTTGCCTCAAGAACAGAATTTACAATCAAACAATTAAAAACATGATTTCTCTCTAAAAAGAACATAAGTAAAGTGTAAAAACGCATCAACTCTTCTTTACTTTAAAAAGCTTGCAGTAGATTTTATCCCAATGCACATACACAGAAATCCTCTATCCCTACTGGATTAGATCATCTCTAAGGACAGCACTTAGCACCTCTAGAATACTTGATACGACTTCAGCCAAAACACCAGTCCTGTTAGCAACTTGCAATGGAAAACCCTGTTTGATATATCCCAGCCTCTTGTGGTTGATAAAGACTTCCACACCCAGGCTGCCACAGAGAGGAAAGAAGGGCTGAAAGGAGGGGGAGGAGGTGGCAATTTGAAGGGATTCCAGTTCTCATTCTGGAGGAAAAGAGAAGAGGAGGGGAAAAAAAAGAGAGGGGAAAAAAGAAAAAGAAAGAAACCCTAATTGTTCTTGCAGAGAGCAGCTTCAAAAATTGGGAAAATACCCAGAAGCCAGATAGGAGGAAAAGAGACTGGTCCAGAAGTGGCATGCAATACATCTGAGCAGGGAAACAAATCATGAAGAAACCGAGGATGATGTTTAATAAATCTGGGATGACTACTCTCCTTTTCATTCAGTCCTCACTGTGCTCAGACCAGAACTGTAGTATCTTGAGACATTTGAGCCACTGAAGAGCTGCCTGGGACTTGCTAATATGAATCTGTCCAACAAAGGAAAGGAGGAGTTTATGGTACCCCTCTTGCAGAGGGAAGAAGGTAATGTAGATCTGAGGAAAGAATTCCCAGGTACAGCAGAAGAGTGTGTTAGCTTTGGATGTTTGCCATCCTAGCAGAGGTTTGCCAGGATGATATATAACTATATAAAAAAGGGTTATGTTCTTAAATAAAGCTGGCAGGTTCCGAGGGTTCTTTGGCCCTTTTCCACCAAAGTGAGGCTGCATCCAGGGATAGCACCTCCAGAAATAAGGAACTGGATGTGGTTCTCTGCTTATTCTCCACGAGTGCAATGTCCCACCATGGACACCCTGGAGAGATCACCCTTGAAGGGTGAAAATTACCTGAGCAAGGGATAAGGAGTCTCTCAAATTTAATGTTCTAAAAGGTCAGGTAAGTGAATCAAACAAGTATTGTAGATGAGTAAATCACACTCTGCTAGCTATATTCTCTCTCCTCAAAGTTGTGAGGGAACAAACTGCCATTTATAATATCAGCATTACTTTACAGTAAGTTCCTATATGGCCTGTGACTCTGCTAATACACATTCAAGACAGCTGTTGACAACTTTCTTTGCTGGTCACATCAGGTAAAAGGTCCCAGTTTCTGTGAATCAATATTCTACTGTTTGCTCAGAGGCATCAAAGCCCTCCATGACACAGAGGAATTGGCTGGAAACTCTATCTGCAAGAGCTTGCTGCAGCCAGGGTCTAGCAAAGTATTAAACACATGCTTAAAGCTACCCAATGAAATACAGGGCCTTAAGGATGGAAGAAACATTTAACAGCAAAGTAATCCAGGTGAAATTAATCGTGGCAATTAATCACATGCTTATGATGTACAAGCATTAAAATGGCTGCTGTATCAGGACCTGAGTTTGTTTCTGGGTTGTCCCAAAGAAAGGAAGGCATAGTTATAATTTGAGAATTATATAGTAGTCAGCCTCAAACTCTYGCTTGCTTGTAGAAATTCTCCTGTGAGCATTTTTATATGAGTTAATAAAAGAATGAAAACTTTGATGGTCTGTATATAGAATAACTAAATCAAAATTATTATTTAAAAATCAAAGGAAAAATATTTCCTAATCCAGTTAAATTAAACTCAATTGGAACCTATTCAGACACCTTCATAACTGTTTAAAATGGTGATTGTGCAATACTTGCATGATCAAAGTTAATGTAATATTTATGCAATCAAAGTTAATGTTAAGACATATAATGGTTTTACCAGATAAGCTGTGAATATAAATGACAAATTAACATAATTATTAAAGATCATAATATTTGCATGGAGAAAAATATTTTTTTGCAGAAGTAATGGTTTGTCTCATTATCTCTAAGAGGATTCCATGTATTTTTTATTTTATGAGAAAGCTTCCATATGCCAGCTTATGATTTGACCTTTTTGAGTGATTTTTTGAAACAGCAGCAGTGAAAGAGGGGTGGGGGKTTTTTTAATAGAATTTTATTTAAGTACATGGACAATTCTGTCTTCAGTGGCTCCTACTCAAATATTGAGTCCAATCCACCTTGGTCATTGACTTGAACAGGAACATACAGGCTTCTTAATTGTCCTCTTGCCTTTTAAGTTTATATTCTATTGACACATTTTATGGAGTTGCCTTGTCTGAGTGACAAAAAGCCTGAGGGAGCTGCATGCAGCTTCCCCAGAGCTGAGGTCCATGGTGGGGCTTCCTCTCCCCATGCTCTGGGTAGGCTCTTGCTCAGCCCCCGAGACAGCAGACAGCGGGGAGGGCTGTGCTCCTTCTGTCACAGCCTGGCACGGAGGTCTATTGTCACATAGCAAACAAAGAAGTGATGCCATTGTGCCCGGCTTGTCACGCCTGCAGAAAGGGGGAGGCATTTTTCACATGTTGTTCTCTTGCACTCACACGCCAAGGAAATATAATCAGGCTTTGCTTGTTTTTGAAATACAAGCTGGAGAGAAGCCACAAAGATGAAATCTCACCRAATCCTAAACTTCGCAAAGGTTTTATATTCTGAACTTGTGCGTGAGGTTTAGAATATCAGAAAACTAAGGATTTGCCTTCCTTTTTAAGATGTTCACAGACTGTTGTTCCATTCTCAATTAGTGACTACGGAAGAACATTTTTAATTTTCCTCATTATTTCTATTAATTATGCTCTAGTTCCTTCTAATTGTCTTTTGGATTTGTCCCAAAAGCCTACTTCTTAAAAATCCCAAACATCCTCCACCTGTACTAGAATTATTTAGATCTCAGGTGTCTCAAACCTCTACCAAACATCAAAGAAAGACATGTTTGCCTGAGTTGTTGTGGGCTTAACCATTCTGTACAAAATGGATGTCTTCTCATGATTCCATGTCACAGATAGAAATAATTACTAGCTGTGTATATTTCTAATCAGGATTTGTGTAGAACAGAGGTAGCTTTAGGACTAGAATAAGTGACAGCCCTCAAAAGTAGTGGCCGTTGAAATAGATTCACAATTTTATGTTTAATTAATGAATCCTTAACAGCTTAGTTTCAATGAAGCTGGCCTCATAAATGTTGGCATATTTAAACATACATATTTGATAATGGTAAGGGTGAAATGGRCTTCTGAAATTCTGTGGAGTTTGTTGATGTGTTTTATACATATACACAACCATGTACACAGTCACGACATAGATGGTGTTTTCTCGTAATTTGTACCAATAATACAACCAGTAAACCTTCTGCACGTGCATTAGTAATGATACTATATGTATTTTATAGTATTATACTGACACCAACTCTACTGTGCTCAGACAATAAAAAATAATGAGAGGCTGTTCTATAACTGTATAATTTATGAATACCGTAGTTATTTCAGGAGATTATCTTTGTCCTCATGCAAATTATTTATTTTGTGCCTACTTATAGTGTACCCTTTGAAATTAAATTGAAATTATGGAATGCCTTAAAGCCTGACTATCCTGTACCAGCTGTCTCAGTCAGCTGGCTCATCAGTCAATACAGACTGCAAATCACAACTATATTTGACCCTGATTGGGAGACTATTTTGGGAATTGTGCCAGTGTAATGAACAAGTTGTACTGAAGAGATCATACCCTTTGTAACTGGTGAAATGAAGACCACAAAAATAATCACGGCTACACAATGATGACTTTTGTTTAAAAAAAGTGATAGCCAAAAAAGCTTTTACGAAAACTCCCATAGCCAAACTGCATCCTAGTTTTCTCTCCAAACATTGTCTTACTGCTTTTCCTTTTCCCTTCCCCTCCCAYATTTTTCTTCCATCCTCTAAAAAACTACTGCCTTTCCCAGTTGTCTTGAAGCTCTTGCTGGCCAGCCACTGTCCTAGAGCATGCCCACTAGACACTGCTCTGGCTTTCAGTCTTGTCTCCTTCCTTGTTAGCCAAAAGCTTCTGGCAAAAACTGTTTATTTATTTATTCTTGGGCAAATCATGTGTCACAGGCTGCTGCTGTGTTTCACATCACTGTAGTTTTTTAATATCAGATCGGAAGCTTTGAGAGGTTTAGGTGTTGTTTCTTTCTTTTGGCTGATATAAGTACACACTAAGGTTCATCCATATGTGAACCTCTGTTAAGGCCTAGTACCCTAGCCTAACTGGTTTTTACTGAGGAAATGTATTGGAGAACTTCTTTTTAAATGAAAACATAAATCATACAGATGTTTTTTTCTACACACACACACACACACACACACGCTCCCCAGTTAAACTGTTCAATTTATGCCTGGATTGACTTCTTCTATAGTCCTGAAAATGACAATGACTGTCACCATGTCATGCTGTATTCTGTTGCTGGGCCACTTTATTGACCCCCATAATCATAACGTCTCTGTGGTTTTAGGACTGTTGAGATGCACGTAGTCACCCAGACACATATATCCCCAGCTTGTTCCCTCACACTCTCAGCAGACTTCTCCGACATACATTTCCGTGGTTTCATCCATAACCTAAAGGTACATCCCATAAGTACCTTCCAGCCTGCCTCACTGTTTTCCTTCAAATCACAAATTCTGCTTTTCCTTTGCTGCAATGCTCACACAACCCCTGACAAAACTGTTGTCACTCATACTGACTAACATTACCTTGTTGTGCCTTTGCACAGTCTCTGTCTGCCTGCACTTGCCAATGAGCTGTCTTAAATCTAAATTGCCTGCTTTTGTTCTTCTATTTGCACAATACCTGTCACAGTGGACACAGGAACCCTGCCTGTGCTGCTTCGAGGTTTTACACTTACAATAAACAATAATAATTAAAAAGTACCTAGTACCTAGATTATCTTGCTAATAAGGGAAACAGAAGGAGGTATTATGGAAACAACATTGTTTTCTTCTTAAATGCTATGATAGTTCTTTTTTTTCTGGGCTTGTCTGAAGAAAATCTCATTTTACCTTGAAGTATTTGCTTTGAGAAGTTTGTCTATAGATAGGATTTACCATAAGAATGACTCTACTTAAATACTTCCATCTTCAGATTTTAATTCAAAATTTAGAGTAGTAGTTTKGGGGGAATGATATATAACATAATACGTGTTCTTTGATTTCTATTTCCCCTGGGAGGGAAAGAGGAGGAAAGGTGTAGAACAGTATTCACTCTGCAAATGTGAGTGTATTCCTCATTTCAAGAATATCATGCACTGAATCTCCACATCTCTCTCAGAAAGCTGCTTGTTCATGGCAATTTCCCAAGCTGCTTTCCTCATTGCTGAACTTGAAATGCTCTCTCACCTTGGCATGGTTTCAACTATGTCAGTTAAATCAGAAAGAGGAAAAGTCAAGCCAACAGCAAAAACACCTTTCCTGGAGAGATATGATGCTGACCCAGAAATAACACTGAGCAGCCAGAACATCATTGCTACATGCAATATGGCTTTAATAGAGGAAGAATGATCTAGTGGTATCTATGCATATTCAGTCATCGTTGTGTTTCTGGCTGTCATGGTGTGTGCTTACTAGAAAGATTTAAATAAGGAAAAGGAAAAATAATGTGCAGTATATGAAATGTTCTGCTTGCTACTCTGTAATACAGTATACTGCAACATTTAATCATTGACAAGCATCATTCTTTTATTATTTATAATCCATATGGAAAGTACATTGCTTGCAGTAGAATTTTTACCAACTTATTTTAACTATGCATTTTCATACATTTGGGTATATTAATAACAGTAATGCTTTTCTCTGCAGAAATGCAAATATTGAAGCACATTATAGTCAAGGCTTTTACAGCAAAGGTTCAGAATAGATTCAGGAAGTAAAGGACATGCCTTTATATTAAAGATTACTTAAACAAAATTCTTCAAGTTGGCAACAAATATCTTTTGGATGTTACTTTTTTTTACATTATTATTCTCACGGTTGTACTAGGTGTAAACAGGCTTTTCATAATATCTATTATGTATATAAAATACACAGAAATTACTCCAAATCCTAAACTTAGTAAACATACATGGGGTAAGAAAGACAGAAAATTATCCAATAAGCAAAGACTCATTTTGTTCTTTTGGATCCAGATAGTATTAGATAGTATTTCAAAATCATTCATTTTTGGCCTAACTTTGTTTCCAATGATACCAGCTCAGCCATTGAATTCTATGAAACTGCCCATTACTCATGGATTTTGAAAACCCTAGCCAAAGTGCAAAGGAAGAAGAAAAATTACCAAGTCAAAGGTCAACATGATTTAATTGGCTATTTTGTTATTTGTATCTCCTAAAAAGCCAACTGCTCAAATTTTTATGCTAATCAAAAAGTGCATTTTTCCATTTGTTAAACTACACTAAACTTACAATAAGTCAATGAAAATTTGGCAGTTTGAGTATCCATGTTGTCAGCAGTTAATATAGAAAAAGATGAAACCATTAAGTTCATACAGAAGTCTGAGGGCAAGTCATTTATGTAAATACATAATGGAATATTCTTGTTCATCTCAGTCAATGGCCAGAAGTGGCAAATGCCAAGTCCTTCCTAAAGATGGTTGTTGTTTCTTCATTATTCACAAATTGTGGGGCACAGTTAAGATATAGTTAATGATGTTTGTGTGTTAACATCACGCCCTACTCATTACACATAGTTTTCATTTTATCGTACTCAGCAAGAAAAGGAGATTCTTTAATTTTCTCGTAAAGCTCCATCTTTGATAGGACAGTGTAACACATCCTAATTGAAATGTGCATAAATTGATAAACATGTTGCTTTGGGATTTTCATATCACCAGTTGAAATGAGATGTGTACCTGTTCTGTGTGTTCATGCAGTTTAATTTGAACCTGAATAGTAAGAATATATTTAATAGTCTGCTTCAATCATTCTGTGTCGTTATGTATTACTAAACATCTCAGAATTTGTCAAATACATTCATTAAACATGACACTTGCAAGGACGGAGTAGGCTTTTTCTTGTACTAGCTCTCCATTGGGACCAACATATTTCATGGTGAATTTTTCCTGATGAAGTAATAGCAGTGTTGAGCTATTTTAAAATATATTTCCCATTTTTCTACAGTGCTTATAATGATTGGAAACTAATGTAAATCTCACTCCCCATAAAACTGAAGTTTTAATGAAAGGAAATTAACTGATTCAGTATTGTTAGTAATATAATTTTAAAAGTCTTTAAGCTGCTGATTCAAAAAATCTTCCATTAAAAAGAGTCTATTTAACATACATATCTCTAATTTTCCTACATGAGATTTCTAAATTGTCTAAGTATACTCTCTAGAACATTTGGTATTTCACCTTCTTTGAAAAAAAAAGACAAAAAAGGACATGTTTATATAGGCTATGGTTACAATATTTTGCTTTGCCTCTGTCAAAGTACATATGTCTACCATACATAGTGTATAATAAAAGTGAATATTAATAGATATTTTTATGAGCTACGCATACGTGGTGCCAAGTCCAATTCATGAATTGTAAAATATTTTCACTGATCAGTTTTTTCTTTAGTAGCACAGTATTCACAGTAGGACATTTTTAGTGGACAAAATGCACCAATGCAGTGAAAGCTTGTTTCATAACCATTAAGAAGTTTGTCACTTCAGAAGTCACACCGTGGTGGGAGGGAGTACATACTCAGGTGCCTTCATGATGTTCTGTGTTGGTTCTGTGTAATATAATAGTATTTGGGGCATACAGCCTTTGAAAGATTGATCTTGTATGGTTCGCTGTCATGCTATTTAATGCCACTTTAGTTGTCAGACCTTATCTGAGAGAAAGAAGATAAATGAGAGAAATAAGCATGAATGATGAGAGAAGAAAATTCCACAGGAATACTTCCAACAGATGACATATTGTCCTCAGAACCTGTGTTTAACTACCAGCCTGGGTTTGTGCACAAACTTGCATCTGTTTAATATCCCAAAAATCTCAACACTTTCTGGTGAGCATACTGATTATCCCTGGTAATCAATATACCATTGAGAAATAACACCCTAGCAAGTGCACCTGACTAACAGTAYCAATTCATGGTTGTTAAGGAATGTGAATGCTTCTATAATAGTTGGTAATTTGGGGTATCTGGAGGCCAAGAATKATGTTTAGCAAAACACACTTACTTTTTATGGCTTTTCCTATGGTATAGGCATCTCTTAATTGTACAGGAAAAAAAACTATTAATAACTAATGATAAGAACTAATCAAGTAATATATTAATTAATTTCATTCCATTTCCCATGGTAATATCTCCAGCTCATTTATATTTGATTTACATGAAGTATAAATGGACCTTAAGGGCTGTATTAATTAAATAATATCAGAAACAACTAAACTAAGTACTTTATCATCACCAGTAAGAAGTGACTTCATCTCAGTCTTTTTCTAATTCATCTCATAATATTAGGTTTCCGTACATTTGGCACTAGGACACCAAAGTGACAGCTAGGCACATAAATTCAAAATTTGGATCCTCTAAACCCTTAGTCTCCTGTGACCTCACTTCTGAAGTATTTTGAGTCCTACCATGAAAGTTCTGCAGAACCTTTAGTTCCGATGATGGGCAGATCCTAAAATTACTGAACACCTTGGTCCCTACTCCCCAGTGTAATTTATACACTGGAAGACCCCCCTGGCTCTCCCACCAGCATGGTGTCCTCAAGAGGATGGCCATGCTGTCTTGCCCTCCCCAGCCCTTCTCATAGGTAGAATATTTGCCTAGTAACTGGGATATCTTGTCTCAAATCTTTGCTTAGCCCAGGCAGGGAGAAGACCCAAACCAAGTCCCCCCACATCTAAGTTAGATTCTACCCACTGAGCTAAAAGGCAATAGAAGCTGGCACACTTCCAGTTTTTCTTTTAAAGTGCTATACTTTTTACTAATTAAATAGATTTTTGCAGTGTTTTAAGGATGATCCAACCCAGCAACTGTTGTAAGTGAGATATCACCTAGTCTGTATTTCCACTGGGGCTGATGCCAGGCAATTTGGCACCAAAACCATTGAAACAAGCCATGTGTAGGGCCAGCCACAGAAATGTGGCTGCCTAGGAGCTTCTCTAGTAGGAAGTTAAGTGCCAGAGCTGGAGGAGTGTTTTTAAGGTACGCACTTTGCACTCAGTTGTCAAAATGACATTTGAGATCTAAGCTGCTGTGCAAATGTTAACCCTAAAGCTCTAATCTTAAAGTGAATCCATTTTCCCATGTCACTGTAAGTTCTTTAGGTTTACAAACAGCTAATAAAGGAAGCAACTGAAGTGTCAATATACTAAAGTCTTGTTTGTTCTCTTTAAAGCCCATTAAACTCTTAAAAAATCTCCCTATGACGAAAGGAATTGTCAGTCTCAATTAGCACTGCTTTTTTTCTCTTTTAAACCATCATGCCTGCTCCCTCTGGATTTAGGTGTTTGCAATAGAGACACACAAAGGAAATTGCTCTGTTTAACTAATTCCTTTGTAGTGCTTTGTACAATTCATTTCTCACTGGAATAAGACAAGACTCCTGGCAGTTGCCATCTCAGGAATAAAGCGGTCCCATAATATTTCTTCTTGCTCTTGAAGAAGAAGCATCTACAACCAAAGTTTTTAGGGAATTCCTGGAATCAAGATTTCTAAAAGTGCTTCATGATACAATCCACATCAGCCTTGTTAGGTGACTTAAAATGCTTCTGAAAATAAAAAGTATATCTACGGTCCCATCTGGTCAAAGGTTAGAGATGTGCACATTCCAGTAATGTAAGAGTTTAAATTAAGCATATGAATTAAAAGCCCTGATTGGGTGGCTGGGCTGTCATGTACGGTCCATACACAGAAAGAGTTGCCACTAAGAGCAGTATGTAACTATATAGATATTCAGTCAGGATTAGGTTTTGTGTACATTAAAGTGAGGYGAATACCCTGGTGCGTCATAACTTGTGAACTGCCTTCATCATGACGTGAGGCAACATTTTCACACTTCTTGGAGATTCCTGATATATTAGAACTAAGTGGTCTCTTGGGTCCCTTAAGCTCAGTGGCAGGTTGGTCTTTTACTTGAATGAATAAAGATTTTCACCCACTGTGGTGATCATAAATTTTCCAGTCATTCTGATAATGTGTTTTTTCTCCAGAAGCAGATAAGTGTTGCTGGGTGTATTAATTTTTGTTTCCCATTTTGAAGAGATGTTTGGATGGCATAAGCGGAAATAAAAACAGAATGATTCAACTACCTTTGTAGTGGGTCCTTACTCACTTTCCACTGGTACTCAATGCTCAGATTTTATTGGTATGTTAACATCACTACATGCAAATTTTAAACAAGATACTGGGATATCTCCCGAAAGTGAATTTCAGCTTGTACTATTGGCAATCTGTTACATGTTGGCTAGTTACATCAGTCATATGGTACTGTTTATGTTAAGTCACATAGCTCTCTTGGAATCAGGGAACCTAAAACAGGACTGCGTAACTATCAACAGGCAAACAGTAATTTACTGTAGATACTTCTGACTATTTTTTAATAACCAGCATATTCAAACATATTGCAAAATAGATGTGCAATTTGCAAACAGGAGTGAGAGAACAATGATGAAAATAAAATACTCAGCAACTCTACTACTAAGTTGCAAGAGGTTTTAAAAATTTGTCCATGGCATTAGCTGGGAAAATTCTTTAATTTTGGTGTTTTGCTAATAAATCTTTGTACTCTGTTGTCATTATTTGTGATTACCTCAGAAATTAGGCTTAACCAGAAGCAAAGAAGGAATAAAATTCAGAATATAAAAACCATGTTAACTTCAGTGATGTATATGTCTGAAATCATTAATCTTAATAAGGTTAATATCTTAAATGAGTATATTAATATTCATTCTACATACACAATTTGAGAGACATGAGATCATGTCTAGAATATTATGGTTCTAAAACGTTACTGTATTGGCACTACTCTATCATTCAGCATATTTTCTTATTAATACTTCATATTTATAAGTTGTGGTTTCTTGTACTTGTAATTTAATTTTGTAGATATGGTTACTCTCACTAAAAATCTCCCTTTCATTTGCAATTGCTTCCTTCAAGTAACATAATTACTATACAACACAAGTTTTTATACTCTTAAAATTAATTTGAAAAACTCGAAATTCCCCAAAAAAGTTCTCAGAAGTATGTTCTTAATTAAGAGGTAATGTCAATGGCAACGAAAGTTGTCTTAGGTTAATGGTCTCCAGCTGCCACATTAATGCTGAGGCAGAACCAAGACATTTATTATCAAAGTTGGAAACATTGATCTTATGACAGTGCTCTATTATGATGACTTCACTCCTATTATGTCAAGAAATTGATGAAGAGTTAACCATTTTATCAGATGAATCACGGTGCAAGAGTGTGACAGATGTTCAGTGTAATAGTATTCATTTGCTTCATCCTAAATTGACCTTATTTATCCAATCAGGTGCTAGATTAAATTTTAAAGTAAGGCACACTATTTGCAAATGGAACTCTTTATCATAATGGTAAGTGAAAGAAAAATGATTGTGGAATAAGAGATGACAATATTGGTCATCTCTCTCTTATTATAAAGACATTCGACATTATCGCTGCAGTATAAAAGGAATGTTTTAAGGTTTAGGATTCATTTTATGTGTAATATATAATTTACATGTCTGACTTCCACAACATTCATCTGCACTGAATGTGTCAATTTCCCATGCATCAATGGAGTCGTCAAAATATCAATATGATGATTGGAGAAATGGATTATCTTAGATGAATGGTTGGCTTAAACCATTAACTTCCATAACATAACATTATACAGTCAACAAATAGCTTAATGTTGCAATGTGTTCTAGAGCTTAMCGATGTGATATTACAAACTAGAAGCTGGGGTTATTCAGAAAGGCAAAATATACATAAACTAATTCACTTTTCTTCTTGATTATAGTCCCTCTCATTTCTGTGAAAGGAGCATTATTTTTTGATGAAGTAGATAGGAGGTTTAACACAAGTCCAATTTTTGAGCTTTTCAATTGTAATCAGATTTAATTTTCAATGTTTTCTTCAAAGCCACAACATCCAGGTGCCCTAAAAGTAGGGGCTACTTGTTTAGGGTCCCACTGTTGCCAAAGGAGAAAGACTGGCTCCACAAGAGTCCAAATAAAAAGAGAAAGCTAGTAAAAGTGCTCTGCATCTTGCTCAGGAGAAGTCTTTCTACCTATAGACTACTGAGAAAGCCTAGAGAGTCTGTCTTCTTAAATGAAGCACCTAAAATAGGATGACTTAAGGCTTGGTTTTCACATACTTGAATTTTGAAGGCTTTTTTCTTCACATGGCCACTTCCCTGTAGGAGTTTCAGCTCCTACAATGAAATTATGAATTGGCAGCACTCCCAATAGCCCACACCAATTTTTAACTTCAGAGATGATGCTGTTCAGAAAACTTTGTAAAGTAAGTATAGCTGTTGCAACTTTTTTGCCCTTTTAATCCCTCAGGGGGAAGAGGTAATCTAATACACTGAAATTTTAAAATCACATTACATTTTCAGAAGCATGTTTCTATTTCCTCAAGGCATTCTTACTGAGATGTTAAATTCACTGTGAAGTTTAACATTTAGCCACTTGTTCTACGTGACAAATGGAGATGGAAGTGGCCATCAGGTCCTCAGAAACAGCATATTCAGAAAAGTACATTCTGAGTTCCTTTTTTAAGTAGACTAAAGAAAGTAATCAATCTTTTTCTTCTTGGGTCAGTTAAAGCTACGGATTTTATGAAGTTACAAGAGAGTGTTTTCCTCATTTGTATGAGCATGCCTTAAATCAGTATTTATCTTTATGGACTATTTTAGTTACAATTTCTTTAATGCAAGTTTCACTTAGAAAAATGTAATGGTTTTGGCTTCTAATAAAGAAAAAAAATGATTGATTAAAAAAAAAAGAAAACAGGAAAAAAACACATAAAGTAAAAATAAAGAGCAGGAGAAAATCTCCAGAAAAAGGTTAGATAAGGGTTTTTAAACACCTTGTTTTGTTCGAAGAAAAATGAATATGAATTTAAGTAACTTCATAATGCAGAAAAAAAATCCAAAACAGCACTTAGACAAGTAACATCAAAACCACAGAAACAAATTTAAACTAGTTTAAAACTTTCTGTGCTGTTCCTATGCTTTTTTAGTATCATTTTAATGCAGTTAAAAGTAAACAGTATGAAACCCTGCTTCCATAGATCTCAAGCAGAGTTTAGCCACTATGTTCTATAAAGCCTGAGTTTAAAGACGGATCACAAGGCAAAGATGTTTGTTGGAAACAAAAGTCTTTGGCAACTCAAATATCAGACAGGAAAAAAGCTGCAAGCTGGAGGGTCTCGTTTGCTTACAAATTTAGGGATCCCTGCATCTAAAAGCCAAGGTGAGCCCTCCATATTCCCCCAGCAGCAAGCRTGGAGGCAGTCTCTGGAAGCACCAGACCATATGAACGGCCTTTTGTTGCCTGAGTCTCCTGCTATTTTCCCTCTGTTGACTCATCCTCCCTCTGTGGACAACTGTGGGACACTTGTGACCTACTACGTTTTACTCCAYCTTGTCCCCCAGCTGGTGCTATAAGGTGGACTTTGCCTCACTTAACACATTTGTCTCTACACATCACTAGTGTAATGTAGTATCTGTAGTAGCTGTAGTATCACAATTACTGAACTTAGGCTTTCTTTAAAGTCACTGGAGAGAAACAGGCATTTGCAGGTTGCAATACATCTACCCAGATGTTGATGTCCGCATTATGAATCATGCCTCCATGACTCTAAAGGATGTCCGCAAAAGACAATGAAAAACTACATGGACATCTGCAATTTACAGATAAATCCTACTCCGTCTAGCAATAGATATAGTCCTCACAGAGCATTCTCCACTTTCTACCACGTTCAGATTCAGATTAGTATTATTTAGTATTATTTCAGTAAGGTAAATATTACACAAGCCTGCTCTTACAATCCTTAACCAAAAATATTACATTAACTACAGCCTATATTTCTCAAGGTTAAAGCAGGGGGCATTTAAATATCCTCTGTTTCTATTTGACATAATAATCTGGAGTTTAGCAGTGATTTGATCACAAGAAAATTTTGCAGTCCCTAGAAGAAAAACAGTTCTTTTAAAAAAGCCCAAATAAAACCACTGTAGATATTGAGACTACTGTGAAAATGGGCACTGTACTATGTAATCCAGATCTAAAGAAAAAAACACTGCTAGAATAAAGGGAAAAATTAAGGTGAAAAAAACTACTATGCATTAAGTTTAAATTAATTTTTCATGGCAAATGATTAGACTTGAATATCTGATCTTCTTCTATTAGGAAAATGAGGATGTGATTGATGGAAGGCGAACATTTTAATATACACCCCCCAGATCTTGGCAAGATACTTTTCTGGGTTCTCAGAATTATCTTCTGCCCCAAAGCATATTCATAAATCATTCAATGTTGATATAAAAATGGCTGGTTTCCACAGAAAATCTTGTTTCTGAGGGCCTGGAATGATGCTGTACGATGTTTTATTACATAAAACTTGTAACAGATTAATCAATCTGAAGAATTTAGATCTTCTTCATTTTAAAAGTAACACTAAAATGCTTGCTAACTTTTCCACAGACAGTTGAAATGATTAGTTATTCACATGTTTCAAAGTATTGTATGCTTACCACAAAGCTTCATCAACTTATCAGTTAAACTTCAAGGAATTTATATGAAATAAACTGCTGAAAATCACAGCTACTGCGTAATATCTGGACACAGTGGGAGAACCATAGTATAAAGAAAAATCATAAAAACTTGAAGGAAGTATCTCTTATTATTGTGAATGTAACCAGTGTTTTAAATAGTTTTGGGTTTTTTTCTTTAATGGAAAAGAAGTCCTTCATTTTTAATTGTCTATTCCTTTTCCAGGGTTTTGCTAATTCCTTACATGTTAGTATTATAGCTCTCTCCCTAGACACACAGTTTCTGGACGAAGATCTAGTGAACATTGTCCACGAGGGTTGATGCCATCCCCTTACTTCTCTCCAGCAGTGCCTTTTCTTTCTATTTCAGTTGTTCCTCTTTCCTGGTGGCTGTAAGATTGCACAGAGCAGTTTTAAATTGGTAGCATGCTGTTAACTGAAGAGTATAGCAAATTAGTGTAAATTTCAGGGTTTTGTACAATGTACACTACAAAGCTCTTAGCAAACTATCTGTGGAGTTCTAAGAAAATAAACTGAATTCCACAGTCCTACCACAAAATATACTATTGAGATCAAGGGGAATTGTATCCTAGGAGCAGGAAGAAACATCACAGACTAAACTCTATTTTCTTACACAGCCAATATAATATCACTAATGTCAAAGTGATTTTCAGAGGGAGTTCAAAACACCTAAATTTGCTAAGAAGTTAATAAGGAATAAGGGGAGTAACTACCAGTTGGATAAGGGAGGAACACCTTATTGGAAGAAGAAGAAGTGCAGTATAAAAAAAAAGCAAAGGAAAATCGAAAAAAAAAAAAAAAAAAAAAAAAAAAAAAAAAAAAAAAAAAAAAAAAAAAAAAGTGATGACTAGAGAAAAAAAAAAAAAAGGGTAAGAGATGAGGGGTAACAGAAGAGGAAAAGGAAGTAGATAACAAAACCAGACAGGGAAAATGCATCCTATCAACAAGGATTTCTCCAGAGTAATTTCTCCTATTTCTCCAGAGTAATTGTATCTGCATATACCTGAATCTTGAATCATGTGTAACATTTCTTTAGCTTAGACCTCTCTGCTGTTTAATTATATCCTCAGTAATATCTCTTCATAGGGTCATGAGCTAGCAGAGATGGTCCTCTATTTGCAGCACAGCTCAAGCCACTGTCAATATCAGGTGTCAGAAAAATTAGATTTCTACTTTCCAAAAAGACTTTTCAACTACTTCTCCAGCATTATAATGAGTTGCCCAATCTGTTGAGAGGCCATCCTCACTGGGAGAGGCCATCCCTGCTTTAGCCWTCCCAACTCAGAGGAAGTTTGACCACTGAGATAGTTCATATGCATGGAATGAGACACCATATCAAGTAATTTTCAAAGTGCTGTAGAAATATAATCCAGCTTGTATGGTTCACTTCCTTGTGCACAGAAAAGGCCAAGAGTGAGTAATCCATACTGTTCTCAACAACTTTGATAAAACCTTTGTATGCTATTGTACTCACAGATATTCTGTATGTGTCACTATGTGTCATAGCAAAAATAATTTTTCAAAGGTATTAGAGTTTTATTTTTACTATGTCTATTTTTGTATTGTTATACTTGCAAAGAGAGGTCCAGACCTACTGTGAAGCACCCATGGGCATTATTAGAACCTTTAAAATTTGCTTAAAGAGCTCTTATACACATAAAGATGCAGCCATTATTAAAAAAAAAAAAAAAAAAATCCTATTTCAAACTTTTTCTCTCTGAAATCTGTCACAACTTATGCTGGATCTTATTAGGGAGCAGATTTTCCATAGAAATTGCTAAATACACTTTCCTGTGTCTTAGGTAAGAAACAATGATTCATATAAATCAAGAATCCCTAAAGTCTGGCCAGTCACCATCTATCTGTGAGGCTACAGGTATTGTGAATGGGATCAGTTGTCTATGTCTGAGCTGCTCACCTAGACTCTTGCAGTAGCCAAAGGAGAGAAACAGGTATCTTTCAAGCATCATACTTCTCATTCTAAAGGGATGATATATCTCCTCTCAAACAGGTGAGACAAATTGTGTCTTAAGAGTGTTTTTTTCTCTTCCTTGACTACAAAAAGAGCCTAGCATGGCTAGTTCTGATGCAGACATCTACACTCTGGATGTTTTAATCCAGATGCAATGAATTTCATCACATATCACTATCTGTAGCTGGCCTATAAGTATTATTATTGGATTATCACACTAGCACCAACAGGAGCTAACTTGGAGCCCCATTGTACTAAGTGCTATACAAAGAAACAGTAGAAGAAACTCCCTGACCCAGAGAACAGATGAGAAAGAAAAATAGAAGTAATATTCTCATTTTACAGGTAAGTGACTGAGACACAGAGTAACTAAACTCTTCTCAGTTAAGAGTTTCCTTTATGCAGCTGCATAGTATTTAGTCAGTGTGGCCCCCTGAATGCGGTTCTTAAGTGTTAGTGCACTACTGATTAAAGCAATGATATTTAGCAAAGGCCCAGAGGGAATCTACAAAAGACCCAGTGACTGAACCCTTCTTTCCTAAGCCTTCATCCAGTGCTTAATCACAAATCTATTATTCCTATTTTATTTTTCTAAGACATTTTTTACAGCTACAACTGACGCATTTCTAAGTGCTTGACTGATTCCTACAGTAAATCGTGCATTCATTTTGCAAATAAAACCTCAGCAAATGTGGATGAAGACCAATGTGTTAAAGTGTGGTCTGGGGAAAGAGAAATCGGTCCTGATATTTTTCATAGCAGAAGAGGATTTTGTTACCCCACTTTTCAGTTCACCAATCTTATCAAGATTTATAGATTCTTTACTTGGCATTTCATTTAAATTGAAATGAATTCCATTTTCAAAAAAAAACATTCTATCATCTGCATTCAAAAGCAAGAACAGTTATTTTGAAATATAAAGAGTATTTTCAAATAATTCAACATGTTAATACTTGATATTAACTGAATAACAGAAAAGAAGGAGTAGTTTCAGCTCTGGAATTATATTCTGCAATTATGTCATAAATGATCTTTAATTGTTCTTTCTAAAATCTGTCTAATTTTCTCATGATTACACCCTCCTATTTATAAACCATATCCAACCACTAACGGTATTCTTTCTTTGAAAATAGTCTAATTTTACAGACCACACCATTTCCTGATGTAATATATTAATAACATCCTTAAAGTTTTCAACTGCAGGTCTGCATAATCCTTTTTAAAACATCTCAGACGTAATCAGTTAATTATTTTGAAATTAATTTTATGTGTAGCAGGTACAAAACATTGGCAGTTTGCTCTGTAAGAGGAATACTTTTCACTCTCTTATAGTCATTAGCATTTCAAAAACAAGTGAATCTTTTATATCTTCTCCCCTCTCCCTCCTCTTTCCCCGGTTATTTGTTGGTATGGCGTGCTTACTAAAAAGGAAGCAGAGCGTTTGATTAAGAGAGACTTCTTCAGAGTATGGTTGTCTCTCCTGAATGCTGTTGCCTCACCCTTCTGAAAGGCTGACCCTAAATTAACAGGGAATGAAGGGGACCCAAAACAGCAAAAGAAGCAAGTCACAAATAGTAATGTGTGGAGCTTTTTCCCCTAGCTGATTTGGAGTAGTTGGGCTGATGGTGAGAAAGAGGCTGGGATGGAGAAAGGCAAAGAGGGAAGGACAGGAACAGTTTTCACAAGATCAAGACAATGCGTCCAGTTACAAAACGCTGTGCCACAAGAACTCAAATCCTTCTGTCTTTAGAGAAAGAAATAATATAGCTGGAGGGGAAATTTATACCACTTTTTCTTTTTAACTAATGCATCAGGTTTCTTTGCCGCACTCACATTAAGTTCCATTATAGTGTTTTGGCATTAAAAACAGTAGTGTCATAGCAGCTTYTCCTGAGGAGCAACAAATAGCAAAAGGCACCTTGTATGGGCGAACAGAAGCACAGGCCAACAAAACACTATGTGGTATTTTCCCAAAAAATACTGCAGACATTGCCATTCAAAAAAAGGCAAACCCTGACCTGTCTTTAGGTTCAAAGCCAGTTACAGGGAATATGCATTGTTACTTTAGTATCCAGATGTTTTCAGTTTTAATCAGATTTTGATGATTTGATGCAATCTCTTTAGTGAAAGTCTGGAAATTTAAAATCTGAAACTGAGCTGCTTAAAACCTCAGTCCAGCTACTTGCCAGAAGAGTGACTGGAGRCTTACTTTTTCAGATTTTGCTTTTGTTTGTTGCATGTCAGAAAATGAATTTTGCGGTTTTGTATCTTACATATTTGGGGTTTGTAGAAATTCCAAGAACTCAACTTTACAGAGTATTGCTCCATTGAAAAGATGTTGCAATGAATTTTAACAGCAAAATATGTTAAAGTATTTTTTACATTCGTTTGTTCATTACATGTATTTCTTGAGCTTCATAAAAGAACTAACTGTTCTTGGCTTTAGCTGATCTTGAGGACAGGAATAAAAGACAACCTCTAAAATACAATAAAAATTATCATGAAAAATTATAAATAAAAATATTTCTCCCTGTTCCTTACCCTGTACATCCCATAAGCTTGTATAAAAATATAGGCCTTGTGGTACACCTTGAAACTAACAGTGAACCAAAAAGGACAATGAATTTGGAAGCTGAGCCTTCCATCAAGGACAGTTCCACTTGTTTGATAACAAAAGAGGTCTGCTTTTAAATTCAGTTGGGCTTACACCATTGTTTGCAACTGATTTAAGATTCTGCTTTATAAAAGGTACTACCTTCAAGTTTGACAAAGACTGGATTTGCAAATGATCTGAATAAATGTTTGAAAATTGTAGATATAAAAATATTTTTTAAAAAAATCTGCTACTTGTCTTAGTGGATTAGTGGATTAGTGGATTAGTGAATGAGAGAGGAGACACATTTAAAAATCAGGTTGTGGATGGAGAAGGGGCAGTGAACAAATTTTTATTTATGGTAATTTTAAAGCTGTATGGTTTTGTGCTCATCCTTTTTTCTATTTCTGAGTTGTCAAATGTTCAGTAATAATGTGTACAGTAGCATAGGATCTTCCATCCAAGAATCTTAAACATTCTACAGATTAATTAATGTCACATCTTAATAGCACCAAAATGGAATTTCTGAACAGGAAAGCAGAAATCTAGTAAATCTGGAAACATTTAATTTGATTCAACACAGGAATAGAACTCAGAATCTTATATCTGGACTCTCTTGTTTTTGAACAGCCCTATAAAGAGAAGCATTTTCATTTTCCTTCTGTTTTCTTTACAGAGTTCTGGAAGTTGGCTGTTTTTAAATATTTCCAGTGCTAGTAACTTCTGAACAGGCAATTTTGCTGCCTCTTTTTATGGTTTGCTTAATTCATCAGCATGAATATTAACTACAAAGAAAATTGAATTTTGTTTAGGAGGTTGGACTTTGCTTCGCAAAATACAAATGTGTACAGCATCTCTTCTTTCCATGCTCTGTATAATAGTGCGTTTCCAAAGGATTTTGTTTACTGTGTACAGTTCCATACTCCAGAAGACAGGCATGTAAACAATAGATAATTGGTTTCCTAATAAATATGATGGGTATGGAAATCCCTCACATTTGCTATTTCTGTGTCATTAGGGCTGCTAGAAAGACTGTCACAGCATCGCTCAGTCCCAGTTTCAATGGCAGTATTATTTTTCTAGTTCTGGATTCTTAAAACACTTTTGTAGCACTGGAGCATGTAAGAAATGCTAACTGCACTCTTGCTGTATGATGAACCAGCACACACAGCTTGTCACGTAGTCATGAATGTGGTGCCTAGTACAACACTTTCCAATTTGCCGTAATTAATTTTTCACTTAAATTCAGTTACATTATGGCTACATCACTGCTGCTGTCACTGTTACCTTCTATTGCTTCCTTTTTTCACATTTATCATAATAATAGCCAGGAGATCTTTTGCAGTCTTCTGTTTTGGGCCCTTTGTGATAAGGACAATTTAACATGCTGCTCAACATTATATAAGAACTCTTTCTCCAGTATTTCAACTCCTAAGAAAATATCTATATATGACACAAATGTCTTGTCTACATTAGCTCTGTAAAAAAAA
>JAYKAV010002940.1:521657-546707 GCA_035582835.1 Phoebastria nigripes | reverse complement strand
AAAAAAAAAAACCAAAAAAACAAGAAATAAAAAATTATGGTATATGTTTAGGACTTTTCTCCCACCAAAGCATAACAAAAGCCAAGCTGCATGCTGTTATTAGGTTTTTGAAGGACAGTTCTTGTCCTGTCCTTGCTCAAATAACAGCCTTTCATGACAGCAAAACCACAGCAGCCAGTCTGTAAGCAAGAGCTTAATAATGTGTATTGTGCTGTGATTTCTAACCTGCCATGGTCCAGATTAGTTTTAAGAACATATCGAAGTAAATTACAATAGCAGTCCTGGGAATGTTTTTGTATTTGTTTGCATGCTGTTAAAATGTTTTAATTGGTTTCAATTTAATTGACATAAACCGATTTAATTCATTATGCTGCCTCTAACAATAAACTCTAAATTACCTTGTACCTTCTCTATAGTTAAGCACAGTATGTTATATAGTGAATATCTGGAATACTTATTTTACAGCTTACTAGGCAAAAGCTTTGTATTACAGACACACACACATTGTCTGTGCACCTTATAGAGTTGCATGTATTATGAACGATTCAAGAACAGTAAATACATATTTTGTGTTGAAATACTGAGCAATTTGTGGGAAAGTGCAAAATATAAACTAAAACCTATAATGAAAGCTCCGGTCTAGCTCGCACTTTCTGCTCCAGTCAAATTGTAGCATAATTTAAACAGAAAACTGGTGCAATGCATTCAGTGGAATTTCCATTAGATCTCTCTGCTGTCACTGGGAGGTTTATCTGGTAGGTAACTTCCCAGATAACGCCTGCTGTAGTGTCCCAAGTTAACAGCTTTGAAGAGAAGCCCAGATACAGAAGATTTTCATTTGTACTGCACATATGTGGTAAAAGTAGCATTGGGACTTCCCTAGGGTATAAATATAACTAGAAGATGGCTAGGGATGGCAGAGTGCCAGTAAATTTTGCCTCCCTAATCTCAGAGTGCTGGGATGTGCCATGACGTTAATTGAACTAGTACTAAAAAGAAACCTTTCAGATTTTCAGTATACCTAAATAGAACTCATTCACTTTAAAATTAATAATACGAGGCAAAATATTGGTATGAAAATGCAAATCCACTTAAGATCTAAGGTTATTTTTGCATTTTTTAAGTCTGGATATTTCTCTTCTAGCAGAATCTGTTGCTAAGGACTGTTTATTTTTAAAGCAAAAATGGGAAAGCTTTTGAAAACATGAAAACACAATTCTTCAAAAACATGCTTGTTTTCCCCAGCAAATAAGAAAATACGATCTGCTCTCTCTTTCCACCAGCCAAAAGCCTGCTGCCCTTTTAACACGGTGCTGTACACATTGGTGCACTTTGGGTCTGTATGCAGGGTGGGCACCTCTGATGTCACCCTCCCAGGAGCAGAGGAAGGTGGAAAAGTCATTCTAAACAGGGTCGCAGCTCAGCTGAGCTAAGACCCTAGACCTCGGGAATGGAGGAAGAATCCCAGTCAGCTCCAGAGTCATCTATTTCAGGACCTATTCTGCCATCTATTTTCAATAGATATTTCTATTTCTACATCTATTTTTTTTTTAATAGCTTAAGCATGTGAAGTCTGAGGGACAAGTGCAGCGCAGCTGGTGTTTCACCTGAAGACAGCTGATATGCTCTGAAGGTCCTCACAAAGGCTGAATGGTTCTATGAGACAATTTGTGGCACTTCAGGATCTTCAGATTCCTTTTACAGTCATTAAAATATTCTGAAGTATGCTGTATTTAGAGGAACAGAGGCTGTTTCAGAGGGACTAATTATCAAATATGCTGTTTTCCCTGAAGTCTGTTTCAGTTCATGATGCTCTTTAGGGACCAGGAGAACCTACATGTGAGGTTTAAATATAACTGCAGCCATGTTCTTCAGGTTCTTCTTTGGGGAGTGAATGGAACTGCTTCAGAGAGGCAGGTGTATTCTCTTAGGACCATTTGAAGGGGAATAACTACTGCTGCTGTCCTCTAAGTGTATCACAGTCCTCTTTCTTCTGTTTTTAGGCTTTTTTAGACAGAGGAGCTGATAAGGAAAAAGTATTTAATCATAAAAAAACGTGTGGAAAGGCTTTATAGGAGGAGTATTCTTTGTCAAATTTTATTTTGATAACTAAGACTGTGAATTTCAGGAAAATTAAAAGAAGACTTTTGACATTTATCCACACCACCTTCCTGGGAACTCAGTGAGTTTAGGCTGCTTTGGAATCAGGGTTACATAGATGCAAGGCAAGCAGTGACTCCAGTACGTTCTTTCACCAACCATGATGAAATCTGAAGAGATGGAGAAAGAAGAAAACATAGTGTTGATGGACTCGTCTTCACCATTTTCTTTGAGTTATTCTAGGTTATTCATGGATTACCAGTTTCCAGACTAAAGCAGAATTTTTCTGTGTAAGATGTATTGGTCTAAAATATCTTAATGGGGGAAGTAGGAGTGTGATTTCTAGCCCTGCGAAGAAGACAAAGGAGAAATGAAATAACTTCTGTTGCTTTCAGCAAGATATTCTAATCCAGCTCTTTGCTGTGCCTCAAAATCTCTAACTATCATGTTCAAGATTATACAAGGCAATTAAGAAATTATTATCAAAAAGAACCGCGTGTTGAAGCCTTGCTATTTGGGTATTGAGAACACAGCTTTATAATTAAATGCTGCTTGCACATTATCTACGCAGTGTCCATCCCGCTAAGGCTAACAACTCAGAACAGATTCTAGCAAAATGTTTAAATATATAATACAAAATTTCAAATGAATTCTGAAAAGGCAACATAAATTGTTCTTTGATTTTTTTTCCGTTTTCTTACTCTAATGCTGAAGGCAGCTACATATTATTTTGTGATTTTAAGTTGTATAGGAAAAAAAGAAATGCAAAATGCATCTCAAACTACAAAGTAATTTGGTTTTAATATTAACAATGTAAACAAATGAGCTGGTTCTTTTGAAAATAGAGTGAAAAGAGTTTAGATCATAATAACTTTATGGTAAAACTTTAATACAAAAAGGCTTCTTATTGTGAGGCTATGAAGTGATTTATTCTTGTTTTGAAGGCCTTAAAATAAATCTACATTGGTCTTTTTCCTGTTCCTGACTGCTCTGTCTGCTGGCAGGACACTGCGCTCATTTCAACTGGAATATTTCATACTGATTGTTCAGTTCAAAAGAAGAAAAGTCCTTACCAAAATATTTCATTTTAAGGAATAATACAGTAAAAATTAAAAGATCTACTCACAGCTACTAGGAAACTATTTAAATAGAAGGCAAATTTTGCTCCATTTAGGACACACAATACAATCCTGGTCTTCCTGTGGTGCATGTAAATTAGGAGAAGTTTCACTGCCAGTGAAGCTGCAGAAGTTTATAACTGTTATGAGTTGTTTCAAGATTAGACTTATTATGATGAACAGTAACACATTAAAGTTAATGATGACATTTCATTTGACATTTGGTGGTTTATAGTTTCTTATTCAGGCTTTTCCAGATAGACTGTAACAATGGATGTGGTAAAGGGTAAAGAAGACTCTAGAAATAGTGATACTTGAAAAGGTCATCAWGATTTCTCTATGTACTGAAGAACATTTGTTTAAATGAAATGCACTTATTATAAAATGTCCTTTGTATATTGGCACATATATAGTTTCTGATGTACTGTTTAGGTTATCCTTTTCAGTGGGATAACCACTGAACATTTGAGCAGAGTTTTTCTCCCTGGATTGAGAAGCACTAGCTGTCTTTCTGCTTACATATTTCTATCTTCACATAGTCAATCACTTTCAACACTAAGTCTCGTTAAGACCACCCTAAAACTTGAAAAAAACATTATTTCCTTCTTTTTTTAAAGCTACTTTCAAAGGTATCAAGCAAGGGAATTCTTGCTTGAACAACCATATAGATAATGTTTAAATCTTAGTGTATTCTGAGCCTGAACAAGATCTTATGTTTCGAGTATGTGTAAACTAGTCTGGATACAAATCAATATCCGTATCCTCTTTCTTGTTATATATCTGGAGATGTGACTGGCATATGACAAAAATGCAGGCATTCCTGCCACATGCTAGGAGCTCTTCTGGATGTGTGACAGCACAAGGTTATGTAATTAGATTTCTATTTCCATGTTTTTTTGTGTGATGGGAGGGAAAGAAAAAAAAAAGAAAGATAAAGTGTAGAGCATCAAAACAACCCATCCAGCCCAAGCATGATAAAGGACATTCCTTAACTAGTTTAGAAAGCGCCCTGGATGAATTATTCTCAAGGGAAGGATGTAGCCTGCAGGACACAGGATGGGTAAACCTGAATTAATGTACAGTGTTATCACTGAAGTAATTTCCAGATGACATCTACTAGTACTTCTGAATGTGCGTCTCCCCTTGTCTTCAGAGAAGCCCACCCTGCAGCCAGTAACACAACAATCACAGCTAGGAGAGTAAGCAAGACTGACTCTATATTTACATAAACTCAATTCATATTTCCAAAAGAATGTCTCTTATTAAGTGATAAGTATACATACTCAGCCTCAGGATGTGGGATCCCCCTCTTACAAGTGAAAATCAGACTCCCATTCCCTGACCAGGTTTCAGTGTAAACTTGCATTTCTTTTTCTTAGTTTTTCAGCTCTCCTGTTGATCGCTTAAATCTTTCTGTAAAAACTGCTGATCAGAATTCAGTGATTGGTTACCAAACTTTAGCATATGACTTTCTGTTGCCTTAGGGTCCATACTGCTGTCTGTAAAAGTAAAATGTGAAATTCTTTCTCATTAATTACACCAGCAGTAGGAAACTTCTTAATCTGTTTAAGAAGAGCAAATAACACCATGACTTTTCAATTTATGAAAAGGATTTATTTCAGGCAGAAAGTTTGAACTGGGAAGGGTTACGTGTCTATTATTTTCTTACTTTGAAGTTGAAGGACCTTGTAAGAAACAAGCAATTGCACTGGCTGAAGTGATGAAACAATTCTTCTGAAGTGAAATGTAAACACTATCAGTGGCTGTTGAGTAGCAAGAGCAAAAAGCTTTGTTCTTATCTCCAAAAGTGCTAGAAATTGGTTTCCTTAGCGTTTTTAAGACTAAACGTTCCACTGAGTGTAACTTTCTGTTGAAGAAAAAAGCACGATTTGATGAGTTTTATCGTCCTGCAGGTGGGACATTCACAGAACTGTTAATATTGGAGTACAGACACGATAATAGTTTAGCTCCTCTTCCAGGTTGCTACAGCTGTTTTCTCCCAATATGTAAGTGTGGTGAGGATTTCTTCTCCCTTTGTGCTATTTCTCCTGCAAGAAGAGAATTGTGTGCCGTGGAGACTGCACAAGGCCTTTTGGCTTTCCTTGTTATGTTGGTTTCACTTGTTCTGATAATTCCTCGGTGTGTGTGGGTGGAGGTGCGAGGGACCTTTTCTTTAGGATGTTTCACTGGAAAGAAAAGAAAATTACAGTTGCAGACTACCTAAAGCCTTTTAAGCTCTTCAGTCTTTAATGTCAGACTGAGTTAATTATTGGACACTCATCTCTTCAGCTCTTTATCTGCAGTATCTTTTTTGTTTGTCTACATTTAGACAGATCATGGCTAATTCTTCATGGTTTTTTTCACATGGCACTCCAGACTGTGACAAGCAAGTGATTCTGTTACTTCAAAACGCTCTTCCCTATAATTCCAACCTGCGTTTTGACATATATTCCCAGACCGACAGCCATCTTCCAGCTTTCTTTTGAAATGTCATTTTTAAGCTTTCGATTTTGTTTGCTTCTGATTTACATCTATTTGGTAGCTTACTCACATTTCACTACCTAGGAATTTTATTATTCCCCACAGGTGTTTTCTTTTTTGTTTATTTAGAAATTTTAGTCTATGCAGGACGAAAAAAAAAGTTTTGTATTACTTAAGTGACTGTAAAATATTAGTTGTGATCTTTTTATAAAATTGTCAACGCCATTCTTCTGTACTATATTATGCTTTGTGTACTGTTATACCTCCAAAGCCGTAATATTCTTTCCTCTGAATGCTGAATGTTTGTTCTCCTGGTTATCTATCTCAGCAGAGAGAGAAGCAACTACCAAACTTTTAGATTTTTTGTTATACATCTATTTAGATGAATGTGAAAACAGCATAGGCATAGGATAAGGATCAAAGTAGATTTCTTGCTTGTAAATTAGGATGTACAGACAACTGTGGAAAATGAAGTTCATTAATAGTTTGTGTGGATATCAGAATTGAAGGCATTCCAGGATTCAACAAAGGTGCTGATATTATCTATGCTTTCATAACATTTGTTCACTAGGAATTGATTGCTGTTACCTATTATTGGAAGAATTATAATATATAAATGATTTTCTGCCACTATCAATAAAGACTGCATTTTGAACAAGAGCCCTAGGCAAAAATCCTTGGAACTGTATTTTTCTAGGAAACATTGGAGCATTCTGTAGTAGTCTTCATATTAAGTCCTGAGACTCTGCTTTTTATTTAAACACAGTGCAGAAAGTAAGCGCAACTGAAATAACTGTCAGATTAACATCTAAAAATCTAAATTTTAGTGCCAGTTCCTGGCATACATGCAAATGTACCACCATGGATGTAGAGAGAACGCCATTTGGGAGGCTAAAACAACCCACTATTCCAGCTTAAAAGAAGTCTGTCACAAAACAATTACATCTTAATGTCCTTTCTAGCAGGATTAGATAACACTCAAAAACTGTAAATTGCTCATACATGATATGACTGCTTCACTCCATGTAATTATATAACTACACTGTAGTGTTTGAAACAGTGATTCCATATAGTGACAGGTTAGATTCCATACAAATGCATGTTTCAATATATAATAATTTTTAAAATTCCCTGACCAACTAGGAACTGTGAAGGAAAATTTAACAGTTGTGGTTTTGTAGCCTGATCCCAAGAATTGAGCCTCCAGGCAGGTGTATGCCATTGTGTGGGGTGGCTGCCAACATAGGTAAGAACAGCTTTCAATAAGAAAAAAAAGGACTTGGTGTCTGTGATTCTGCAGTTATTTCACTTTGAGATCTTTAAGGCAAAAATAGGCTGTGAAAAAGTACATAAAATATCTCTTCTTTTCTTTCAGAATTGCACTTTTGAAATTGGTCCCAGACACAAAATAATTAACAAGTACTTTTATCTTTAGGAGATACTCCTTTTTTGACAGTTGACCTAAAATATCAGTGCTCTTTTTTTTTTTTTTTTTTTTTTTTTGGCGTCTATCCATACTCTCATGTTTTTTTTTTTACTTTGCCTCTTACAATATGTCTCTTTATTCCTCTCTGATGGCTGAAGCATTTATGGAGATTTATGGGATAGCTACTGCCCCAAGCTGGCGGATTTGCTGTCCAGCTCAAGAGGATACATGCACATTTTTTACAGCCTAAGGTTCTGGGTTCATTGCTTGCAAGAAATTCACAAGGCAGCCTGAGAAGCATAAAAACCATTTTAATATATGTACAGATAACCACAGTTATTGGTCATACCTTAAACAGGATGGCCTGTGGCGTTCATTTTCAGTCTTTTCCTGGGATGAGGTACCATGTGTGCACACAGAGGTATCACTTTCCTATAGATATGCAAAATAAACAAATGCTACTGAATTACTTTATATTCAACAGTCCATGTTTTGCGTTTGTTTCCTTTTTTTTTTTATGTTTGTTTGTTTTATCTTTTGTTACATTAGATGAAAGATGGATAACTTTTGATAGATATACTTCAGTAGGTGTCTTCTGTCTTTCAGAATAAAAATCTCACCTTTTTGATAGAAATAACTAATGTTATTATTTTGTATGTTTAGACCTGGTTATGACATATATTAGACATAACACAATAAGATCATCTGTTACATGAAACCGGTTTCTTTCTGGTATTAAGTCTACCTGTGTCCATACAGTCAGTTAGCAAATTAACACAGCAGAATAGGTTAAGTGCAGTTATGTATTTAATTCAGTTTTCCCTATAGTATTCTTTTAAAACTCTAGGGCAGACTTTCAGCAAAATACTTAGGAGACAAAATTGTTCTTTAACCTCCTGAGATTCATTCAGGTTGAGAACAATTCAAGAAAACAGTCTAGGCATAAGATGTTTAAAGCACAAATTTCCCTAAATGTCCTAAAAAGCTAGCACAACAAGCATAAAATAGAGATCTTGCTGTTTCTGAGCAGGACGGTCTGCAGTCTAAAACCTTTTGGAATTCAAAAAACGAGTTTTCTTGTGCCTAAGGTGATGATGTCATATGTGTTCCTTCAAATATGCAGGGGGCCTCACCTGGAACTTCTGCCAGTCTCTCTGTTGGTAAGGTACTGGTGGACACCTTTTGCATAACACCCCAGTAGCTAAAGTACATTTCCAATCATCTGGCATGTTTGGGTTCTAGACTTTCATCCTGAGGGACCTCAGACACACGGCTCCGTCATTGTAGAAAAATGTCCTGCTGCTGTCTTCTGTGTCTGTGCTCTCTTCTGGCTCAAGAGGGCTGAGAGCTCAGTATTTTCTATTTCCTAGCTTCCATGCTACTGTAGGAGAGGTGGTGTTGTCAGTTCAGCAGTCTTCTGGCTCTGAGTCCTAGTTAAGCTGTGCTGAAGTAGGAAAGTTTAATATTTTCTACGACTTAATGCAGATGTCCCATTGTTCATCATGTTGGTTGTTGTGAACAACAGGAAAGACTCTTCAAAGTTTTCTGGGTGTGGACTTTTGGGCAAACGATTCTTAGGTACTCCAGTTCTTCAGCTGATCCCTGTTCCTTATGGAAAGCCTGCTAGCAAAGCAACTGCCCATAGCACATTTGCCTGTGATAACTGATGCACTTAGCAGAATCCAGCTGCTGCCATTGAGAGAGGGTCAAGGTATGTGAGGAAATGTTTGCTACTCCTTCACCAAGTAGTAAGGAAGCACGCATGCCCCACACATAACCAGGATCTCCAGGGCTATCTGATCTAGTGCTGCTTTATCTGCCTTCCCTCACCAGTCATGCAGCACCAGTGCAGGAACACAGGTAGGTGAGTAAGAGCTGTTGCAGAAGAAGGACGGAGATTTGGCAGGAGTGGAACAGGGCTTTTTGGAAAGCAGTACATAGCTGTGTGAGGATGGAGAAGGGAGCCCCAAAAGACACTCTACTGCAGGGATGTGAGGGAAGAAGAAAAGATGGTTCCTAAAGGGAAGAACTGTGAGAAGAAACAAAGAAAGAAAAAGATCACCATCCAAACACACAACTACCCTTGTACTCTTCAAAATTTTCCAGATTCTTCCCAGCCCTTGATTTCTTCCAACCATATGCAGTCCTCATTTCTGTCCGCTGTCTGATTGATACACCCCCAATACCTCCAAAATTTGACAAAAGACTCCTCCAGTAACTGTATATTCCTTCCATGCCCTCTCCCTCCCCAGGCCAGGCCCCTCGCACCCTTTCCCACTGTTGGAAAACCACTCTGACACCTCCAGATGAGCCCTAACACCTCTCCTTCCCTTCTTGCTCAACAGGCAACCCTTGCAAAGCTGCCCAAAGCTGCCCACAAGGATAAGGACACCTGCTCTTCTGGGTCATAACAATCAGTTTCACCTATGTTCATGGGCAACATTGAGCTGTCCCAGCTCTCCCATATGTCCCAGTTAACCACCCCATCCTGCCTCCTCCTCGGGGAGGGCTGTCCCATGAGGAGTCCCCCTGCACGGCTGCCTGCTGGCAGCTCTCAGGCGCACAGCACCCTGCCCTGGCATCAGGGAGGTGCAACAGCCCAAACAATTTTCTACAGCCACATGGTGCTGCAGGCCAGAGAAATTGCTTGTCAGGCAGCATCTGGCCTACGTACACGTTCGTTGTCGAACAAACAGTAATCACACAGCAGTAGTTCACTGTTAGGTTGACATTTTATATTTCATGTTCATTTAACCCTCATCTAAAAGACAGAATCACACAAAATACTGTCAGGATATTTTATTTTTCAAGAGATTTTTGCCTTTTAAACGTAGTTTGTTTAGTGATCGGAGCATTTTCCAATGACTGCATAAGTATCTGTGCTCCTCTCCTCTTTGACCCACCCTTCGACTCTTGGGTAAAAGGTGAAGATCTTTTTCTGATTGATGATATATATAATGAGAGTTTTAAAGCACATTTAGAAATGTCATTGTAAAATCTAGGCATATTCCCCTTTGGCTCAGAGCTCAAATGAAGCAATAATAGATCTCTCTTTGTTAAATCCTGAGATTTCTATCTTTGCATTCAGATTATATTTTCAATGCCGAGCATACTGTATAACTAATAGAAAATCAGTCCTCTTCAGAAAATAGGAACTTCTGTTGCTAAATGGGGAGCGGGCAGATAAAGCTTAGGAGTCAAACCAGCACTTCTATGTGGGGAAATGGTACTTGAGATTTGAGAAGGACTGGGGTTTACCTCAAGCAGGAATGTCTTTTACTGCCCTTGTGACAAGCTGCCCAAATATGATCACCACGTGGGAAAAAAACCTCTGTATACATAGGCTGGATGGAGGCTTTAGTTTACCAGATGAATTCTCCCCAGACTGTTTGTTGTGAACAAACTTGACCCAAATCAGAGCTCCTCTTCCCTGACAAGACTGCTCATACCTCACCCGAGCAAGCTCCATCCAGCATCTACACGGCCTCTACAAATGACTCCACGTGGGCACTGGGGGCCACCATGGTGCCGAGCACAAGAACAGGCAGCAGGAAGACTTTCTCTCCATGGAGGTGGGATGCACTCTGCTACAGGAGGAAACAGGAGTCAGAGAGAGAAGGGAGAAGGGAATAGGAACCACAGAAGAAAACAAGCAGAAACCACAGAAGAAAACAAGCAAGAGTGAGGAAAGCTCATGGGGAGACACAGCAGTTTGGGGTGGATGGGGAAGTGAAGGAGCAGAGGTGGAGAAAATAGTCAGCAGTAAGAGGGAAAGAGGAGTAGAAGGTCTGCAGGAAGAGACAGAGGCATAGCAGAGTGAAAAACGAGAGGAGTGAACGTATGGGAGAGGCCAGAGCTCAAGGGGAGTTCCAGTGGAAGATGGCAGCACCTGCAGCTACACCCTATATCTGTGTTACCCCATCCTCCACTCCATGTAGTCTGCTGTGTTGCAGCTTTTTTTTTCTTTTTTTTTTTCATTTAGTGAGTACTAAATATTGGAAAGAGTGGGGAAAAAGTGTTCCTCCACAGTAAAGACATAACTTCTCCATCCAGCCAGCGGCACACTTTGCAATCCTGCAGTGTTTTTTATTCTTACTTTCACCCAAAGCACCGTTTATTCCAGCCCTCTGTCCCTACAGACAGGCAAGGAGCATCACTGCATCAGGGTGGGCACAGGAGCTCAGTCTGCCTCTTGCTAGAAGGGCCCCAATTTGTGCCTTGTGGCAGCAGCTTCTCCCTGAGAGCTAACCCTGGCCACAACAGCCTGCAAGCTGACCTTGGGAGGGAGGCAGCTTCTTTGAGCTCCTAGACTGCAGGTCCTTCCCAGGATTTGCCTACCCGCAATTTTATAACGGGATTTGTTGCCCTGAACGAATGAAGAGTCCCCCATACACACACATGCACTCTTGTCAAATTCATCCAAATTCATGTTTAATATCATACTAACTCAAAGATGTAAAAAAATATATTATAGCCAACACTAAAACTATACATTCCTGCTTACATGAAATGGGAAAGGTATATCCAATAATGAACTCCAGCCTTGGAGTGTAGTAGGAATCAGGTTTCTTTCTGAGTTGTCATGTAGGATTTCTGAGGCTTGCCTTTGATGTGAAAGCTCATGGGTTGACGCAGTAGCTTTTCCCTTCCTGATCTTTTTGAGCTGTCCTCCACAGTGTGCCTGAAGAACTGGTGACCTGCTCAGCCACCTGGGATAGCCAAGCTAGGGAGCTCTCGGCGGCTGATTCCTCCTCGTGTCCCTTTGATCAACATGGATCCCTTTTTCCCTCCTGGTTCTATTCCTGAACAGATTCATGCAGCTGTTCAATGCAAACGTAATAAGTGAGTGCCCTTCTCCACTCCTTATTCAGGGGATTTCTCCTAGTTTGCACTCCTGCTGTGTTTTTCACTTTGCACTTTTCGCTGGTGTAATCCTCCTGCCTTAAATGGCTTTCCTGTGAGATCACACTGCTCTCAGAACCGTTACAAAACATCATAAATCACATACCATAAAAAGTCTTCATTGTACTACATCTTCTCAAGCTCACAAGATTCAGATTGTTTTTAACGTTTCAGAGAAACCATGTACCATCTGTGGCAAGGGCGACAGACTGCTTTGTCTGAACCTGCTTCCCTCTTATTTATTCTCAGTTTTATGCAACACTTCCCCAGTGTTCCATATACTGGGAAAACAATCATGATACAAAATAAAACAGTCAGAAGGTAGGAAATGCCAAGATTAACTTTACCGTGGCAATCTTAATCTCTCCCCTTTTGCCCTGCAAGTGCCTATTTATGAAGTTTATTAAAAATCTTTCTTAATGCACAGATTGTTAAGTTGCTCAGTGAGTCCTCAAGCCCTTTCATTGTGAACGAATAGCTAAACTTAATCCTCTGAAAACCAAGTAGTACAAAAGTCAACACCCGTGTCATGAATCTATAACATTGCCTCTTTACACAATGCTTGATGTGTATTCAAGCCTTTACCCTCATTGATGCTCAAGACCTCAGACTGCAGGGTAAGTCTCATACTTTACTAACATAGATTTGGGTTCAGATCAAATATAACACAGGGAGCTATCTACAGTTTGCCTGTAGTTAAACCTAGCCATATAACACACAAAGCTATCTACAGTCTACCTATAGTTAAACCWACTCATGCAAAGCTTATCACCCTCGGGAAACCATTACTACTTCTTTACTCTTGYCCTGATGATTTTTCCCAAGAAATAGTAGAAGGAAGGTGAAGGACATCACTGCTGAGTATGCCACATGCATCTTGATGCTTTCTGTGGCCAGGAGATATCCTATCTGCTTATTTCAGAATGAAACGTAAATACCAAATGTCAATCAACACCAAAACTGCTTATTTCAGTGCTGTTTGGCAAACATTTAACAGAAAGTAAAGCTTGAGCCTAGCCATAGCAGGAATGAAACTCCTATACGAAAACCAAAGGGTACAAAACTCAAACATTTTAACATGAAAGCAGGATTGCTGGAACACTGAACAATTAAAGTCTTAGTATTCAGTTATCAAAAAAAATGAAACATATTTTTTTAGCCTGATCATACAGACCCCCAAATGCTGTAAATTCCCTTTTCCTGTGTAGGGATTGAGTTGAGGCAGACACAGATCACAACTGTGAGCTGTTGACACTGGTGTGCGCTCATGGCTTTGCATGGGTTTGGCAGACTCACGGTGTTCTGAGTTTATCAGTTCTTTCAGACTCAGCAGACTCCAGAGGTTATCAGTCCTTGGGAAACTTACCCACACTACCTCCTCAGTGTGCATTTTTCCTCTCTCCAGCCTGCTGTGTTCCTGTAACTATTTTTCTATCCAGACCTATAGATACTTGTAGTACTCATTCAGCCAAAAAAAATCACACAAAAAGAGTCATTTCTGATGTAAAATTGTCGTAGAAATTTTTCATGTTTTAAAGAGTCTTTCTTTTTCTCTCAGATACGTATATAGAAATATATGTATATGAAAGTATACAAACACAGAAAGAGAACAAGAGTGTGGGTGGGCAGTGTGTTTATATGTACAGTAGGTTTTATTTAAGTTTGAATACAGATTTAAAAGTGGCTAACATATTTTGTATGGCTTTAAAAGTATCTGGTTTAGTATTCTGTCCACTCCTCAGCCTCACACCAATGAATAATCAACAAGGGATTAAATTAAAATCCAAATAATATCTCCTACATGTGCTGGAGGAAGTCGAATGCCTGCAAGATGTGGATGTGCCCTGTGTATGAACTCAGCACATTCAAAGCCTATTGATTTTTTTCCCATGGTGGGCTCTATCCAACTCCTACTGATGTCAGTGGGCACCTTTTCACTGACTTCAGTAGGGTTTTGGAGCAGATTTTTAATCTCTTTTAGTTTAGTATGAACTTGCAGAAATCATGAACTGTAAACCTTTATGTTTGACCAGCTCTTGATATGAAGTGGTTTGTACCCATGAAGTTAATTTATTATTTACAGAATGATTTAAATTCAGAGCTACAATAAATGTTATTTTCTGACACATAAACGCAGTTTGACTGCACAATGGTACAAAAATGTATTCAGCAAAGTGCAAATCTAGTCTAGGCTTTGCAACACAGTGTTTTCTGTAAAAAAAGGCCATTTCTTAACAAGCAAAAATACTTTCGAAAAAAAGACGTGTATATATTTATCCATTATGAGTCCATTTAGAGATCTGGAAACAATTTTAAGATTTTTAAGTTTTTCATTTTAAAAAAAAATGTTGTTATGCTAACTCAATTTTAAGACTGTGGAAACACTGAACACATATATCCATTTATATCTATCTGCATCTATTTAGTTAAAGATTTAACATATTTTTTTACAAGGCAAAACTATTTAGGATATAGAGAATCTGAAAAAAAGTTTCATCTTAATGGAAAATATCAAGAGATGGGTTTAATCGCCTGTTCAGTTACATTCAAGACTCCAATACTCTCTCCAATTGATATCCTTGACATGCAGGGCAATAAAAGTTAAACAATTGCATTTTAATGATTTATTCTCAAGTTCATATTCAGAGCTTCAGCCATGTGGCTGCCATTAATGTTAATAGGGGTTGCACAGCTAAAGCCAATTTAATCAAGTTAAGAACATACTCCAGAGTTAAAAACCTGTCATATGACAGAACATGCATTTTTGTTTAACTAATGAGATTATGGGTTGCAGTAGAAATTAACTGTGTCTTAATGTGAGCAAAAAGAAAAAGGAGGAAGAATACGCAACAGATGCTGGGAAGATTGTTATTGCAAGGAATGAATTTCCACCACTAACAGCACCTTCTCTCCACCTCATTCACAAAAATGCACTTGATGGGAAATAGGGCTCTGAAGCTGATGAGTCAGACAAAGCTTAACACGAATAAGTTTTCTGAGTCTGATGTGCCCAAGAAAAAAACAAGCAAGCTCTTCCACCTGTTTAGAGTAGGGAGATAAATAGTAATTCTTGCAACAGAAACAGTTTAATCTTTCAGGCTTTGTTTTGGTTTGATTTGATTTTTTTACTGTACAAGAGCACCTTGCTGGGGACGTGTGATATGCAGGAAGAGTTGAATCAGCTTTGGGAAATACTATGAGATCCTGTCTCCATTTCCCTTCATGAGCTGCCTTAGGTTGAAGGGAGACCAGGTTTCCATTACAACCCAACAGCTCAGTGTGAGCTCAGACTGCAGCAGCTGTGACTGAAAGGCAACTGGCCTAGACCAGGCAAGTCTGGATGCATTGAAAGGGATGGCTGGGTGCTGAGAAGATGCCCAGCTGATCTTCCTCAGCACCTTCTCAGAGCTGGTGGGGACAGGACTAAGGGGTGTGAGATGTGATGTTTGAAGGACTGGTTGTTGGTTTTCCTGCCCAAATGCCTCTCTTCCCCTTCCCCCCAGAGATTAAACAAGGACAGAAAGAAGAGGGGAAAAAGTGTAGCTGAAATCCCTGACTGTGAAGAAACCAGACATTCTCTTTTCCGGGGCTTTCGGAGAGCAGCCATAAAGTCTGCKTTCCCAGCCATAGTTCCCAGCCATAAGGCTGGCTATGGTTGCTGTGAAGTTCATCTCATGCAAAGATGGGCTCTASTCTAGGGTTGGGTGCTGAAGGGATCGGCCTTTGTGTCTGTACCCTTGGGAGTTAACTGCAGCCTGGAGTTAGGGCTTTCCCTCCTGCCAGCAGGTGGGCTGCTTCTCTAAACTACGACTATGGATTTCATGTGTCATTGTATGTAGGGAATGTGCAAAGATACTAGATTCAAGTGAAAGCCATGGATTTGATGGCATGATTCCAAGCTTTATGGTCCTTAAAGGTTTCCCTTGACACAGTAATTAAGCCCCATTTAGGAAAATATCAGAGAGGGCCTGTGATACAGATATCTAAGATTCCGCATGCCAGTTTAGGTGATGGAAAGATGCATCTTGCGTATGGTATTCATATGACTAATAGGTGTGCAAAGGGCCATGAAATAAGTACACTGCCGAGTGTACTGAGTCCCATGACAGGAGAGACATGTGGCTCCCAGCTGTGGCCCAGGGGACATGCCCTCCAGCATGTTTGGACATGGCACAGTGTCACACAGCTACTTCTGGGGTCAGGATTGCAGGACAAAGAGAGGAGAAGCTGTAACACTGCTCAGCAAATGGATGTGCCAAAATGAGAAGTAGGTCCCAAAAGCATGAGTTCGTATGGGTGCTGTGAGGCTTGGCAGGCCTGTACGGCACCAGCAACAAGGAAGAGCCGGTAAAATGAGTGACAGCAGTACAAAAATGTGTGAAGAGGAGGATGTGGCCAGCACAAAATGGCTGTGTGTGGAAGTAATCCCCCTTTCACAATAAAGGTAGCTCAGAAAAACAAGATTTAGTTTATGGCACTGGGATTGCTGAAATTCTGCTGTTGGAGTGGGGAACATTTGTTTAAATTCATAGTGCTTTCCACTCAAGCAGAGCTTCAGATATGACATAGGGATCTGGTCATGGGTTCTGCAAAATTCAAACAAGATATGGAAGACAGTCATCAGGAGTGCCACTTAGTAGAGCAAAAGTACAAATCTTCTTCTGAAGGAAAAAAAAAAAAAACAGGAAAATGAGTTAGTGGCCACACAGACTAGCACAGACTGTACTTGTGGCTCACTGACCACTGGCAGGGTCTTCCTGGAAGCTCATTGCTAGGCTTCAGTGGCAAGAGCAGTTCTGAATTGGTATGGCAAGAAGGATATATCCAAGGTAAACCATCTTCTTCTTTTACCTTTATTTGAACAGGGAGGTATGTGAATATGTGAATAACCACTGAGAGCCTGGAGGTAATAAAAGAATAGTGTTAAAAGTTAGGGGGAAAAAGGCCAGAGGCAGAGCTGGAACCTTTTCCGCAGAGTACAGGTTTCCCTGAGAGCCTACAGCAGAGGGTTTGCCAGGGAACCCATCTGGCCTTCATGAATTGATGAAGTCAGGCAAAGGGTTAAGTGGCCAGAAGTTTTGATGTAAGCAGGAAAGTTGGTGATTGCTTATTGTAAAACTGCATATTCAATATCAGAGTCAATGAAGGAAGGAATGATTCGTAAGTGTGATACTGGCTGCTCTGGGAAAACGAACTGTCACCAGTCTGGGAATCCAGCAGCAGAGATGGAGACAGCCAGCTCCCAGTGAAAGTTCAGATAACTGTTCAATAGGGATCCTCACAAACCAAAAGTCAAGAGAAATAGGTGGTGTCTTTTCTTAAGGGCAATAAGAAAGAGGATTAGAATTCCTAATATCTGCTAAAATGAGGAGAGACCTTGCACAGAAACATGAGATGAATTCCTAGCAATGGTGCTAGTTCTGTATGGTGCAGGAAGGGACAGGCAGAGGAGTGGAGAACACGTGGCTGTTCATCACTCAGCAAAGACCAGCTGGCAGCAGGTCTCCCTCAGGTGGTGGAGCTGGCACTGCAGAAGTTATTGATAGATCTCCGTTGCAAACTACTTAAACTACTTTGGGGGAAAGCTGGTACCAAAATATGGTCTTGTTTTTCCCTGCATTACATTTTGGAACCAAGTTATGTTTGTAACAAGTACTTCCTATCAAAAGGGAAAAAAATTTTAGCTGTACCAAACAATCAGTCCTGGATCCTTCTGGCCAAACTTTAAGGAATTTATTTTAAGTTACAGCTTACAATAACAACCTCCAAATATGTCTGTGTATGAATGTGGTTTCTAAAATGTTAATGCTGCAAACTCTAAAATATTCCAAAGCAGAAGGAACATAAGATGCATGATAACATGTTTCTGAGCCAGTAATCTAACTAATCCAATTTAATCAACCCAATAATATAACCATAACATTAAATAATTAACACTGTAGTGCCAGTACCCCTTTTACTTAAAGAAAAAGGAAAATAGAATGTAATGTTCCATTAACCTATCTTGGATATAATAAACTATGAAATTAACTGAAAAATGAGCAAATTGTCTTGTAAAGTCAGCAAGAGCTTCTTGTAGCATCAATCATCCTTTAATTCATAAATCCCTTTACTACATCCTACAGCTGGTTGAAAGTATTCACATGAATTTTAAGCAATACTAAGCATTAACCTTCTAGGATCACTGTAGAAGATTATAGATTACAAATAGGCTATAGAAGATTAAAATGTAAGCTCATTTGATAGCTCTGATCTTAAAAAAAAGAAAAAAAAAAAGCAAAGGCTTAACAGCTTTTCAGACTAATTAAAAAAAGAAAAAAAAAAAAGAATATTTCTGATAGGGTGACAGAACTTCCCTGAGTGTTTCCCTTTGTTTCCTTGTTTTCTCCCCACCACCACCCAAAAGTCTTACAATCATTTTTTTTCCAGAAGTTATATCCAGACTGTAAGCAAACCCTCTTTACATGTAGCAGTAATAAATGGTTTCAACCTCAAACGCTGAAAAATGGTTGACTACACTTGAAACATTAACCTGGTGGCAGTCGCTGAACAAGTAGCTTAACAAGGACTCTTCATCAACTGTCTCCCTAGAAAAGCCTTCCAAAAGTTGTGTTTTAAAGATAAATAGCATTTAATTCAATCAGGCATCTTTCACCCTTCAAACTGCTGACAGAGGCCAAAAGTGGCAGATGCAGCTATCAGATGTACAACCCTTACACTGATGAACAAACAAGCTGTGTTCTAGCTCTACAGCTTTCACCTGTGTGTTTATATAAAATATCATTGCAGGCATGATAAAGCAGGAAAAATCTTCTCTCCTCCCTGCTGTCTGTGTCGTCATCCACACTTCACACCAGTCTACATTTTACCAGCTAATGGTATAATTTCTCATGACTGTAGCTTATCCTGACAGCATACGCAGCACCTCATCAGCATTCCATTAATGTACACTGGTGATTGCTTTGGTGTCCACTGCAGGTGAATGTCTGAGGTAAGTCACATCGCTATATGCCCACAATAACAAGAATCCATGTTCCTCTTTCCTGGCAGTAGAACACTGAGCATCTTCTTGTTTTGTGCATCCACTAGGCACCTCCTGCCAGAAATGCTTCGTTAGTTGGTACACTTACAGATACTGATATTTATCATGTATTTTGGAGGAAGGTGTAGGTCTCATGTAGTCTACTTAGAGCTTGTAAGAAAAAGTGAACTGTACCTGTATTAGGTGAAATGGAAACATTTTGCAGCACTATTCTGGCAGAACCCTAGGCAGGGACTATATAAACCAGCCTCTCAGCAAATCTGGAAAGTTGAGTGGTCTTCTGACCACTCACCTGCTTTGGCCCACAGCCCAAAGCCATCTGCCAGATGACCTGTCCACAAGTCCCCCACGAGCTGGGGACCACACAGCTCACTGTGATTGCCCCAAAAGGGCTTCTCAGAAGCCAGCCAGGCAGATGATTCCACTGCTGGGGCTTCATTGCCTTTTTAGAAAACACTGCCAAGTTTAGGCCTGTGTGGTAGTTAAAGTAGTTATCCATAACTACAGATTTTAGGTCTTGCCATTACAGCTGTAACACTGCCGCRACTGTTTTTTTGTTGCCTCTAAGTAATTTGCAGTGCAGAACTTCCACAGGTTGTGGAAGCAGATAATAAGCATAAGAAATAAGAAGGCACTGAGTGGAGTATTCCTCACCTCAGTATGGAGAAAGGCAAACATGCAGAGATGTTAATTTTTTTTAATTGCCAAGGAGTAAATCTCCAAAAGTATAGCTTGTATCTTAGAACATAATCACTCACTCTCCTCTCCCTGTTTTAATGTCAGCATAAATAAAATTGTGCAATAGCACAGCAGGTGTTAAACATAATAACGTTCTGCACTAGAAAAACCTTTGGCTGGTAACTAAATTAAGAGGAAATTGATGGAAAAGGTGTAACTGCTCTCCTGAATATCCAGATCTGGATGATGATAAAGACTGCTAGTTCTTTCCTCCCTTTTAGCTTACGCAAATGAGTGGCTGTGATCTGACCCAATTATTCTGCTTCATTTCTGGAGATAACTTGGAACATGTCTGGATATGAACAGATGCCGAAACACCCTAACTGAAACATTCATTTTTAATGCTCAGATTCTTCTCTGTCGAGTAATTTGGTTTATATAATACAGAGATCAGTAATTATTAAACCTCAGTGATAAGGTCTCTAGTTTGCTTTGAAATTCCCTTTGTGCCCCTTGTTGCATTTAGGCCAGTACTGATCTTTCTAAGCCTGAAACCTCAGCCTTTTGGATTGTTTTGTAGAATTCATTAACACCCCCAACTGTACTGTTTTTCAATTTACTGGTGTAAATAGGAGCCTTTCCACTGAGTTAAGCCCTGAAAAATGTCACTATCTGTCTGAGTTGCATCTAGCCATCCCGTACTTTCTGCATCTGTGTGATGGAGAAACAAGACTGGTAGTATCTTAATATGAAAACAGAAACTCTGACTGTTTATAGTACTCCATTTTCCTTTGCTTTGCCTCAGATTGCCTCAAAGACCATTCAGGGTCCAAGCATTTCCAAAATACACAAGGAACTATACTACTTCCTTACTGATATGTTCCCCCAAATTTACAGTACTACAAAATGATCTGAATATATGTATGTTTATTACTTATAATTGTGTTGTGAAAAGCTTCAAGTACATACAGAATTTTTTTTAAAAAAGATATATAATCTCAAAGTTCCTTTAAGAAAACCTACTGGCTCCRTATTCTTCCCTCTAGCTGTCATTAGATTTACTCCACCATTTTAATTTGCAAGGGCTAGATATGTACTTGAAGCTTCAGGAATTTACAAGTGACCTCTCATGTTTAACATATGTTTACCATTTTACATGCTAACCTTTAACATACTGAATGCACATTGATTTGACTGCCAGATATGATTTTAGTACAACAAATGCACTTTAGGAAAACAGCAAAACAGGCAAACGACCAAACACGAAGAATATGAGAATCCTGGTGATTGATTCCACCTTCCTGAACAGTGTAGTGTGAGTAAACACTGAGTGTCTCTGTGTTTCCTTCAGAGACCTTTGTTCACATTTCTAGACTGTAGAGACCCTTAGCAGGGGTCCTCCTGGCTGGTGTTTGGGGCCAGCCCAGCTGTCCCAGGAGAGCTGTAGACATGAGAGCACAGACTGCCTGTCTAGGGACTCTAGGGATTTTCCAAGTGGACTGCAGACTTTATTAGCTTTTAATTTCAAACAGTCTCATAAATGTCATTTCAAAAGGAAATCAGCAGTCTGTGGAGGTAAATTGTTTTTAAAAAAACAATGTTAGTTGTTTTTGAAAATAGGTAAGCAGGGTTACAGTTACGTAACAAAACTGATTARGTCGGCGCTTTCCAATAAAACATTGGTGTGAAATTATCACCTTTTATTCCATATTTTGTGCTGTGACTTGAAATTCTGTTCTGTTTTTTCTCTTTCTCAGGATCTTATAGATGTCTTTTTTGAATAACCAGTGCACGGCATCTTGGTCTACTAACAAAACAAACATCTTGCTATTCCAGGCATTGTTTTCTTCTTCTCTATGTGCGTGACTTTATGGCTTTTGTCAATAACAAAAATATCATGATGAGCCTTTTTTTTTTTTTTTTTTTTTTTTTAATGAAAAGCTAAAAATGTGCTAATTTGTAAGTCCTGTTGTGGTAGTGGCATCAGAGGCTTTTGAAATGCGTTACTGACTTAGGAAGTATTTTTTTTTTTTTTTTTTTTTTTTTTTTTTTTTTTTTATGTCTGGTTAATAAGTGCATTAGCCTTCAGTTATCACCCATAGAACTGAGCAGGGAGTTGCGAAAGTCTCTCAAAGAAATAGTGGAATCCCATTGTGAATCAGTCTCTATATTACAGAATAAGGCTCATGTATATACTGTAGTGAAGAATTTGTGGAAGCAGAAAACTACCTGTTCTCCCCTCAGGGCAGTGAGGCTGTGGCGCCTCATTCAGTATTGCTTATCAGTCAAGGCACGGAATGAGGAAAAAGTAAACAATATTGAATAGGCTGCAGAAAGAATAAGCACATCAGAAGCTGTTTCATCTGCACTGTATTGAGATGCTTAACAGAGCTCTTACTCAGTCTTTCTACTCAGAAAAGAAACCACTGCACAAAAAATAACACTGGAGACCCAAAATATTGTTTATTTTCTGTTAGCAAGTAAAAATGAAGCCAGCAGGCCAAAACAAGCAGCTTTACAGAGGAAAAGGAGAGTACTAATGAATATCAAAGTTGTACTGATATATGTCTATTTATGCATGTTTATTTATTTATTTATTCCAAATGTATTCCATACATGTGTACACATATGCATATGTACATATACTTGTAATTAGGAGGGGAATTGTTCCACCTCTGATAAATCTCACGTTCCTGAGGAAATATGCCTCTTTTAACTGTATTCCAGCAGACCAGAGGAGAATGGGCTGACTTCTGCTAGGATGCATATGTGGATTCTCAGAAGGCACACAGAGATATATGCAGAATAGTTCCTAAAGACAGGCAGATCTACCCGAGTCCTGCTTTTGACTCAACTGGTGTTATTATAGCTGACTGTGATAATCACGACTAAAACAGAGAGCTGTGAACCAAAGGCAATGAACGTCCTTTAACATGACCCTAGAGCGTTCATCCCCAGCATGGGACAATAAGCAACATTGCAGATGAGGATTTCACAATACTAGCTACGGATGGATCACTACCTTGGTGACATTCAACATCTTCTCTCAGGATTGCTTAAGTTTTGCCCTAGTTTGAGCTTCAGAGAGAAAGCAGTAAGCAAGCCAATATTAACTATACCAGAAAAATAAGGGTATATAAGGGGAAAGAGACATCTTTTACCCATGCATTTTCAGAATATCTTCTTCTGTACAGGTAGGGATAAGCAAGTTTTATGTGGCATGACATGTTGACACATGTTGACACAGATTGAGATGCAGAGCGGGAGGTTGCTCAGCCATCAGATCACTCCAGAAATGCTAACAGAGAGCTCAAGGCTATTGAGCTCTCATTGCTATCTTAGAGGTTTTGTTCTTTTATACTGGTTCTTTTCTTATTTCTGATGTGATTTTATTGACTATGTTTAGGTCTGTGCCTAAAGTCTGTCAATGGCTCATTCTCATTAGAGTTTCTTATGTCAGCCCACTATAATGCGATATAATGTATGATGGCAATGTTGTTTAATAAGTGACACTGTGAATACCTTGCCTACTGTGGAAGGATGGTAAACAATGTTGCATCAAATTTACCTAGCTATGGAAAGCTCAGGCAGTAACCTGTCTGATGTCCTTTTATAAGGCAATATCATTTTCTTTTTTGTAGCTTTGGAAGAAGAAGCAGGGGTGATAAATGAGCAGATGGAACAGAATATCAGAAATAGATAAGCAAAATCAGAAGCCAGTCAGAAAACTTAAAAAGAAGAAAACTAATTTATCCAACAGCAAAAACCCTACAATTTTTCCAGACTTTATATAGATTCTTTATTTTTAACCTATGGAGAGCAGATGGAACAACAAAAAAAGGGTATCTATGACTAATCAAGTCTATGAAAATGACCAAGGCAACTAGAAATGGAAAAAACGTGGGGTTTTCTAGTGTATAGCTCTGCTATTTATGCCTGTTTCTGCATAGTACATTTTCTCATGACTTTTTAAAAAATTTTATTTGGATGTAAATAGATTTAAAAATCCACCTTGGGAACCAGTGCAGCAGCCAGTTAGAATCATCAGACAAATGTTCTATATCTGATAGCCTGTAAATTTGTAATACATTTCTGTATACATACTTTAGATACAATGCATATATACATACTTTAAATCTCCTGTCAGAGGAATATGAAACAAAACCACAGGAAGAGAAGTTGTGTAAATGTTTGATTGCTGTTTGTGAGAATGCAATAATTTTATGTTTGAATTCTCATTAAGAATGACAATTTCTGTGAACAATGTCAAAATGGTGAAATATGGCCCTTAAAGTAACGATTAATGCTTAATCCCTAATAGTTCAGTCACTTTATAATGATGGTAGGCAGTCATATAAGCTACATAGTATGTAATAGCTGTGTCTAATTATACAGTGGTGCTATTTCAGTATCAAAATTGTGTACATTTCTAAAGACTTCTTTTTATGATAACAATATTAYGGAAAAAAAACACTGAATATTTAGTAAGAGTTTGGTTTGGCCATATGTATGTCCTGGTTCTGGCTGGGGCAGAGTTAACTTTCTTCCCAGTAGCTGGGGGGTGTGTGTTGTGTTTTGGGTTTGGTATAATAGGAGCGTTGATGGCCCGTTGATGTTTTGGGTGGTGCTGGGTGGTGGGGGACTTTTCAGCCTCCCATGCCCTGCCAGGTGCATGGGAAGCTGGCGGGGGGAGCATAGTTGGGGTGGTTGACCCAGCTGGCCAATGGGGTATTCCATACCATGTAATGTCATGCTCAGTATAAAAAGTAAGTGTTGCGGGGGGGCTCTGGCATCACGGGACGGGCTCTCGTGTATTGGGCAACACGCCGTTTCAGCGGGTGGTGAGCAGTTGCATTGTGCATCGCCTGCTTTGTATATTCTATTGTTGTTGTTGTTATCACTGTTATTATTACTGTTTTACTTTGTTTTATTTCAATTATTAAACTGTTTTTATCTCAACCCACAAGTTTTCCTACTCGTGCCCTCCCGATTCTCTCCCCCATCCTACTGGAGGCAGGGGAGTGAGCGAGCAGCTGCATGATGTTTAGGTGCTGGCCAGGGTTAAACCACGACAGTCCTTTTTGGTGCCCAACGTGGGGCTCGAAGGGTTTGAGATAACAGATTTACTAGAGCCTATTAAGGAATTTATATCTGTTAACAGTTGTTGATCACAATATTAGTTTATCTGATCTGTATCATGTTCTTGTTTTTGCTGTACATGTTAAAGATTGGTGTTGGTTTCTGCAGTCTGCTGTGCTCTGCAGTGATTAGTGATGTTTTGCCTGGGAAATTTGTTATTAAAA
>JAYKAV010002940.1:499704-515472 GCA_035582835.1 Phoebastria nigripes | reverse complement strand
CCTATCATGCACCAGCCTCCGGGAAAATAGAATGATACAATGGACTGCTGAAAACTACGCTGAAAGCAATGGGTGGTGGGACATTCAAGCATTGGGATACACATTTGGCAAAAGCCACCTGGCTAGTCAACACTAGGGGATCTGTCACCCGAGCTGGCCCTGCCCAGTCAAAACCCTTACGTACTGTAGAAGGGGATAAAGTCCCTGTAGTGCACATAAAAAACATGCTGGGGAAGACAGTCTGGGTTAGTCCTGCCTCAGGCAAGGGAAAACCCATTCGTGGGATTGCTTTTGCTCAAGGAGCTGGGTGCACTTGGTGGGTAATGTGAAAAGATGGGGAAGTCCGACGTGTACCTCAAGGGGATTTAATTTTGGGTGAAAATAGCCAATGAAATGAATTGTATGATGTTAATTGCTATATAATGCTGTATGTCATATCAAAGGTGTTGCAGTAAGAATCACCCAGACTAATGAAGAAGGAACTCTGATGAAACTGAGCAAAGTGCAACGATGATAAAACCGGACGAGCGCAGCGATAGTGGAACCAGAACTGGCTTCAGCATGCAACAATCCAACACCACACACCATCTCTCCTGCCCTGAAAGACTGCTATGACAGATGGAGCCCAAAAGTCATGGACTAAATGAACTCAATGRACATWWTAGAGGGATGGCCCATAGACTAAGGGAATGACATCTGTGTATATATCGAAGGGCAGGAAAAGTGGTGATGATTAACTGGCATGTACTGGAAAATGCGAGACCTGGGCATGATGTAGATGGTATAGAATAAGGGGTGGATATTGTCCTGGTTCCGGCTGGGGCAGAGTTAACTTTCTTCCCAATAGCTGGGGGGTGTGTGTTGTGTTTTGGGTTTGGTATAATAGGAGCGTTGATGACTCATTGATGTTTTGGGTGTTGCTGGGTGGTGGGGCACTTTTTGGCCTCCCATGCCCTGCCAGGTGCATGGGAAGCTGGCGGGGGGAGCATAGCTGGGGCAGTTGACCCAGCTGGTCAATGGAGTATTCCATACCATGTGACATCATGCTCAGTATAAAAACTAAGTGTTTGGGAGGGGCCGTCAGGCATCATGGGAAGGGCTTTCGCGTATCGGGCTACACGTCGGTTCGGCAGGTGGTGAGCAGTTGCATTGTGCATCGCCTGCTTTGTATATTTTATTGTTGTTGTTGTTATCACTGTTATTATTACTGTTTTACTTTGTTTTATTTCAATTATTAAATTGTTTTTATCTCAACCCGCAAGTTTTCCTACTCATGCCCTCCCGATTCTCTCCCCCATCCTACCGGAGGCTGCATGATGTTTAGGTGCTGGCCAGGGTTAAACCATGACAATGTATTAGAACACAAATGCACTTCCATTTGATATATGTTTTCAGATATTTGTTGCAATGGTATGTATGATTTTATTAACAGACAGTGCTATAGTACTGGTAAATCTACCTGGTTTTGTTCAAATGTTTGACTGAAAGGATGAAGTTTGTTTTCTGTTCTCTTACAGTAGGGAATCCAGGTGTCTTACTTCATTCTTTGAGTGGATCTGACCTATTATATCCTTACAGAAGGATGCTGCTGTTAATGTTTAATCCAAGGGCTGATGAAGCTCAAGATCACTCAGGTGTGATGTTGACTGTGGTTATTTGATAGTCAGATGGTTTCACAGAAGTGCCCAGGCTGCCCATTAAGAAACACTGGATGCATTGATTATAGGACCCAGTACTTTAATGTCAGATCCAACCACTATCATAACAAATTAGCCTACATTTTAAAGTAGGAAGTTTGGGCTTTGGGTTTGTTTCATATTCTTCTGATTATTCATTCTGATTATTGAGATGGTTAGAAACATAACTTTCAGACTAGATTTACTCATAGACAGTTTATGTTCACTTGTTCTTTTGTCTATATTATCCTTTTGTTTAAATAATTAGTTACCCTTTCCAGTGTTTACCCTATTATATGTTTTTAGCGGCGTCGTGTTCCCTCTCAGCTGCTTTTGCCTGCAGTAAACAAGAAGGTACAGTCTCCTGATCTGTAGGAGGCTCTGTGCTCAACTGACCACCCCAATGCCTCTGCTCTGGTTTTGTCTCTGAATTCATCTCTTTTGACACAGGTGACCAGAACTGCACACATGGCCATGCTAAAATCATCTATGACAGTGGCCCATCCCATGTTCTACTGTTTTTATTTAAACCAGCCATTGACTATACTTCAACGCACATACACGCACGTGACAGCATTACACAAATGGCTCTTGATAACAATATATCTACTAGATCTTTTTTCTCTTTAGTCACTTCCAACTAGTAAAGTGCTAGAACTTGGCAGAGATTTCTGGGTCTTGTCCTTAAGTGTATGTCTTTGCATGTCACATTAATGATTTTGATCTGTCACAATATAGGTCTAGACATAGTATCCTGTTGTGGTTTAATCCGGCAGGCAGCCAAACACCACACAGCCGCTCACTCACTCCCCCCCCCACCCCCGCAGTGGGATGGGGGAGAGCATCGGAAAAAAAAAAGTAAAATTCATGGATTAAGATAAAGACAGTTTAATAGAACAGAAAAGGAAGGGTAAATAATAATAATAATGGTAGAATATACAAAATGAGTGATGTACAATGCAATTACTCACCACCCGCCAACCAATGCCCAGCCCGTCCCCAAGCAGCAATCATCCCTCCCCCACCAACCCCCAGTTTATRTACTGAGCATGACATCATATGGTATGGAATACCCCCTTGGCCAGTTGGGCTAGCTGTCCTGGCTGTGCTCCCTCCCAGCTTCTTGTGCACCTGGCAGAGCATGGGAAGCTGAAAAGTCCTTGACTAGTGTAAACCCTACTTAGCAACAACTAAAACATCAGTGTGTTATCAACATTCTTCTCATACTAAATCCAAAACAGAGCTCTGTAACAGCTGTAACAGCTACTAGGAAGAAAATTAACTCTATCCCAGCTGAAACCAGGACATATCCCTATGATATCCTAGTTCTTCCCTTGACAGTACTTCTCAACTTTCCATATTTCTCAACTTTCTATCACAATCAGCTACAGCACAGAAGTAATGTAGCATGTTCCAAAAAAAAAAAAAAAAAACCAAAAAAACCCAACAAAACCGCACAATCAGGAATTTGACATAGAAATCTTTCTTTTGAAAATTATTTAGTTCACTTCTGTAAAGGTACTAAAGATACCCAAAGATGAGTGAGTAACAGGGTTTTCAAAAGTGCTGTGGCACTCACTGCACATCATTTGAAGACATATAAGGACTTGCTTTGCAAACAGTACAAATATCTTGCAATGCATTAGGTATGTTTTTCCAAATGCTTGAAGCCATCAGTAGGAACCTTTGTTCAATTCTCCCTACATTTCTGACAGGGCAGAAACACAAACTTCCCATACTGCCAAGCAGTTCTGCATCATGCCTGCACTTCTCAGCTCACATTGCTGTTTCTTGTGCATCCGATTCTGATAAGCCCTGTGGAAAGCTTGCCTGGGACAGAGGATTCCACTAGATGTGAAGGCATTTAAATGTTAGACACTGCAGTTCTGATCATTGAAACATAGAAGTCCATCTGTTCATTTAGGCCCTGATTTAGTGCCTTGAAGATGCTTCTCTGTCTTTTGAAGTGCCTAAATACATTGAATGTGTGGATCTTTATTAAAAAAAGTGAAAATATCTTTGCACACTTCTCAGCACGTTCATTCATCATACTTGGTTCAGGTCTGTTTCCACAGGTCTGGCCTCGGAAGTCTCTTGACCCAGCATTGCTGTTTCCAGACTAAGACACTGTCAGGTAGCACCTAACATGCCTGTAAGATGTAGCCAGTAAGCAGCAGCTTAAATGGTGATTGAAGCTAACAGGTTTGCCTGAGCTCTTTCCAAGAAGAGTAAAACCTGTTCCTTTTAGTCTGCCAGCTGTTAGATATCAACATTTTCCATCCGACCTATTGTCAGGGCTGCTAACAGGAAGAAGTCCATTCCCAGCTTTGGAAAGCTGATCCCCTTCCAGCATTTTGCTACAGTGTCAAATTGCAGACAACAAGAGTTTAAGATTCAATTTTTAAATCACACTCAAGCTCAGAAACAAGTGTAGGCCTAACTAACAAGGTCAACATACCTGCACAATGCAGGAGACTGTGATGGGCAGCCTGAAAGTTCATTGAAGCTAACAGGAGGTGCAGGGATGTCACTCTGTCATGCTCATCCATTGTTTCTCTCCATCATGTTAAAGTTGTCCAGCTAGCTGTGATTAAACTATTACAGTTACATTAATAAACATGTATGTGATTCGGAAGCGTTATGAGATTTGGACATCACTGTGTTTGTAAGAGGAAAAAGCAACTTAAAGCTGAAACATTAAAGCCTAAAATATACATCAAGGATGTTAATAAGAAATATCTGAGAGAATGGGATTACTTAATCTTTTATCATACATCACAGTATCAAATCACAGGCAATGAGGGACAGATAAACAAGAAGAGACCATTTCAATTTAGACAAGTGGACATGAGGAAAGGTGATGTTGTAAAAACATATTGTGGCCCAGGGTAATCTGCTCATTATCCAGCCCCTAAAACTGAGCAGGGAGAAAGATCCTTATGGTAGAGCATGATCTTAAGAAGATATTCTATCTCTAGGGTTTTTCAATGATTTTGTTCTCTTGTTACAAATCTGTATTTGCAAATAATAAATATGACTTCATTCTTATATAGCCATACATTTAAGTTTCTCATTTCCTGGTATGCAGCAATCATTAAAACAACATTACTGGGACATTGTCAAAGTGCCCTTTGGGTGAATGGATTTCTCTAGTGTATCCCTAGGTAGCAGGGTACACCTCCATTGAGCTGCACAGCTTGCTTTTAGGTATACAGGAATTTACAAACAGAGCAGCATTATCCAGGAAATTTCATTGTCATATAGAAAGAATCAGATGAGAAAAATGCTATCACTGCAAGCATCCCACTGAAAATTCGTGGAAGTTAAGCTTCTAAGTCACTTAAAGTTCAAATAAAAAATTTTACCTTAAGACTCACTAACACTAGGACCTACGCACATAAGTCATGTAGGCTCATTTTAAAATGTTTATCCTATGTGTAGCTTTTAAGGAATTAATTTATGACATTTGGCAATCTAAATTTTCTGTTTCTTTCTGTAAATTTCTTATTTAGCAGGAGGGCTCTAATTGAGTCATAACTGAGGTATGCAGTAATTAACATTTCTTCAGTCATTTCTTTAAAGTGGTCATTATGGTCAGGAACTTGCTTATGCAAAATTTTAATCATCAGATGCACTGTTTCTATGCATTCAGTCATACAAGTTTATTCACATTTGCTTCTCTGAGTGGCAAAAAACCATTCCCAACACAAAGTCAATACAGCTATGAGATGGTGATCTGCTTCTGGCAGTTAACTAAATAGCAAATCCTCTATTACAGCTTATATATCAGCCAATAAGAAAAGTTCTGAATTTGTTTTCTGATTAAATTGAAATTTTTTCCTCCTCTTCGTTTACATAGCAAGAAAGCTTGTTTGCTTACAGCACAAGGGAACACAGAATTGCACAGTGCCGTGTAGAAAGGGTTGCCTTATAGAATGTAACTGCACCTCAATACATTTGCATATCTGCAAAGGATATCTGAAGAATTAATTGTTCAGCAGTAGTGCTACTTTTTTAAAAACCATGCTTGTTGTGCTAGAGTGTGAAAATCATATTTAAAAAGTTTTACAGTCAAGATAAACATATTTTCTAAGATTTTTGCAGAACTTGTGTGGTTTATTTCATTACATTAAAAACAGTAAATAGCCCTCCTCCTGCCCTGCAAATGCAAAGAAAACCCTTCTGTATGTAAGGAAGCAAAATAACAGGAAATAATTTGTCTCACATTTTTTTCTTACTTTTTAAAAAGATTTTTAAATCCTTTTTTAATCTAATTTGCACGGTTGATGTCAAGATTCTTTAAGCAATATTAATTAGTTTAGCAAAACTCAGGAAACATACTAGAGTCTAGTTTATTTGTAAAATCAGTGCAGATCATTCTGATTTATCAGACTGTCTCAACACCTTGTGGTAGACAGAAGATTGAATTCTCCATGCCAATGCAACCCTTGGGAGATGGATATACATAACTCTTACGCTGCGGAAATAACCACACCTTTCCTCACCTCTTCTCTGCTTGCAATGCCCAGTGCCAGGAGAAGATGTTAATCTAATCAAAGGTTTGAAGGGGAGATTAAGAAAATGGAGATACCTTGCACCGCCATTGCTTCTGTCCATAAACGTAATAGATGATCCTTTCCCTCTCCCTTGTGTCAGAATTGCTACAAGTTAATAAATTTGACTTTGCCAGGGAACAGAAAGCTCCATATTCTGTTACGAGTCTCCTGAGCCAGTTTCTTCACCCCACAAATCTGCCTTTTGGGCAGGATGCAGTTCTGCGCGACTTGAGTTTAGCATGCACTTCATCATATGTTCATACCCTTTACGCAAAAATGATTCTGCATTTTGTAAAGCTCTTAAATGGCAATGATGTCCCTTAGCAGTTGGGGGTCGCACAGCACACAAGGAAGGTGGTAAGCTAGTTCTGAGGTGAGTGATATTTCCTGACAGGGAGATAATACATTCATAATAGGATTCAATTTTAAGTGTTCACTTGGCTCAGGACCACAAGTCATGGAATGCCATTGTGGTGTACTTCTTAAAATAATCATGCACATCCTAGTTGCTTACAGATCATGCACTTTAATTTAACTGAAACATACAGTCCTGAGTAAACTGTGTTATGTATCTGAAAGCTGATTTCTTAAAGAGCCAAGAGACTGTTATTTTTAACCACTAATTGATGTTTTCCTCATTTGATAGRTTTTAATGTAGTAAGAAGACTCCTTTCCTGCCAATCTGATGTCAGCTGAATCCATCAAATAGTGTTCTGTTTATATCAGGTTTACACATGGCTCATTTGAACATATTTTTTAAATATTATGTTGAGATGTTAATATGTGAGTAAGTTGAAAATGTGTCTCCCCTTAAGAAAGAGTTGCCAAAAGATCTGTCCAGTTTCATAAAACTTATAATAAATCAAAAACCACTGAAAGTCACGTTTACAGATTTATGCACTATTAATTGCATTTGTATGCATTGTGCAGAGAGATACTTCAGTGGTATGAAGAATGGTAATGACAATAAGGGTATTGTCAAATACTGGGAACCGTATACTCAGAACCGCTTTTAAATTGTGGAAGAGAGATTTCCCTTGCAAGCAAAGTGAAGCCCAGTTTTTAAAGACTCTCAGTCTATACCAGGGATAAAGTATTTAAGAGTAAGGGCTACATTGTGTTTCATTTCTGCACAGATGAATACACGGACAGCAGTGTGATAACTTCACCTTTTCACTTTGTAGCTCTGTGTTAACTACCACATATTTTGCAAACAAGTGAAGAACAAGGGAATGGGGAAAGAACAGAGAGAATAAAGGGTCTGGTGGAGATGTAGGCCTGGGCTCATCCTGTTGACTTGACTGAGCCTCCCAAATTAGGATGCTAGTAGCAGTAGGTTGCCTTTACAATCTATGGATGGAGGCAGACACCTCTAGAAGGCAATTCAGCCCACTTCAATAAGTGATTCGGGACTTGCTTTCTCTCTCCATGTTGACCCTGAACTCAAATGCTATGAATCCAGACCAGAATTCAGACTTTACCTAATGCTCTTGTATAGTCATGGCGTTGAAAGCATGTTGTGTGTCTGCTTAGAAATGAGCTGTAACTGGCTTGCAGAAGTGACCCAGTGAATATTAACAGAAAGTAGATGTCATATGTCTTGTTGCAACTGGTAGTAATATGCAGTAGCCTTTGCACTCTCTAAGACAGAAGCAGGTAGCACCTGAAGAAGCTCATTTTATTAAATATTGATGGTAAAAAGGAAAAGATAGGTTTTCTTATCATTTGCATACTTCTTAGTGAGTTACTTCTCTGCATGGTCTGCTTAAAGAAATGCTTTCATTAACAGCAATCATGCTGTTGAAAGAAATAATCTTTTTTTATTCTTTTTGGCACCAATTTATTAATTAAGTTCACTATCTATATCCTCAGTCCAGAAATGAGATGAAGGAGCCTTACTTTTTTTTTAAAAAAGTAACAAGTTCAGATGTATATATGTACCACAGGCCATCTATGCACGATGAGGAAAAGTCTGCACAGCTTCTTTGTGCATGTGTATAGGTGTCTCTAAATATAGGTTTTCTTTTATTTATCGGTGTATCTGTATATAAGTTTACTTTTAAAGTTTCTCAGGTAACTTTCTGGAATATGGAACTTTCTTAATTTCTGAGTATTAGAAACTAATGTACATTACAGCCGTTAATCAAATTAACATCACAGTGACTACTTCCCAGACTTGCACACTTTTGCTTAAAGCAGAGAAAAGAATGATAGTAATTGTTAACAACCCACAAAATGGAAACGCAAAAAGTACCTTTGAAATAAAAGGAATGTGTTTTGTGAGAGAGAGTCTAAAAGGATCCTTCATTTCTCTTCATCGATGACCCTATCAAACATCTCAGCTTGAGTCATCCTACCTACTTGCTGATATCATTGAACCCAGCTGTCTGTGTACCTCACTTCATTTATTTGTTATTAGCATATTTTTATGGTGGCAATTACAGGAAGCTCTGTTTAGGCCCGAAGGCCAGTGCTTCCACTGTAGAGAATTGTGAGACTCTGCTTCATACTTGACTGGATTGCTGGGTCACAGGAAACGGATTACTGTTAAAAGAAGAGACCAGACCCGTGTCAAATATATTTAAATGGAAAGAACATTTATTTTGTAATATCATTGTTGCTTTGGGTCCAATTTGAGAAAGTAAATCTCTGAGAGTACTGTAAGGCCTGGGAGGCACTGGAAAATCACTTTTCTGTGTGCTTCAAAAGAATCCTCAAAAGAATTTAAGAAATTAATCCCAACCACCCTGAAATRATCTACAGAAAGTTGTCATTAAGATAACTTATGATTTGTTGAAATGCACCAATATCTGCCAAGCCAATATGACAGTCTTTGAGGGAAAACATTAAGGGATTCTGCCTGTGGGAAAATATTAAACTCTTGGCACGAGGAAAAGCACAGGATACTCATTTGTCAAGCTTCAGCTTTGCTCTACACTGTCTGTAACAAAGCATGCAATCTTCAGGAACAAGCCTAGATATTGTGCTATAGACCTTTGAAGATGTTCTCTCCATTTCACAGGCTGATCTTCCATACGCAAGCTTCCCATTACTACCCAACAAATGGTCCTTGTGATTTCTGTGGACCACTACTCCAAAATTTTTAATGCCTCACAGAACATAAAGCTGGAACGTATCTCAAATTACCCAATCTATCTGCCTATGCCATAAAAGCAAAATGAAGATTAACCACATTCAAATTATTTCTTGAAGGTTTTGCCTAGCTTGTTCTTTGATTTTCCACACATTTCCTCTTCTGTAGTATCTTGCCCAAAGCAAGATTAATTTTTTAATTCAAATTTCCTTTAATGTTAGAGCTTGCTCACAAAATGGCCTGAAATTCAAGTACAAAATTAGCAGTGGGACAGACATGGATATGTGGTATATATTTAAGAAGTACAATTATATATCTTAAGAGTGAAGGGTTCCTCTGAACAATAAAGGTGAAGTTGCTCTGTACTTATACTGCTTTGCAGATTGACAGGCTTGAAAACTTTCTTACAAGTAAATTAGTCAGACCAAATTTCTTGGTCTGACTAAACTATCCAGCCTGAACTAAGAAAGAGAGAAAATGCAAGATGGCTTTACATCGTGTTCATACTGCACAGATCTTGAGGCCAGATGAAGACTAGGCAATATCTAATGTAATGGGTACAATAATGTGCAACCATAAGAACAGTTATTGTATCTGGCAGCTTTCAATGCCAATTCCTCTAATTCCTTGAGACACCAACCAATAGATTCCCTTTCCTCGGATCTTACTTGTTGTGCTAGGAATGGAAGTGTATAAAGGGATAATAGAGCACATCTGTGTCCTGAAGTCATACCCCTGAGTAAGGTAAAATCTCATGAGATTAAGCCACTGCCTTTAGTGAATCACCAGTGCAGGAAAATTGGGAAAGGGCTTCACCAGCCCTGCAGAATCTGCCACTTTTCTTCCTACTCAGCTAAAAACACTGGGTGCAAGAGGAGAAAAGGAGAGGTGTGACTGCAGAGTACTGCTTGTGAAACGATTGATATGTATGACTATATCTGTCTGAACAACTTGTTCCCCCAAGTAGTTTGCCCAAAAAGTTTACAGCATGCAAAGGAATACTGCATCCTTCCCAGCTCCTGCTGAAGAGAGCTCCCATTAAGACTGGGTGGAAACCCTGTTTCTTCATTTTTTTTTCTTGTTTTACATGTTTTACTTTGTTTTCTTCCTTTCACACCTACAGAAGTCCTGTTCCCATTATATATAAAAATATGGATCTGCCCTCAGTAATTCCATTTTTCTGGCCTTATACTTTTGTGGATAAGCCGTGAGAATGTGTCCTGATCTGCCTAGTCTATACATCAGTGGTGAGTGTTAAGGAGTGACTGAATCCATTGGGCTTGGGGCCCCAGGGGTTTCCCCTTCCCTGTTCACCAGGATAACTATGGGTCCATACTATTGCTGTGGCACCACAAACTGGGACATATGCATGTGCCCACACACACACAAACATGTGCAGAGCACGCTTTTCCTTGATCCTGCCTCACGTATACACACTCATTCATACATGCATTTGCACTTTGCATCTTCTCTTCTGCTTTCAGAGAACCAGTAAGTTTTCTTATTACAAAGGACAATTTGGGGTGGACTACAGGAAGAGTAAGTTGACAGTGGAGCAAATAGAAAAATGAGTTGTGCATGTGTGTTTGAGTGTGTGTATATCCCAGAGGAAAATAAGGCAAATACTATTAATATATTTTTAATTTAGACAAACATTCTGCAGGAATATGTAGTAAAATTTGCAGACCTGATGATAGCAGTCCTCTAGTGGAATGATTTGAGTGGGATGATTTGAGGTAATGAATGGGAAACGAGTGTTTCATGTCTCCAGCTGGAGGGGTCCGCACATTCGGAAGGCAGGTAATACTGTCATCTACAACATCTTGTGCTTTAGATCCCTGAAAACTTTCTCATAACTAACACTCAAATGAACTTGTTAATTCATGACAAATGGAGAATATTGAATAAGGAATTCTTAAAACTTGCCTTGGCGAGTTATACATTTTAAAAATATTAATCTTACTCTCCTTTGAGTGGAAAGATACTTATGAGAAGTGCTCTGAAGTATTAATTCCTGGAATGCATGTACAGGTGCATTTTATTTCAGGTTGGTAACTGTTATCAGCTCCCTCCCTTTAAATGCCTCTAGATAACCATAGTTTAAAGAAAAAAATATTTCACATGAATACAAATCTGAGCTTGGAGCTGTTTATAAGTCTTCTTGCACAATACCTGATTTCTTTGGCATATATTTTCAATATATCTACTCACTGAATACTAGTTTAGAGATATTTTGTACTTTTACACAAACACTCAAGACAAATAATGGCTAGAACATCTGGTGATGATTAATTTTTTATACAGGAAAGGGGTATTGAGAATATATTGAGCTGAGAAAGTAATAGAAATGTTTGGCAAGGGGGCATATACCTAAGTTATTTTAGATGGAAACAAAGAAAAAAAATCAATGTTTTGGGGTTGATGATGATATGCTCCCTCCTTTAGTTATAAATTATAGAATGAAAGCAGATGGAATTTGGTTCTCTTTCTTTTATATCTTCCTTATCTGCAGTTAATACAAYGATCTTGTTAGCTATTAAGAAAACATGGCATATTCCTCCACTGTGCRTTGCCTTCCTTTGAGTTCATTTAGCCCACCAACAGGATACCTTGCAATATTCAGACACTCCTGCATGGAGTTTACAGCTTAAGAAATACAAAAACCTTGAACGTCTGTCTCATAAAATTTAATACTACTCATTAAAATACTTGTGTTAAAGTTACTTCCTTTTTAAGACAGTTGTAGAAGAAATCTTGTGGGGGTTGTTTATTTTACTAGCCAGCAGAATTCCTGAGTTATCCAGCAGCTGGGAATGAAGAACCCCTGTCTGAGGTTCAGGCTAGGGACTGCCTGGCTGGGGAGCAGCTCTGCAGAAAAGGCTGTGGGGGTCTTGGCAGAGCACAAGCAGAACATGAGCCAGCAGGGTGCCCGGCCAACATAATACTAAGCTGTATTATGAGCAGCATAGCCAGGAGATTGAGGGAAGTGACTTTTCCTCCCATACTCAGCAGTTGCTAGATGACATCTAGCCTATTGCATCCAGTTTGGGGAAAGACTGTGATAAACTAGTACAAGTTCAGCAGAGGGCCACCAAGCTGGTCAGGGGACAGAAGCACTTGCCCTGTGAGGAGAAGCTTCTGAGAGAAAAGGGTTTCTTCAGCCTGCTGAAAAGAAGGCTTAACAGCATCTTGCCAATATGTGTAGGGAGGTTTCCAAAATAGACAGAACCAAACTCTTCCCAGTGGTGCATGGTGGGAGGACAAGGACAACAGGTATAAGTGGAATCAAGAGAGGCTTGACGAGAACAGTCAAGTCCCATGAGGACAGTAAAACAGCGGAACAGGTTGCCCAGGGAGGTAGTTCAGCCTCCATCTTTGGAAGTTTTCAAGATCAGACTGGATAAATCCCTGAGCAACCCAGTCTCACCTCTCAGCTGAGTCTATTTTGAGCAAGCAGTTGGCCTAGAGAGCTGCTGAGGACCATTCCAAGGCAAATGGTCCTGGGGTCGGCAGCACCTGCAGTGGTGACAGCGCTGTCCATGGTGCTAATTTTGCCTGACGTTCTGACTATGATTTTTGGCACTAGACAAAACAGTTACTAATCACACATTTATGGTATTTCGTAGTAACAAAAGCTATAAGATCCTAAATGGAACACAACCTATAATACATTACATGAAGTGTTTAACTATGCTGAGAGATGAAGCTGCTCTAGGAAATGTGGCAGCAAAACTCTAACAGCACATGAGGAAATTAATTCAGTAATAGGGACTCTTCAGGTTCCACTTCAGTGGAAGAGCAGTGCTCAGCACCATTCACTACTGGATTCCAGTGCACTGAACCAAAGGACCTAGATATGAAACAAAACTTACCAGGTCAATTTGTTAAACTCACTCTGATGGGCTGTTTCCTATTCACTTTTTCAAACACCAAGAAAGAGAAATTTGAAAAGTTCATCTAAGAACTCAGTGCAGCCTCACATCTTTTAAACCAAACATAATGACTTTGAACTAACAAAACTTATGCTGACTGTACTAAAAAGATTGATTTTTCTTTTTGAATAGATGCTCTTCTGACTTCACATAGAAGGATACTATTTACATCTTTTAAAATATTTATTTGGCACCCATTGCTGAAACTCCTGAACATTAATTAAGGTGCTGAATAAATGCTAGAAAATATTTACATCACCCTTGTCTTCTGTTGATTTCAAAAGAGAGAAGAAGGGAAACTAAGCAAATGTTGCAAACTAAAAGAGTGAGCACTTACCTGAAACAAATGAAAAGCACGTTTCATACCTCAGTCATTTTCAGCCTTTGCTACCCTCATGCAAGAAACAGAAAAATAAAAATTCTGTACTGATGGAAAGTGATGAAGAGGTGCATTTGTAGATGCAAGCAATTTAAAGACATAATTAGCAATACCCTAAGTTCTCAGAATAAAAAGATGTATTTGTGTCATGGTTTATCCCCAGCTGGCAACTAAGCACCACACAGCCRCTCACTCACTCCCCCCTGGTGGGATGGGTGAGAGAATCGGAAGGGTAAAAGTGAGAAAACTCGTGGGTTGAGATAAAGACAGTTTAATAGGGAAAGCAAAAGCCGTGCACGCAAGCAAAGCAAAACAAGGAATTCCTTCACTACTTCCCATCGGCAGGCAGGTGTTCAGCCATCTCCAGGAAAGCAGGGCTCCATCACATGTAACAGTTACTTGGGAAGACAAACGCCATCGCTCCGAACATCCCCCCCTTCCTTCTTCTTCCCCCAGCTTTATATGCTGAGCATGACATCATATGGTCTGGAATATCCCTTTGGTCAGCTGGGGTCAGCTGTCCCAGCTGTGTCCCCTCCCCACTTCTTGTGCACCCCCAGCCTACTCGCTGGTGGGGTGGTGTGAGAAGCAGAAAAGGCCTTGACTCTGTGTAAGCACTGCTCAGCAATATCTAAAACATCCCTGTATTATCAACACTGTTTTCAGCACAAATCCGAAACATAGCGTCATACTAGCTACTATGAAGAAAATTAACTCTATCCCAGCCAAAATCAGCACAATTTGTTAATGGAATGAGCACAGAAAGAATTCTCAAGTGTCTTCTTATGTTACCCTTATAACTTTCGAAAGAATAATTTCTTGCTAATTTTTATCACAAATGGTGTTATTCACACATCTACCTTCTTGTGCTGAAAAGTTCATTAGTATTTTCAAAGTGAATTGAAGATGTAAATACAAATAATACTAACATTTTCCGCTTTTGTCTTTCAAAATTTTGTATCCATCTGACAAAGATTTTTTATATGGATTTCTCAACTTCTCTGGCTCTGTAGCAGGACTTCTAACTCCTGGAAAAGAAATTATTGACATTGTTTTTCTTTTTCATTTAGTTACAGTGATAAAACAAATAAAAAACCTCCATTTCTAACAGTTCTTCAATCAAAAAGAAATTTTTATTATGGTATCAGTCCTTTTTAGTACTGATTATTGCATTATCTCTTATATAGGTGAACAGAAAATGAGTCCTGAATTATTCCAGATTTTTTTTTAGTTCTTTCTGTAGGTACAGAAACATAAGTATAAGACTATACAATAAAATACCATTCAGAAAAATAATAACTATGTTAGGTATGATGTGTGAAAACTCCCATTAGGAGCTTTGTAAATTGAGTCTTTAAAATCAGCCCAGTGGGCAGGTCTTGGGCCTGTTTTGATAGAAAATATTAATGCCTTCTTTTAAAAAAAACCAAGTAACATCATCACTTAAGAATATAATTCTTAGAGACAGAGTTATCTGTTTTCCTTCTGTTTCTCCAGATCCTCACTGAGGCAGCACTGAGTCATCATATGCTGGCCTTAAGTAGGGGGAAGAAAGTGGCAAGCTGAGATTTACATTTAAGTTCCATTGGTGCATTTCTTTATTATTAATATAAGTTCAGTCAGTAGTGACTGCAAAGCAAAGGGTCAACATGTTTTAAATAAACTTTCAGCAATCAATTACAAATAGGGCATTTAAACATCTCATTCACAAAGGAGAGTAATTACTCAGGTTGTTTAAGAACCACAGTGTCTCTCATTAGGTCATCTTAGTTGAAAAAAGCAGAGTAAAGTATTTATACCATTTTCCGTGATATTATATAGCAATAACATATAACTCTGTATGTGACAAATATAGAATCATAGAATCATAAAATCATTAAGGTTGGAAAAGACCTCTAAGATCATCGAGTCCAACCATCAACCCAACACCACCAAGCCCCACTAAACCATGTCCCTAAGTGCCTCATCTACACGTCTTTTAAATACTTCCAGGGATGGTGACTCCACCACTTCCCTGGGCAGCCTGTTCCAATGTTTAACCACTCTTTCAGTAAAGAAATGTTTCCTAATGTCCAATCTAAACCTCCCCTGGCACAACTTGAGGCCATTTCCTCTCGTCCTATTGCTACTT